>VWYI01047028.1:0-62329 GCA_013399455.1 Anthoscopus minutus
TAATGTCACCTTTTTTTTTTTTTAACTTGATGGTCTGCAGTTTTCCATGTACTCTTCCTGTAATATGCTAAGTAGACCCACAGAAGCAAAGATTTTTGACTGATAAATTTAAGGCCAGAAAAAGCAATGTTTTCTTACCCTAATGTCCTGTGTTACATAGTTTCTAGTTACCAAGCTCTGGAAAAAGCCCAGATTCCTTAATACTCAACATGATGTACACATATGAGGCCGATCCTTAGAATATGAAGCATCAGAAATCAAGCATTCAGAAATTTTACTTAAAATTTCAGTCTGATGTATTTGGTGGTCCTGATATTGCTGCACAGTATGATACAGCCTTGTACCTGCATGCTCATATCGTGCACCTATTAAGTGGAAGGGATTTTCTATGAGCCATGCTTGACTTCAAGGGCAAAGGACTCATGGGTCATTATATTTGTGTTTCAGTCATGTTTCAAGGGGCAGAGTAGGTGGTGAGGGTGCAGAACCACAGGAAGAAAAAGGAAGGTAGAGTTAGTTTTTAAGTTATGTGTACCTATATGTAATTTCTTGTTTCTGTGATTCTTTTTAAATATTCATGCTTTTGAACTTACAGTATTGAGTTTAACATTTTTAAAAAGTCATTAAAAGTAAATTTTTGCATCAAACCAGCTATTAAATAGAAGTAGAAGTGATGGATCAATACTGTAGCATTGTCATGTCTAATGGAACATGCACTGAAGAGAATACCTGAAGAGAATGTTACACTTAGACGCCTGACTACTCTCATTCAAAGAATTCTTCAAGGGAGGTCCCCAAAAGTTTTCTCTCTGTGAAACTCAGGGAAAGGTTGCATATGCCCCAATGTGAGCATACCGTAAATCAGTTTAAGTTCTTAAACTTGATTTGACTTCAAAATGTAAGTCAGCTCCTTAATCTCTAATGTTTTGCTGCAGAATAAATGGCAGAGACTACATGTAAAGTTTCAATGAAGTTTCAAAGCTGTCATAGGAAATTAAAGAAGTGAAAATTCCAAATGGACATGGCCTTGAGCAACCTGCTTTGGTTGACCCTGCTTTGAAGCATGGATAAAATTAAAAGTATTCAGTTGTTCATGCCAACTTGAACTTCTCTTTCTCTGATCCTCTAAAATCCAGATGCTCATAGTTCCCTGAATTAACAGATGAAGCTGTTAGTCATTGTTTTGAAGTTCACATCTTAAAGTAGGCTGTTGATAAACTCTAGAATGTCTTCTGTGTTTGTGCATTTGGCAGGTTTTGAGTGTGTCTTTTTTGTGGTTGCTTGGTTTTTTTGTTTGTTTGTTTTTTGTTGTTGTTCTGTTATGCTTTTTAAGGCATTTTGATTTGTCCTAGTTACGAGTCTAGCATGCAGCTTTTTGGTAGAATTCTACTGTAACTTAAGTGACAGCAGTGCAAGTATGTGCTAAAAGTACACACACACATTAAAAAATAAGTGATCCAAAAAAAAGTTGTATTGTCCTAAATTGTTTTTGTTTGTAAAGAATAAAAAAATAGGCTTTTGGATTCTATCCAGTGTTTCCTTCTTGTAGACCTGAATGTTGAGTTTCTCATTTGTCTGTGTATTTCTTGCAACAATTCTGTTTCTGTGTTTAGTAGTTTAATGTGAGCAGTTGCTTAAGTGAGCTCCTTAACTTGTTTATTCTGCTTCATTTTCATATTCCTCAATTTTTAGGAAAAAAAAATTCAGGTTAAATATAATGTTTACAAGCTAAAATGCAGATTATTAAAAAAATAAAACATGATCTATTAGAGGCACATATTCCTATTAGTAATGTTGCTTATATGTGTATGTGTGTATCTGTGTGCCTCATAACAAAACTGTCTAATTTGTCTTATTTTACTGTGGAATTAAGATAACAGTTTGAAAGAAAAGCTTGTATGTTGAAGTATGATGAATATGTGTGTGGACTTTGGATCATAGTTCTGAAACATGGTTTATGTGGTTTCAGTAGAGTTCTGGAAAATAACTGGCTTAGCATCTTATAAGCAGGTAGATAAGAGCAATTTCTTAGATTTGTGTACATGTACATGGTAAGCCAGCAAGCTGTTTAGTGTATCAGTAGTTTTCACTGGCCCCTTTAGACACAGTCTAAACTTTCTAGTGAAAATCAAAACGAAGTGTACTATTATAAAATTGATATTTTGTTTGAAAAATGTGTTGCTATTTTATAAGTACTTCAGTGCATTTGTGACGATTTCTTTCTTGATGATGGCGATAATATACAGTGGAATTCTTTGTATTTGACTTTCATGTATGAGAACTCTGTCTACTTTCAGATATCTGTAAAATTTCAGAAGCAGTCTTAATATTTCTATATATGTAGGAAAGCTTCAGTGAGGCTAATGAAATGTGTAGTGGAAGGACAGGTATTGAAAAGCACTTTGCCCCAGTACCTGGTTTAAAGTCTGGAACTGAACTCTAGCTCTGAGGTAATAAATTTCTTAATATAAGCCAAAGCTATTCAGACAGTAAATCTGCATAGAGATGTGCATCCAAATTGAAAGGTCAGTATTGTTTCTTCCTCTTCCTTCACTGCAAAGCAAAGCACATAAGGTCCAATCTCTTCCTCTGTGTTGAAAACTTAAAGATAACTTATTATGAAGGAGCTTGGGGTAAAAAGCCAAAGGAATTTTAACAATATGGGAATCTCTTCAACAGGATATTATGATTAAGTTCAAGTATTTTGTTTGCTACTTTGAGAGAATGCACGGAATTGAGATTTGGAAGGTGACACAAGAGCTCAAGTTTGCAAATGGGTGCAGCCATTGATCCTGATGTAGCTGCAAGCAGTAATATCAAGGCAGAAAGAACATGGAAATACATGCTTTTCTTTGCTGAATAGATTTCATTACAAAAGGCAATCAAAACCCTGCCATGTATTGAGTTGAGATTTGAAATAAATATATGGTTATCATTGTAGAACAGTTCTCATACTTTTGGTCTTTTGATTAAGTATTATCATACTTTAGTATATTATATAGTAGTATATAGTTCTTACAATAAAAAAAAGGGTTTTGTGTATTTCATAAACTCATAGGATTATTAGGTTTAAAGAGACCTTTTAAAGGTCTTCAGTCCAAACCTCCTGCCATAAGCAGGGATGTCTTCAACTAGACCAGGTTGCTCGGAGTCCCATCCAACCTGACTTTGAATGTTTTCAGGCAGGTCATCTGCCACCTCTCTGGGCTACCTGTTCCAGTGTCTCACTACCCTCATAAAAAAAATTTCTTCCTTTTATCTAGGCTGTATTTGTGCTCTTATCAGTTTAAAACCATTAACCCTAGTCTTATCACTACAGACATATTTGTTCTGCTTCTGTTCTTTTATAGGTCATTTTATTATTATTTAAGCGTGTCAGCTATTATACAAAGCATCACACATTAAATACTTTATTAGAAAAATTGTTGGGCTATAGTCTTGAAGATGTTGTGTGTGACTGAAAATATGGCCTGTCAATGCTAATACACTGTAACAACTTGGAAATTGGCAAGATATTCATGGACTCAGCTCCAGTATTCAATCTATGCTGTAGAAGAAAAGCTGACTTGACTATATTCTAGAGTCTGACAGCAGAAAATAGATCTGTGGGTTGCTTGTTGGTGTTTTTTTGGTTTTTTGCTTGGTTTTTTTTTTGAGGGGGAAGGGCTTGAGTTGGTTTTGGTTTTTTTGTCTTTTTTTTTTTTTAGCTATAATGTAGAGGGTAAAAGATGGATTTTTTAGGTTGCGATCCTCATTTTAAATCCCAGACTTGAAAATCTGGTGAAATACTGCATACATAGTGCAGTAGAATAAGAAAGCATAGAGTTACTTGATTTTACCTATTGTCTCTCAAGAGATGTTTAGAACGTCCTTGAAAAGTGTTTTCCTGAGAGGAGGATGAGAAAATAATCTTTAAGTAGTGAAGACTATGACAGATTTTGTCCTGTTTTCAAATGCCCTTTGTGGTAGTTTAGAGAAGGTAGAGCCAGGCTGTTCTTACTGATAGGCAGGGATGAGATTAGAGGTAAAAGACATGTTTTAACATGAAAACCCTAATTATGGGAAATAAAAACAATTTCTTTTGATATCACATAAATAGTGGAATGGGTTGCCCAGACCAGGAGTTGGAATCTGTGTTCCTAGAGATACTCAAAGTTTGACTTGGCATGACCGTGCAACCTTTTGTAATTGGACATACTTTAAGCAGTGGTTAAGACTAGATGGCTTCCAGAGGTTGTTTACAACCTAGATTTATTTTATGATTATATGGAAAATTAATATTAAATAAGAGACTTTGCTGTACTTCAGAAATACAAGGGAGTAATTAAAACCTTGTTCACGAAACAGTTTGTGATAGTATTTTGTGTAATTTGTGAATATAAATTGCAAGCTTTGAGTTTTAGACCTGGTACTGTTCTGTTGAGGAAGTTTACAAGATGTTCACTTCTTTCCTAAGTCAGAATGTGCAGCTATCCATTATGTTCTAGCTTATTTATTTAGAAGGGTACAGGAAGTACTTGAGGGAGAAAGATACAATAAATAAGTAATTTTCTTTCTAGATGTAACACAAATTATACATAATTACAGAAGTTAAATTACAGTTTGAGAAAAATTATGTGTATTTATGTGTACCTTACTATAAAAACACTGGTTTACAAATTTAGAAATTGTTGCTAAGCGCCACTACCAGACTAGGAAACTTGCTTTCTAGTCTAGTTAAAAAGAATAGAGAATGGAGAATGTACAATTTTTTTATATCTTACAAAGGTAGTCTCCTGTTGTGGTTGTCTTACTGTCTCCATTTATCTGTGTGCACATTGGTTTTGGTGTAGTAATTTCCCTATCTCATAAAAGTAAATACATCTGTTTCTGTGTTGATCATAATGGCAAAAGCAGGCTAATCCTACCTCCTTTCTTTTATCAGTAGGTTTTTGTTAGAATGGCTCAGCAGGACAGTTTAGAGACATATTTCTCCTCTGAGCTTTTCAAATGTTTTAACACTGATGCTGCTGAGACAACACTTCTTATTTTTTAAACCATTTTAAATTTCACTCCATATTAACAAGAGAGGGGGCTGGAAGAAAACACAGTGTTAGGCCAGTGAGGCTGGTGCAGTGTTACCCACTTTTGGATCTAAAAGCAAGTTTGCACAATCTTTCCTAAACTTGAGAGAGGTGCTCTAGTAGAGAATTTAGAACAAAATGTAATTTGTTCAAAGGCACCATGATTTTCTTACAGTACTTAAAGGTCCATAGAGAAAACTGAACTCTGGATGCAGAGGCTTGGCATAAGCATTCAGTTCCCAACTGACCTCACAATCCAAAGCAGACAGATTCTCTCAAGTACTTAAGAAGGAAGATTGTTGTTTCAATGCAGTGTAAGGGTCATAGCTGTTGACCTGTAAAACATTTTGCTTTTTTTTGCTTCTATCACCAAAGTGAACTACACCTAATCCTGATAGAATAGGACTAGTTGAGGATGGGAACTCAATCTATCTTCCAAGTATCATTGAGAAGAAATCAGCTGAAATGTTAATGTACTCTAGTGTCCTTTCAGGCTATTGTTTTTCTTTTCAGCAAAAGGAGGGTGGCACATATAGGCCATTAGGAATAATGAAATACAGTCTTCAGCTATGATTGCTATTAATATATAAAGTGTGTTAGTACTGAACATTTCCATAAGCTGAAGAAGGGAGGTAGCATTTCGTTTTAAATATTAGCTATAGTTCTTGTTATTGTTGAATTCACTGCAAATATTTGGTATGTTGCTTTTTTTTTTTGTAACTAGCACGTTGACAGCCATGAGATTCTGCTTCTGCTTGTTTGTCACTGTGAAAAAGACAAGTCGACATACAGCTAAACACACAGTAGCTAAACACACAGTAAAAGCACTAAGGATTTGATCTCTGGTCTTGGTATGTAACTTTTTGATTGCAAAACTTACATGATCGAAAAAGGCAATGATACGTGCAGTATTTTAGAGATTAGTTTTATGGTAGATCAGAATTATCTAAATTGTCATTAGCACTGTATCTGCTGCACTGAGTTGTTTCTCTCTGTAAGTATAGCTGTTTTTACTACCAAAGTGTTTCTGGTTTTACTTGCTGTACTCTTTCAGTCTACTTGATAACTGCAAAACCTGTGCTCTTTACACAACAAATTGGAATCAAATATTAACGTCATTATTAACGTCAGATATTTCAAGGAAATGTCAGGCAAAGAGGACATGCAGACAGAAAGTCTGAATCTCCTTCCACTTATATAGTGTACTTCTTTCAGAATCAACATGGAATTAAATAAACAGAATAGTTATCTATGATGTTTTCTTTGTAATCTCATTTCCCCTATTTGGAAATGAGAGGTCTCAGCTATTTTTTACCAGATCAGTCTCCTCTGTGCCGAGCTTTACTTGGACAGGGAATCTACTGGCAGACACATAGAGTACCTTGCTGAATTGGACATGACATATTTAATAAACTGTGTTTAGAAAAATACTTCATTTCTATAGTGACATCACTGTAATAGGGAAAGAAGAGAATGTGTTTAATTAGTGATAAAAGCATTATTTAATAAGACAGGTTATGCTTGGTATTTCCTCATTAAGTAAGCACTGAATACAGATCCTCTATGTTAAACAAAAAGTAGTGGCAAGTAATTCCACTTCCAGCTACTAAAAGATTGGTAATTATTTTTTGTGTTAGAGTTTAGGATAGTATGAAAAATACATCAACAGGCAGGCTGGATATGCTCAAGAAATCGTTATAATTAGTTGTATGTCAAGGTCTCTTTTTCTCTTTAAGCATGACTTTTTTTTTCTTCTTAAAATGATTAAAATAATGGTGAAGCCTGGTCCTAAGTGAGAAAAATATTTGGGAAAGCCTTAATAGGCATATGTGGATTCTGGGTCAAGTCTGTGGGGAAATGTTCCTGAAATCTAGGCTTATAAACTTGATATAGTAAAATGGAAAATGAGGTGAGGTGATTATCAATTGATTTTTTTTTTTTTNAAAGGAATGTAGACTGGGGTTTAGAGGTACTATAAAAAGAACATTTAATTTGATCTTCTATCATTTTAGCTCAGTTTAGGCCTTTAACAATGATAAGTCTCATTAAAGTACTACAGAAAATTTCTGAACAGAAAAGACAATAGCTTTTTGTGAGAAGGGGTAGAGAGTTCTGTGTTTTGTTATCCTTAATATAGAGCACTGCATCAGGGCTTGACTCAGAAGCTAAGTGAGAATGAAAGAAGCATTAGGAAGAGGCTGAAGTTCACAGATTGCCTTCTCTTTGGAAAGATCCCCAAATAAATTGCACTGTATGTTGTACAAATGATTAACATTTGGCAACATTGAAATTAATCTCATTCTGGGGCAGGATGCAGCAGATTTTTAGTGCTCAGCAATACAATTCTATTTTAAGGCAAATTGAAGACTCTTAACCATGTTTGAAGCACAGGGAGAACTCAAGAATGCAGAATGCAGTTTCCTAATTGGATACCAAAAAGGCTGATCTTCCTTTTCAGGGGATGTGTGTGCATGTGCGCGTGTATGAGGAGTTGTGTCAGTTGTAATTGCAGCTGCTAAGAATTTAGCCCAAGAAAAATAGTCAAGTCTTCGGTGTTAAGTCCCTCAGAAGTAAAAATGCTTCTAACAGCATAGTCCTTTTTAATACACTGCTCCTCTGTGAGTTCAGCATGGACTTGGTGTGTCATGTACTGAAGCATCAGCAGGGTTTCCTGCAGGCAGTGGGATTATCCTCTGTCACTCATCCTGGCCAGGTCCAAATCTGCTAGGTTTGAGATTAAAGTCCATAATAACCTGGCATAAGACCCAAGGGACTGAGATAACAGAATGCTGTTGTAGATGGGAAAGGAGGGGTGCAGTAAGGGGTGCACCCCAATGCTAGGGGTGTGCAGTAAGGTTGTGAAAGTAGCATGACATAATTTCTTTGACTGTTAAATAATAATTTCTCTTGGTCGTGATATTTTATTGTAATTGTTCACAGATATTTGGTATTGCAGCTTGCAGGTAAGATCCAAACAGTGTGATAGCTTTTTTAATTTTGATGTGATAAACTAATCCTTTAGTCAAACCAAAAGGGATTTAGCATTCAAACATTTACCTTGTCTGAAAATATTTCTGCTGATGTCCTTGAGATCTGGAGATGCCCTAAAGACTGAAATAAGCAAAATGTAAGTTTTAAAGAAAAAACAGGGAAAAATTTGAAGATAAAATTCAAAAGATAAAGAGTAAAGAGTAGGTGATTAGTTAGTGAAATATGAGACCATGATAGAGTCCATTAGTACACATTGTAAGATGCTGCACCAGCAGGGATACCAGCAAGTAGACCTTTTCCTTTCAAAAGTTTCCAGTCTTAAATTCCGGGTAATTTTTCCTTCATCGGTTCCCAACACAGATAATGAGACTTTCTTTACTAGTGCTTGGTCTTTGCTGAATAGAATTTTGTCCTTTACTGTTTTCCAGCTCAGGGTGTCTGCTGCCAGAGGATCTATACCAGTGTTCTGGAAATCATTTAAGAATGGGCTGTTTCTTGATCCTTGTTTTGCTTTTCTTACGGGATGCATTGCAGGGCATCTTACAGCACCACATGTTGAGGCTGATTGGAGATTTTCATATATAGCAGTAGTATAGTGCATATGAAAACATATTTCAGAATAATGCAATCACTAAGATCTATGAAAAATGGGTCAATTAATTACTTTGAGTTAAATTTAGATTGCATGTACGAATAATTGCTTCAAGAAAATCAGCACTTGATGATATACTTGTTCATTATCCTGTGTGAATTTATTAAAAGAATAATGCCTGTATTTTTAAATTTCCACTTGTGCTTAAAATCCTGTAGATTCCTTTCCTGATCTTTTGAATACTTTTATTTATTATTTAGGCTTCATTGGTAAAAGTTACTGCTTTAGAGTCTGAGAAATAATGTTGCCATATGAAGCCCTACCTATTGAATTGTTCTTTTTCTGAATATTGCTGTTATTCACAATGAGAATGAAGCCAGTCTTTGCTCTCAACAAAAACAACTAGTGGCTTTATTTTCTTTGGAACCAATGGAAGATAGCCATTTTGGAGGAGAATCATCCTTCAGTCATTTCCCTGAGGAAGACTATTCTGATGCACCAGATTTGACAGATAACATTTAGTGATTAAAAACAGCCATGAAAAACACAGGGTGCCAAAGTGTGGTTTTGTACATGTCGTCACCTCTACTCAAGAAAGACGTTAAGGATGATGTTTATGATATTCTGTTATCTATATATATACTACATATATTTAGGAGAAACCCTCATTTTCTTTTCCTCACTTGCTGAGCTCTGCGTAAATAAGCAGATGATGCCTGGAACATTTACATGCCTAAGACAAGAGCACTGTGGGAGCTGACTGAGAGAAACTTTGTTAGAACTGTTCCCAGACATTTGGACTAAAACTGGGGCTACATGAGATTCTCTGAAAAATGAAGGATCAGGAGGGCAAAGCAAATGTGCCACACACAGAGATTTTTTTGCTGTATCTGGGAGTATTGATAGGGGAAGCTGAACCAGACTGAACTCTTTTATTGCTGCTCCTGCCTCTGTAGTTAGTATGCCTACAGCTGCAGTTTGAAAGACAGAGGAAGGCCACTGTTTCTCAACTATTTTATGGTTTTTGTAGAGGGAGATAGTAGGGTGTTTTGACTCGTGTTTCTCTGTAACATACCCTGATTTTCTTGGTATTTTAGGAAAGTTAGTATATCATAAAATAGTTTTAATATATGTTAATGAATTAGGATACAGACTGTCCTAGGTAGTATTTATTTCATGTAGGAGTTTTTTACATGGTTTTCACAACAAATGGTTAAGAAATCAAAACAACCTGAACTCCCCATAACACATGCATAGCAGGTGGAAACAAAACATCCATGATTTCTTAAAATTACTTTACTTATAGTTGGGATTCTTAAGTTTTGCTGTCAGTAGGATTCAGCCTAAACTTGTTTATCCACCTCATATCACCATCATGCATTTTACTTGAAACTGTTGCAACTATCTTGCCTTAACTTAGCATAGCTTTTGTGGAGGAAGGAAATAATTGGAATGTGTAGTGTTGACGACATTTTTTTTCTCTTCAGTATTAGCAGATAAAATAATAAAAATGTCACAAGTCAGGCATTTCTTAAGGGATAAGGAAAAAACACTTAAATTGTGGACATGCTAAAACTAGTGTTTGAAAATCGGAGCATTAGCTGCTTGAGACAGCAGCCTCTCTTGGTTTATCTTAGAAATATTGTAGCATTATTTTAATATTCCACTAACATAAACAGAACTCTTCTTGAAAAGGAAGTATCTGATTAGGTGAAGTTCAGAATATAGCATTTTGTAACATAGCAATATTGTAAATTTTAGACTTAAATTTCACTTTAAATATAGATTGAATGAGGACAAATCTTACCTTTTCTTCCTACAAAGATTAGCATGTTTTTGAAAAGAAGTTGTAGTTGTGATGTACATCTCCTAAGGAGATAAACGAAAGCCTAAATTTAAATTTCTTCTTAAGCACATGGAACTTTTGGCTTGCAAATATTTTTCTAGGAAATGAACCCTGACTAGGTTCTGTTTAAACGAACAGACCAAGATATGCCAGTGAAATCCCTTTCATATGTAGAGTAACTGTCTCTTTTCAGTGAAACAGCTGATCTTTTCCAAATGTATCTGATAATTAGGCCAAATTCAAAAATATATTGTTTGCTGAAATATGTGTTTTCCCAAATCACATGATATAATACTATTACTGTACTGAATCATCTATCACCCTGAAATCTGTATGTGCTTCTTCTGTCTTGTTCTTCAATATGCTAAATTTGTAATTTTCTAATGTTGGCAAGAAGTGTGGGAATTTATTTGTATCCTACCCATCAAAAGGGATGGCCAAGTTAATAGTTCTTTTTTTCTTACTTTACTTTCTTTTGTCTATATACTTGTTCTCTTATTGACATTAGACTGCATGGCATCTTATTTAAATTCCTTCTTTGTAGATACCAATTATTTTCTTAATATCTGTGTAGCACTCTTGAACTGTGACCAGTAATTTTAACTACTTCCCTCTATTAAGTTGCAAGTATGTTGTATGTGTGGTTTTCCTTCCATCCCATTTTCTGTTGACACTTCTGTTCTTATTTGCTTTGTAATGACAGTAACACTGTAATTCCTCTCTCAGAATATTTGGTATTCCTTAATTTCTTCCATTTTGGGCTGTTTTCACACTAGTGTGTTCTTTGTCTCCATGGCAGTGAGAGGTAGACTAAAACATTGTTCTGAGCCTTAGCATGAGAGACTTTTTTTTTCTTCTGCTGAGAAACAAACCAAAATTCTGTCCATGCAACTGGCAAGATAGGGTAGATCTCATGATTATCTGTGTCATTAATTTTCTCCAGGTTAAAAAACAAAAGAACAAAAGTGATGTCAACAAAAATATAATATCTATTTTGGAAGTAATTCCAGGTTTTTATCCCTAACATGCTAAAAAGACACAAATTTTCACCTTCCTGAATGAAAAGTTATGAGTAGCACTTTTTTCCCCCTCTTGCCATGGTCAGATATGGTTGAAAAAATGTTTTCCAAAAACTGACTAAGAGCCACGGCCCTTTCAAATCCTTTCTTGGGCATTTAGTAGACCTTTAAAACCTAGACTGTTACTGTCCTTTTACCCTCTGTGTGTCCTTCACATCTTAGAGGACTCCTGTCCTGAATACAATGCAAGTTTTTATTGCTGCATTATACAAAAGAAGGTGAGTGGGGAGGGAGTGAGAGAGGAGAGTTTGAAAAGCTAGATTACATGAGCTCCTGTCATTTCCACTGTGTAGAATAGTGCAGCATTTGATACAGAAGGTGCAGCACAGCCCCCTTTGTCTCCTTGTACACAAAGCTGTTACTTCTTTGTACAAGGCTGGTCAAGCACTCTTGGTGCGTCTCTGCACTGAGTACTTCTTTCTTAGCTTTTATTTTTTAAGATGTTAGCTGTTTATTCTAGTTTCCAGAGATCTCCTTTATACAGTTCACCTGTGGTTTTTTTTTAACTGACACATATCATAGCCTCACGATCATAATGTCATTCTCTTTCAACATTCCAAGGTAAATTCCCTCCAGCTCCACATCTGTGATCTGAGCTCCAAATGTAGTCTGGTGCTGTTTTGCCACTCTTGGCTGACTGCAGAACTGTATGCAGAGGATCAGGGAGTAATTTTTGCCCTTGTTGCCTTGGACTGGTGCTTTAGTGAAATGGCACCTGAGGAAATAGAACACTAACAGGAGTAACAATATGCCTGAGCAGGCATATGGAAGTCCCATGGATAGTCTTTTACCTCACACATATCATCTATTTTTTTTTCTCCTATTGTCTAGCAAATTTTAAGGCATTCTTCACAAGTTAAATCTTGAAATCATAATAGGAGGAGCATGACCAGAACCTTTTGTATTTGTAATGAAAAATATTTCTTTTATTCATGATGAGAAATATAAGATGCACTTTTAAAGAAACAATATTTTAAATTTTACTATAAGCTTAGAAGCTTATAGTGTTTGTGCTTTGATATTAATGCCTTCCTTTTCAAAATATTTTTCAGTATTTTCTCTATATTTCTGAATATATGCTTTAGTGAGCATTTGGTATTTCTTGACAAGTGATTTCAAATACTGTGCTATCCAAACTTGCTGTAAGTAACGCTGCTAGTACCAAATAGACAGCATCCACAGAAATCTTGCTGAATGGGAGCTGTGCAACAGAGAGGGCTGAAAAGTGGTGGCTCCTAGCCCAGCTTCATCAATGGTACTAGAAACACGAGGCAAAGGAAGGGAGCGGGATAAACACTGAGTGTGGGGAGCTGAGTGCCAGAGTCACTGGAAGCAGCTATTGATTCTCGTTGTGCTTTGCCAGCCCCATGAATACAGGGCTCAGGGGTGGCACGGCGCTGGGGCTGCGGAGGAAGCTGACATCAACCTCCCTGGGGGCTGGCACTGAACAGCAAGCCAGTGTCCATTCACCTGTCAGTGCTGCACCCTGCTCTTGGAGGCTGGGTGCCAGGCAAGCAGCAAAGCAGTTTTGCAGCAAGGGGGTCTGTCTTGCCTGCAGGTGATTATGTCTTTCTCTGCTGGAGGAGCCATACTTAGATTACCTCTGGGGTGGTTCATTATTTTAGAGTTTTTCTCATGTTGTTTCTTTGAGCTACTAAACTGATTGTTATCTTGACTCCTCGATTCTCAGAAGTATTGATGTGAAGGGCCACTGCCTTTATCTGTATCTGAGTGCTTTTAGCACTAAACTGGTGGTTTTGGTTAAACTAATTGTATTTTTAATGGGAAACTTATTCTGCAGTCAAAGCAGGCAGAAGTCGCCATTTTTCTAGCCTATAAGTATCGTCTGGACTTGTTTTCTTCTAATTTCCTATGTGTAATAAGTGTGATTTTTTTAAAAAACTGATTTACTGAAGAAGGCTTCCTGCTCTGTGCAGTTCTTAAATGTGGCTTTATGGGAAGCATAACAGGTATTTCAGCTGGTGAGAAAAGGGAGATCCTTTTGAGAGGAAAGTATTGAGCCAAAGAAATATGCTAGTTACAACAGTCCCTGCCCTCCAGAACTAGTTCTGTTCCTAGTTCTGCTGCAGACCTACAGCTAAACAACATCACCTAAGGTCTGACAGATCAAGCACAACCTATTGAATGCATCTGGGACAATTAGTAATAAATGTGCCAAGGAGCACGTGGTCCATCCTGGCTTCTTGCCTTCACAGATGTTCTGAGGTATGTGAGATGCTGTGATAGTCACTAGGGTTCTGGGCAGTGCTCTATCTACCTTATTCTCATGTGTGCACTATCCTGCATTTAACAGGCTAAACTAACACCCCACTTTTGTACAGCACAGTGCTCACACGGCTTACGATAGATCAGATGTCTCTGCATGTCAGCAGAGATGAAAACCAGCATCTGAACAGCATGTCTGCATCCTGGATGAGAATTCCAGACTGGCTCAGGTTTCACACTGAGGAATTTTCCAGTACATAAGCATAATGTATTTTCCTGGTGCAACTTCTGGTTCCTCAGTTATGGTTTATGTTTTGGAGTACTCTCATTAGATGCGTGTATCTTAGTTGCTCTGTGTATGCTATCTGTGGCCCTCATTTATTTAAGGCAACTACAGTCTTTAGGACTGGTGGATTTTCTGTATGATGGCAGCTTTGTTGTTGTCTCATCCTTTTATTCCTGTTAACAGTTCTCCATGCGAATAATCATCCATCAATTTAAGGATTTGTAGGATAATGACAATCTCACTGACATTAGACCAAAGGTCCTGGAGGAAAATACAAGCAGAAAAAACATTACTGCATGCTTTTTGTGCTTTCTTTCTCTAGCACTGGAAAGAGGTTGGTGCAGAGGTATCAGATGGCAACCCTACCCCAGCTCTTTCAAAGTGAGATTTAGGATACAGATATATGTTCCAGAGAGCCTCTGGGGAGGTTTGAGGCAGATGAGTCAAATCCTCTGCTGTTGGACTGGTGCCTTAAGATGTGAAGGGGGCATTCTTGGTGAGCTCAAGGTTGCTGCAGAAGTGAGGTTGAGGCAGGGGGACAGCTGTGATGTGGGACAGTTGGCTGAGCTGAGTTGGCTTGTTGGAGTCTGAAAATAGCATAGTTACCAAACAGCAAAGACCTAGCCTAGCCTAAAAGAGGTAAAGAGCTTTCATATCAGATGAGAAGCAGATGTGTGTACTTGAGATGCAGATAGAAGAATGGAAAGCCCATTAAGAACTCCTTGAAATTAAAGAGAGTGAAATACTCAATAGGAGAACAGCTAATGGCAGTGAGGAAAAAAACTCTGAATCTAATATTGTAGGTTTTAAGTTTTTAGAGGGAGCATGTGCAGCCAGAAAAACTTCAGCTTCTAAAATTGTCAAATGCAATCCCATGTCCCTCTGCATATTGAAGTATGTAACTCTTCTTTGATAAAAACAAACCAGCCCCTCTGTAGGAATAGGGAGGCCAGCAGTAAAATGTATTTTTTGCATTATGGTAAGTCATACAAAATCTGAGTGAAATTTTGTATAGGCAGAATTCAGTTTGCTGTTGAACAGTGTTCAGGAAATCTTGTCTTTTCTGCTTTGGTAACTGTTAGAAGTAGTGTTTCTTGAAAAGTTATTATAAATGAAGCCCAACATTGTGCAGTTGACTATTAGACTTCTTCTAAACCTGGTAGATTGTAAGTCACATAAATAACAGTATCCCCGTGTTGCAGCAGTCAAATTGTATTTCAATAAAATATAAGTTTATAAAACTGCTTCAATTTTAGTGGACTGTTAAAAATCAGCTTTTATTTTTGTGTATTAGCTTTTATTGTATAGGCTATACTAGGTTACAAAACAAAAGCTGAGTTTTCTTTATCCAGTTTTTCAAGTCAACCTTGGTCTGAATATATTTGTGAGGAAACTTCCTTCCTTGCCCATAGATATCTGCTGTTGTCTGAGTCACTCATCAAACATGTATTACTATGTTCTTTAGAATACAGATTTCTGTTCTAGTGATGGAACTAGAATTCTAGTGATCTACAGAAAATGTTGCAGAGAAGAGATTGGTTAAATAACGTAGCAAATGTGCTGCAGAGGGAAGAAAAGTAGTAGGACCATAGGTTCTGTGTCTATTGAAAGATGAAAACTTCTGCAGCATAACTACATTGTATAGTGTAATGCCATGTATGGGTGTAGTGGTTTAGATTTTTTTAGTTAGGTTTTTTTGTTTGTTTTTTTTTCCCAATGAGCTTTTTTGTCTCTTACCATACTTAAATGTATATGTTTTAAAAACTTATGTTATAGCTCATTTTTAACAGTGAGAGAATGTTGAAGTCCAAAAAGAAGCAATAAAAATGTTCAAGTCAGAATACATTTTTTTCCTATTTTTTAATATCTTTGCTGATTAAGCTACTGTTTTGTGTTTTGCTTTTTGTTTTGTTTTTCTTTTTGTAGAGTTGTCAGATTACATAGGGTTTTTTTGTAGTAAGGCCTTTTCAGGAAAAAATAAATAAAATTGCTAGTCTCATAGTGCATGTATAATTGTAGCGTGAGCTTAAGTTCTTACAAACACTTCATCACTATGACCCTGAATCAGTGTAATGCTCAAACATGCATAATTTTAAGGCATGGGTATTAGACTCATTGAAATCCATCATCCATGGCTATTAGAAGTGCTTTGTGTCTTTCAAAAAGGCACTTGAAAGAAATCCTGACATTTCACATAGTTTCAAGTAGAGCAGTAAGGATGAATTTTCTGTTTAAAATGTATGAATACCTTTAGCTGGAAAAATGTTGAAAAAGTGTATGGTTACTGTTACAAATCTGAGACTTTATTTGGTGTACTTTTAAAATGTGTCCTTTAACATGCTCAGGGCAAAGGCAAGGAAACCCCTAAAGAAAAAGATTTAAACTGTCCTGAGTTCCTGAGACACTGACTTTTGCAGTTATAGATTGTTAAATACTTTACCTAGAAATGCTGTGATACTATCCAGACTTCACTATAAACTGTCTACTCCTTCATTCTGCTTTTATGTTAAAATTACAAAATAAGGCTTTGTGTGTTATATAGGAATCTTGATTATATTCTGCAGAGGATATTGCACATTATTATAATCAAACTTACTGCCTGAAGATCAGGAAAGGTCTGAATGTAAGAGGAAGCCAGGTTCTTGTGCAAAAGGTTAAACAGCTTCAGGAATATTTCTAAAATTGTGAAGCTGTAATTTACTGAAGCAATTTCTTTACTTAATCTGACAATTATTTAACAACTTTAATTGTTTATAGGGGCACATAGGGATTTTGTTTACCATATCCAATAATGGATTTTTTTCAAGTAGCAGCTGATTGTAAAAATGAATTATTTAGGAAAATCAGTATAGGTATATATGGTTTATGAGTATTTATATTTTGGATTTAAGATGGAAAATGTCATGCAAACCATTCAAATAATACAAGTAAAAGAACAAAACCATAGACAAAACCTAAAAAGACAATAGAGGGGTAGGCATATTGGGGAGAATACAAAACAAATTAGTGCTGTGTTGTGTACAGGTCCATAATGCTGCTTTGTCTTGAATACTCTGCACAATTCTAGTTGCCAAGAAAACAGACTTGGAAAAGATTCACAGAAGGGTAACAAGAAAGGTAGAGTTACTTTGAAGACAGAAGTCAGCAAGAATTCTACCAATGCCTGAGGGCTATTATATTTGGGATCTGTGAAGTTGTGTGCAGTATAGAGATGAACAAGAATTGATTTATCTTCTGGATGGTTTGAGGCCAACTTGAGAACATGTAATTTATCCAAGCCCCACTTCCTTAAGCAAAATGCAGGATGTGTTGCCTTAGAGTGTGTATTTGTTTTGCTCAGCATGACTTCTCTTTTGTTCTAATAGCTTTATGCTCTAGATATTCTAATTTTTCACCATTTTGACAATAACAACTCAGTTTTCTGCGTGGGCTCATTGTAGATGAACATTGTTGATTTAGTAGATATGGAAAGAGAATCTACCACTTTGATGTTTTTTCAGGAATTTTAAGTTTTGCCTCAAGAGTGTGACTTCTGGAATAGCAATGCCTTACAGCTGGTTTAAACCTGTTCAGAACACCACTGTAGGAATAACATCATAATGACTATTAGGAGGAATATTTGAAAGATATTATCATAATTATAATTTCTGCTTATTTCTTGTGTATCATTATAAAAAATTGTATGCCTGTGTGTATTTTATTACTTTAAAAATACAGCAATTAAAAAGACAAATCACATATACTGATTTAATTTTTTACAGATTGTTAGTCTGTGCAGCACCAGAGTAAAGGAATGGTTGAATATTGGTACAAAAATACAGTTCTATTTTGCACTTCCAGATTCTGCTATTTTCTGTCTTTCTCTTTCAGAGCCAAATTGTCATAACAACATTTTTACTAATAAAACATAATCAGTCAAATATGGTTCAGGCTACAACTACTTTTTTTTCCTTTTCTTTTGAGGCAAAAACCCAACAAGTGTTCTGTACTTGCAAAGACAGATTTGATGCTTGATCATTTTTAACTTCTGACTGTGTGGCTTTGACAACTGTATGAGATTTACATTTTCTTAGTAGTTAAAATTTGTATAAATTGATGGTTTTTTACAGTCATCTTTTAGCAAGTGGGATGGAACTGCTGGATTTGACAGTACACCCACTGAATTTTGTTAAGTTTAATTTATGCAGAGTTTAAAATGTTTGGTACAGTCTTTAAATATTTTGTTCTAGAAAACAGTTAATTGGATTAAGATATAATAATAAATAATTCCAACCATTTTTCTGTAACACCTGTTATCTGAGATGTGCAGATCAATCTATTGTCTTGGCTAATAATTTGTAATTTATTATCAAATTTCTTATAATCTTGAAAACAGTTTATTTAATTCAAGTTTTTCCATCTTGGAACTGAAACCTAATGCAGCTGATGACATAATTAGGAAGATATTTTATGTTTATAATGATGATTTGTAGAATATAGAGCTAATTAGACTGACTAAATGAAAGATCTTACTGATGTGGTAATAGCTACATAGCAAATGATTTTTCTCAAGTTCACATATTGTTTAAAATAGTTGTATTTTATTGATGATAACTTTGAAGCTTTACTTCTGAAAAATCATGATTGAAAATATAATTGAGTTTTTCAATACCTTTGAAGTTAAAGTATAGGAAAACTACTGTAACATTTTAGAAACAATGTTAGAAACGTTACCTATGTGAGTACTGCAAGATATTTTCTGTTTTAAATTGTATACGTAACATCTTTGAATAGCATTTTTGCTTGATGAGTGATGCAAATGGCCTCTGAATTACACTGTTTTATTCTGTAAAAGTAATTTGTCCCATTATGGTAACTGTAATCTTTTTCTCTCCTTTTTTATTTTATTTTGCTGCTTGCCTTTTCTAGGAAGTAGAGGTTGGTATGCTTCTTCTGTCTTTTATGATACTGTGAGCTTTTCATGGATTCCTTATGTTTTACTAAATTTAGGTTGTTTCTCCCCCTCCAGGATGATTATTTTCGTACTTGGAGTCCGGGTAAACCATTTGATCAAGGTAAGATTCCCCTCCTAGGACTTGTGTGGGATAAAATTTAAGTATTTGTATTTTTTCTCTTGTTCTAGAATACTAACAGAAGTCTGTTAATTTGTGTAATTTTTCTCTGTCTTAAAACAGTTGATTTAAAGAGGACCAGAAATTCAGCCTAATCATAGTTTTATGTCTGGGATTTTTTCAAACCTTTGTTGATTAGAGAGAGAGATGGGAACATTAGAAACCTCCAAGGTAGCTTAAAGTTTCCCTTGGAAAAATAGGAGGTTTGGAAAATTTTGTTTTATTTGTATATTTAAGAACTCATTTTCTTTCAGTAGGATGTCTGACAAAAACCAGACATGCAGTCTATTACTTGTCTTTTGCAGTCAAGAAAAAAAAATTATTAAGATTTTGAATCTCTTTATATCCATTGGATAAAAGACAATGTAGAAAACCAATTTTGAGAGTTGGTCATGTTCAAGCGATCTATCTTAGAGGCAAAATGCAGCTGGAGCTTTGGGAATGCTGCAGTACAACAGTTCTAGGCTAAGAATACTATGAGCAAATGCAGCAAATATTCCCATTACACATTCCCTCCCCAGGCACTGGAACTTAATATTTACTGTCAATATGATCCCCCTCCTATATGTTGTTTCAAAGTCTATTGCTGCCATTTTGAAACTGCTGAGAATCTTGATACTTTTTTTAATTGCTCTGAGAAATGCTTAAGGGACTTTGTGTTTTCTGATAGTACCAGTGGCATAAATACAATGGAGAAATGGTGCAGGGGCTTGTAAACAAGAGTCCAAGGTAAAAATATGTTTTGGAGATAGTATTTATTAAATTTCAATATTTCTTCACCATGTATACCAAGTTGTGAGGGATATTATTTTCTTGTAATACTAGAAAAACTTGTGATTTAAGGAATCAGTAGTTTTGCATATTATAAAAACAATGAGTATCTTAAATTTAAGCCTTCCAGTCCCTAAAGGGGCCGGCGTGAAAGCTGATGAGAAAGGAGTTTTTACCAGGACATGTGATAGGAAAAGAGGCAAATAGCTTTAAGCAGGAGGAAGCTGGGTTTAAATTAGATATTAGGAAGAGATTCCTTACTGTAAGATGGGGTGGTGCACTGGAACAAGTTTCCCAGAGAGACTGTGAGCTTTCCACTCCTGGAGGTGTTCAAGATGAGACTGGGTAGGGCTGTGAGTAACATGGTGTAGTGGAAGGTTTACTGCCAGCACTGAACAGGGGCATTGGAACTAGATGATATTAAGACCAACCTTAGCTAATTCATGATTCTGTGAATAGTATTTTAATTCATTCTTCCATACTTCGGCACATTTTGAAAGGCCTTCTTAGGCTAATGTGTTAAAGTTTGTCAGAATTGCTCATGTAGACAGATCTGTGTAATTCTGTTTGTATTAATAGGAGTTTCTATGTGGAAATACATGTCCAAGCATAGTAGGAAGGTAGCCCTTACAATGAAAATGTATAATGGTATTTATTCCTGGGCTGCAAAATCTGTTTTAAAAGATGGAAGAATACGATGATATGCATTGCAATCCACCAACACCATTTCTTAAGGCAACATTTGACATTTGTTTGAAAAGGAGAATTTGTTCCCATTAAACTCTTGTTTGCTTACATCCTTATAAGATAGAAAAATCATATTTAAATATTTTTACTGTACATTTTATATGTGTGTATATGTGTATAGACACCTTATGTTTTTGTATTTCTATAAATACCACAATGTAACTTGTTCATAAACAGTTATGTGGCACAGGTATTACTCTTGGAATACACCTGAGTGTTCCATTAGCATATTTAGTTACTGCTAAAAGGCAGGTTTTGCTCTTTCAGTGGTTTTAGAAATAAGCAAGTAGAATGTTTTGTGTTTAGAACTATTCAAAGTTGACTACTTTAGTAGCCTTTGTCAACGTTTTATCAGTGCTTGCTCAAATTAACCTCCCCATGCACATACAATATTTTTTCACACATTTTCTTCAAACACCACTTTTACATCAGATGAAAATATACAGAATACTTCTGGTATTTTTATTTATCTTTATTTTATTTTTAGACTACAGATGATAGCAGAGCTTGGAGGGTGTAACTGTTGAATGAAATTGCATATGCAAATACACTGGTGTAATTTTGTGAAGTGGAAAGGATGTATTCCTTTGCTCAATAGAAATACCTTGGAGGAAAAGTGGAGTATATTCATGTAATTGAAAAAAAATGCAGCATGACATTTCTGTAGAGGTTGATCACCCTGAAGGTGTAGTTGGTTTGTAGATGTATTCATAACATTTCTTGTAGACCATTCCATTGGACTATTTTTGGCTTTTGTAGTATCAGATTATATTAGATGTCTGTTTCCAGCAGGAATTTTGTACAACAAGAACAGAATTTGAAATTATTTCACTTACGTTAGTTGGATGGTTGCCTTTTAGCTCTGCATATTTCATCTACCTAGTTCTGTAATAATTTGGGTAACTAAGGATGTCCAAATATTTGCAAACATATCTCTATAATTTTCAAATACATTTCTGTACTGTGTAGTGAAATAATTTAGAGACATTTTCAATAAAATAATTTGATTCACTCATTTGAAGCCCTGGGAAGTCATAAGGGGGTTTAATGAAGAATCATTAGTTGAAGACTGAAAACAGTCATATAGAATTAACTTTGCTGCATTTGATATGTGCTCTCATGATCTAGTTTTTATAGAACTATTGATGTTTTTAAACTAGAAATATATATCCATCACTTTCAAGATAAGTTGCAGTGCTTTGCAATTAAAATGTATCGCATAGCACTTTAAAATGTTGTCTCAGATAAAGAAATAAGGGTGTCTTTGTAGGGGGACACTGTGAGTTTCAAAAAGAGCAGAACTGAAAAGCTTTTAAAAATATTTCATGCTTATTTATTGTTAAGACTAAACTATATTTAATCTGGTAAATATTTTCCAGTTTCAGGTATTTAGGTGTGTTTAGGAACCCTGCTCACTAATGAAGTACACTAAATCCTGTGTTAAACAGATTCCCACTGCTTTATGATACTTTCAGCTAGCACTTGCCTGGAAAGATCTCTTGTCTGAGGAACACTTCCATGGTGCTTTTTCTTAATTATCTGATGCTGCATTTAAATGATTCTTTTATTATTTCTCTTTTATAAATTTATCTATTGTGGTAACATAACATCACAGACATGACTTGTCCCATACAATTCACACACTTGGCTCCTAACTCAGGTTCATTGGATAATACACATCTGCTTCTCTAGTTATGGCTCGCAACTTGTTTCAGTAATTATTTCTGTGAAATCATCAAATGGATTCTAAATTTCATAGGTATTTTTAACAGAGGCTGTAGAAAGGTTTTTTACTGAGGCTGCACTGAGCCCATAATAAGAGATTTTGCTTGCCTTTAGTGGCAGTCTAAGCCCTTATTCCTGCTGTCCCGATATCTCTTCTTTATGCCCTGATGTTAGGTTTAGAGTCACCATATTGAGGATCATTATAAGATAAAGTAGGAAGTGTTTTTTTCTGTTTGTTTTTTAACATGGCCAAATCCTGGATTCAAGTGCCTGTTCAGACCCACAAATAGTTATGTCAGAAAAGTGGAAATACGTTGTGGGGTGATGGTGGCTGTCCAGAGATACAGCACCAGAGCTTCTCGAGCTGGCCTCATGCTGAGGGAAGGGTGTGTGGAACTGTTCCTTTGCAGTTAAAAACCTGCTAAGTTCTGCAAATCTCTCACTTCAGAACACCAGCTTCTCCCTACTGTGCTGACGTGTTGCAGATAATAGTCAAGTCCATGAGCACTGTGTACCTGAAAATATTTTGATGTGTACTAGGACTGTTTCTTCTTTACAGGCTCACTTAGAGGCCTAATTTGCTTTTGTTTGCCACAGAAATTCAATATGAAGGCAAGGAAAGCAGCTAATAGAGACTATGTATTAAGAATATGAAATTGGAAATAACATTACAGTTTAATGGTGAGGGAAAAAGAAATAGTTTAATAAATCCCTTTAAAAGAACCAAACAATAAGCAAAGACTGCAAAGAATTAGAAAGAGCTATACATAGTTTCACTTGAATAGAAGAATGAAACCTGAAATATTAGAAGTTGCCTTTTTGACCTATTTTACTTCTTGTATTTAAAAACCTGTTAGTCTTTGCAATTACAAAGAATGTTAATACATACTTTTTATGGAAGTTTTTTTATGTGGTTATCATTCAGTTTTACCACAAGTACAGAATCATTAAGGTTGTGAAAGACCTCTAAGGTTATTGAGTCCAGCCTTTAACCCAGCACTTCCAAGCCCACCACTAAACTGTGTTGTTGAGTGCCGCATCTACGCATCTTTTAAATACCTCCAGGGACAGTGGCACAACTGCTTCCCTAGCCAGCCTCTTCCAATGCTTGACAACTCTTTCAGGGAAAAAATGTTTCCTACTATCCAATCTAAAACTTCCCTAGTGCAACTTGAGGCCATTTCCTTTTTGTCCTATCTCTTGTTAGCTGGGAGAAAAGACCAACACCCACCTCAGTACAGTCTCCTTTCAGGGAGTTGTAAAGCGTGATAAGGTCTCTCCTTAGTTTCCTTTTCTCCAAGCTAAAGAAACCCAGCTCCCTCAGATGTTCCTCATCAGATCTGTGCTTCAGACCCTTCCCCAGCTCTTTTGCCCTTCTCTGGACACGCTCCAGCACCTCAGTGTAGAGAGGGCTCCAAACTAAACACAGGATTTGGAGCGCAGCTTCACCAACGCTGTATCTTTCAGCATGTTGTTGTGCAAGAATAATCATTTTGGCAAGTGAGACAACATGTGGGAGAATTTTCAGGAAGATGTATTTCTGCTCTTAAAGGTCTGCAGATGTTTCTTTGCCCAGTTTGAAGAACCCAGAAGTCAGTTCTAACATAGCCAGCTTATCTCTAAATTATGGTTTAGTGTATTTAAGAAAGGATGATATAATGTTTAACTGTTTGCTGGTGATATATCACTATTGTCAATGTTCAAGTAGTCTTAAAGTGTTAATTCTTTTCTGCCAAATCAAGAAAGTGAACATTTTGATATAAAAAATAAAAGTGCTTTACTAAAGCTGTCAAAAGCCTAAAAAGTACGCCAAGGAAGTGTGCACTTGCATTTCTCCTTGTCTTAGTGGGTTTGGATATCTTTGCAGAGTATTTGAGAGTTAGTTCCTTATATATAAAAGAAACTCGTGTAATTGTCTTAATTTTGTTGTCACTTACACCAATATGAGCCCAAAATAACTATGTTTTTCAGCAATTTAAACAAACAGGATCATTTCTGAGTTGTCATAGATTATGATAAGGGAGGAACATTTGACACTATGTGGAATTTCTCATTTACATCACTTTTTGAGATAAATGTAACCTATTCTCTTGTAAATTTTCAGGTATTAACCAAAAGATAAAACACAAAAAAATGGGCATGTTTTTGAAGTAGAGATCATAGATATTTGTGAGGGGAAGAATTTCTTGCAGTTTAGTCACTGCACAAGTGGCTTAAAAAAGTGTGACTCAGTGAAGATGATTGCTTTAAAGGGAGTGGAGAAAGAATAAGTGAAGCATTTGAAATTTTGAAGAAGAGATCAAGCTTTAGTGGATTTGTTCCAGAGGAAGAACAGAGACTGGCAAATTCAATTTTATTTTTTTATCACTTATTTTAACTTGTATTATTAGTACCTAGAATACCAGGGACCATGTTATGTATCAGTGTAATGATATTTTCATGTCCTTTTTAGAAAAACTTACTTGCAGCACTAAGCAGAAGGGATATATGCAGTACTTTGTGTCAGATTGTTATAACTTGGTATTAGAGGTTTCTTTGTTTATCAGAACTTTTATGCAGCATAACTACAACCATTGCAGGGCAGCTAGAAACTCAGTCCTGATGTTTGAGAGCTTAGTAATATATAACATTAGGAGCAGTGGTGCTTTTTTACAGAAGCCTGATAAAGAGACTTTACACAATTGTCCTTGAGTCGTCAGTATGGAGAGTTCTGAGCACTCGTGAGAGGAGAATTTCTTGGGTAGAAGCTACCCAAACACATGGACACCTTAAATATTGAAGCACTTGATCACAAGTTAGAAACCAAAGTAGACAACCCAGTGGTGTTCAGGGATTTGAATCTAAACTTTTAATTACTTTTTTGACCACCTACAGACACACCTCCACTCTAGCCTTCTTACTGAAGTTGTAAATTCATGTGTCCAGATGGAGCTAATGTTCAGGAAGATTCCTCTTGTGAACATCCAGCTGTAGTTACCCATTCTGTTTTTTATGCTATGTAGCGAATCTTAGATGGAAAACGCAATCCCTGGGAAAGAAACATAAATTTGAGATTCTTCTTTTTCAGACTGCTCCCATCAAGTTACTGAGGTAGGCTATTTCTTGTTTATGCTCTCATTTTTATTTATAAATTTCAGATTTCTAGCTGTGCAGTGATTCATTTTCATGTTGAAGTCAAAAGGTGCTTGTCCTCAGTAGATACGGTGCATAGTAAGATGGGCTCTTTTTGTTATGAATCCAGAGCAATGTGGGTTCAAACCAACTGTGACTGAGGAGGGTCTGTATGTGCACCTGCAAATTTTGAATGCTGATCACTGTACAATTTAGGCAAAAGATAACCATTATCGCTATTAATTTAATTAAACATTTATCTGAGCTCCATGTTAGCTGACACTATCACCAGAGTGTTTATATGCTCTGCCTTGCTCTTCCCCATCCTGTTACTAGAAATTGTGATGCTGAGTTTCATCAATTATTTAGACCTACAGCACTTTTTAGTGAGAAATCCTGCTGCAGCAGGTGAGAAATAATTATCTTTCAAAATGGAGAAGTAAAGGTAATTATGGTCTTTAAGTAACTTCAGGAATTGTTTGATTTATCAAAGGAGGAAATATGAGTAATTTCCTTCTATGGCTGTCTACTTTCGGTTATAGCCTAGGCACTTGACTAGGTTATTAATATTTTGGTTAAAATTTTCAGGTATTTTTTTTTCTCCCTGCACTGTCAAATATGAAAACTTTGTAGGCATAGAAGTCAAGACTTGCCTTTTAAAGTAGTAGAATTAAATGACTCATGGGATGCACAAAGCACAGCTGAACTTTTGGTTAACAGAAACAAAATGTGTAGTTGCTTCTTACTTTGCCCATCAGAAATGAATCAGAAGACTGGAGGAAGAAATTAGACTTTAAATCTGAAAACTTTGTCCTTAACCTTTTTTCACCTTTCATTTTACTTGGAGTAGAAAGTAAAGAACGTGTTAGAATGCACTCAAAAGATTGTGGAATAATGGTAATTTACTCTGGTTTCTGCCGCAGTGCCGCCATTAGGAATATTCCTTTGTTACGGCTTGCTAGTCTTTATTTCCTAATATATTCCCTATAAAAATGATATTCTGACTAATGTCGCTTTTCAGGAGTGCTAGCTGTAAATTAGCTTACAGAAAGGATGATGGGAAGCTTTTCTTAATTGCTTTCCCAAATTTGATTTATAAATAAATAGATAGATCCATTAGTAATAATTGAATCAAGTTTTCGAATATTAATTGCTTCCTTACCACGTGAGAAGAACAAATCCATACTAATCTATAAAAATTAGCAGAAGTTCCTAATGGCATAGCAACTTACTTATAACTATAATGTAAGTTCTTAGAGAAATCGTAGATGTTAAAAAACATTTTATACTTTTGATATGCATTTCATGATAGTGATATTTTTCTGCTCATTGAAATGTAGTTAACATGACATTTCATGATATTGTAGCCAGATAGATGGACACATGTAAAGTAGGCATGCAGACCAATAATGTATAGCAAGTACACTTTATTGAATATTAGAAGCTGTGTAAAGATGAACATTATCAAGTTACTAAACCTAAGATCAGACCTGCATCTTTAGAAGCTGGTTTGTTGTGACATTGTAGGAAGTCAGCTGATACAGCAGTAAAGAGATGATTTCTGACAAGGCTTATGTAAATATATTTCTTGCGTTTAGAGTCTTCTCTCTGTAGTGCAAACCTCTACCTGTTCTCAGTAGCAATGCAATTGTGCTGTACAATTGGTGGTTTTAATTATGAGGGAGGGGGAAGCCTCTAATTTTCATAAATATGAGGATACTTTAGTAAATGTTAATTGGATAAAAAATTGGATTGATACCCGTTTCATGTCTCACTGGGGGATTTTGATGATTTGTGATTTTGGTGTGAATTCTGTACTTTTTCAAAGCTGCTTGTTTTGGCAGAAATGGAAAGAAGCATGCAGTATTGTCTGTACAAGTCTGCATACTCTTAATGAGATGGGTGAATGCCAGGGATGTTTTGTTAGGGATATCTAGGAGGTGGGCTGAAGAAATAAAGACTTAGTGCCATGTATTTCTTGGTATGAATGAGTTACATGCTTAGCGGAAATCTTTGATACATTGCCTTGAATAAATTAGTGCATTTTCACAGTAGTTTAAGATATTTAGGATAACTCCTTGTAGAGACCGGACACAGTCAGATGTGTCCCTGCATTTTAAGGGAAGTACAGTTCTTTCCCAGCATGAAGACCCTGGTTTTGAGAACTGTTTTTCTTGTAGTTTAACCTTTATTTCTCATGCAAATGATTTGTCAGTTCCAAGTTGTCCTGGTTTAGGACAAATTTGAGAGGAAACTTCTAAATGGGGTCTCTCCAGGGAAAAAAAAGAAAACAGATTCAAGCTGCCCCTCCCTCAACTGGTTCGGGAAAACAAAATTTCCTTGAAGGGAAGTGGAAAAAGCTGTTTATTTAACAAGCAAAATATCCACAAGCATAAAAATGGAATGATATTAAACAATGAAACCTCTCGCTGTTCAAAGAGATGGCAAATCTAGGAAAGTCCTTGCCGTGAGGTGCAGCTCGGCTCGCTCAGTCCCTTCTCAGTCTCTCTGGCACTGGAGAGTGCCGAGGCCCAGGCCCTGGTGGGGCACAGGCGTGAGCTCCTGGGGTTTGCTGGGCTTCCAGTCCAGAGCAGGTTTGAACAGATCCAAGGAAAAAAGGAAAAAAAAACCACAGTCCAGGGAACTTCCCTGCCCCAGCTAGCTAAAACTAACTAAAAGCAAAGGAGAGCTGTGTCCCGCTGTCTGTCCGTGCTGCAGACAGCACAGTCCGGAGAGAGCTGTGGGGGAGTGAAGGCTGTTTCTGAAAACAAACTGCGGCTTCTTCTTTCTCCTCTTCACTCTCAGAACCAGTCTTAAAGGTGCAGAAGTTAACATGTAACATAAACAGAACACACGATTTGGGGATACAGGCATCATGAAGTCACTCCAGGACACAAGTATAAAATAAAACAGGCTCAAAAGAAGGGCACGCCATTTCCATGCTTTTGTAAATATCTAAATTTTTTTAGTCCTCTCCAAGCTGGCAAAATCACTAATGCAATCCAATTCAGATGCTATGTACTTTGTAGTGTAGGATTGACTAGAGAATCTGATGTTCAAAGAGAAAAAAGAGGAAGACATATAATTGTTTTAATGGTTTCTATCAACATTTCTTTCTGTGTTCTTTCTTGTTTTATCCTCTGGCATGTTGTTAGTTTTATCCTCTGGCATGCTGTTAGTCCAGGCAGACATTGACCCTTCAGTTGGTTCACTCTTTCACATTCCAAAAATCTGTGTTTTTTCTGATCTCTCCTTTGCTGTTTGAAAAAAAAAAAAAGTTTCCAAGCATATACATTCTGCTCTGGCTTCTGCATCAGTAAAACTTAGTTTGGTAACTAACAAAGTTTCATGAAAAAATACTTTGGAAAAGGGAGGCCAAGTGTCACATGACACACGACCTCCTAAGGTGAGGAAAAAACACTTCTACAGGGAGCTCATAGCTGACAGACAACAAGTTCAGCAGGTCATGGAGTGATAATGTGGGTTGGTGTCAGTGGCAAGACCATGAGTACTGAATATGCTTTTGAATATAAAAATGGTCTAGTGATTTTGGCACCCATGGCTCTGCTGGCTTACATTGTTTAGTGAGTGTATACCTCACCTGAGGTGGTCCAGGGTTACGTGCAGGGCATGGTAACCACTGAGTCAGCAAATAGTAAAAGATGATATGGCTTACAGCAGTAAATACTGAAAGTCCTGGTTTCCATTTGATACCCATCTTCATGTCATAAAGACAGAGTGGGAAATTATTGTCTCTTACTTGTAAAGTTGGGTTCTGCCAGAATGTAACATTGCCAAAACCATATTTAATGGCTGACCAAATTTGATAGCACTGTCGAAACATACCTGCAGAGTTCCAAGAATTTCAGAAATGAAGTAACCATTGCAGTGGGAATGGTTACGTGATCTCCCCTGCTAATCCTTTTTCCTGAAATCAGTTTCCTTCTTCTTATTAAACTCAGCATCCTTTTATGATCCCAAATTTATTACTCATGTTGTTTTGTTTTTTTTTTTGTTTGTTTGCTTGTTTTTGTTTTTATTTTTTTTTAATTTCATTAACCTATTCTGTTTTACACAAGAGTTATCTGAAGATAGGCCACATTCCAGTATTACTTTAGTGTTTCCGTCAGGGAACATTCTGGGAAGAGGTACTTAGACCAGTACCTTAGATGATTACCAGTGGCTGGCATTACATTCTGCCTTACTTAAGGCAGAAAAGAATATTTTAAATGGAATCTAAAATCTAAAGCAAATTAGAGAAGGATATGCTCTCCTTAATTTTGACTCTGACTCTCTAACCCTAGTTCATTCATTTTTTTTGCTGCAGGTGCTTCCCATTCATATAGAATTGTTGTAATCAGATTTATTTTGGATTACTTGTGGTGGTTTTATGGCTAGTTTGCTGTAGAAATAAAAATGTGTGCAAGAAGATCTTTTCATATGTCTTTTGCTGCAATTAGCAAAATACTTATTTTCTGTCTGCATTGCATTATTATTATATTAATGATTCCAACATTTTCTGCTTTGATGTGCAAATATATTTGTTTTGCACAACTGAGCGTATTATTAGAAAAGAAAACTGAAAAAGTCACTGGTCAGACTATATTTAATCACATTTAGCACTACAACTAATGATCAGCTTGGTTCTTGTTTTCTGGGTGCAGGCATGGTTATCAGGCTTAGTTTAATATCCTCTGACAGATTACATAGAGATGTGGTTAAAAGATCGCTTTTGATTGTGAAGAACAGAAGAAACATAAATTTTCTTTCAGAAAATAAATATACAAATGTATGCTCTCAGGCACATAGTGTGACTGATGGGAATGTCCTGTGCAGGGCCAAGAGTTGGACTTGGTGAGCCTTGAGGGGCCCTTCCAACTCACAATATTCTGTGGTATATAAGCTATAAGCAGATGCAAGAAATGGGGAAAGAGCATTTCTGAAATACAACTGAATACTGGAAAGTAATATGCTAATATAAAGGACACAGGAAAACTGAATTCCAGGTGTTCATAGCTTTCTTGATTAAAAAAAGCATACCAATAAGGGTAAAAAAATCAGTTTTGGAATCCTCAAGTTACTTGAAAGGACACCATGGAGGTCAGAGAAGGGAGAAGTTGATTGTCTCTTGTGAGAGGTTAAATTGGCAGATGCTTTTCTACATTATAGCTATGTAGGCATGGCTACTCCAGAAAAATGCAACAGTAGTAAGCAACAAACAGCATTATTTGACTCTTCCAATATTACAATATATACTATATTATAGTACTATATTTGTGGTTGGAATTGTACTTCAAAAATGAGGATGGATAATGACTAAAGGACTAGCTACAAAAATCTGAAACAAAAACCAAACTGCAAAGCAGAAAAGTAGAAGCCTAGAAGGAGGTAGAATTTACTTTGGAAGATGGAGTTACACTAATCACTCACTTGCATATTTTAGTTTACTTTCTCTTTTACTGAAATCTCATCTGAGTAATAATTTCTCAAAAAATTCGGTGCCATTCTTCACCACAATGTTGAGTAGGAAGAACCCAGTTGTGTCTTAGTAAGTACTTAAGGGAAACTGCTTTTAAGGTGGCAATACCATTATTTGGGAATTGCAGTCAGACAGTGGCAATTGTTAAAAGAATATAGCAGGGAGTACTTACTTTACCTACACAACAGCTGTATTTTTTCCTGATTCCTTACAGTCCAGCACTGTACAAGCAGCAGGCCAACCCTCTCCGCATACTGGGTGGGTTTTATGTGCCTTAATTTCATATTGTAGACAACTGTTAACAACTTTTCCAAACTATTTTCCTTTAGATCCAGCTAAAGATCCATGTTCGAAGATGAAATGTAGTCGCCATAAAGTCTGTGTTGCACAGGATCAACAAACTGCAGTTTGCATTAGTCACCGAAGGCTTACACACAGGTAAATACTTCAAAAGTTAATCCTATAGACATTTCTGTGGTGTTCATGACTGACTTGTAAACCATAAATCCCTTATAGCTAGCTTAATTACTTAACAACATATGAGCAGAGTAGAAGTGGATTTTAGAAGTCATTATGTATGCATAATTTAATTAAAATGTTTGCTATGTAATTTTTTTGTACTAGAAGGTCTACATATTTAAATATTGTAAACTGCTGGTACAGATACATTTAGGGAAATCCCCACTGTGCCAGTACCAAATTAATAAAATTATTGTGATAGTATCCTACTGCTATACATTACTTGTACTACTTGACATTTGACTTCATCACTTCTTACGTGAAGCTAGAGAACTCAAAACTGTCTGCTGAATTGTAGGTAACAACCTGATACAGTGTATGTTGTTTGAGATTAGTGGGGGTTTTTTCCACCCCCTCTTCTTTTTGTCTTCTTCTTTGCATTCTGATTTTCTTTGCATGGTTAAATGTAGGGAGAAATATGTAACAAATTCATAGATTTTTATGGCTTTGTCTGAGGCAGAAATATGAATATGTAGGACCTGAACCATACATGTAGTTGAGTCATGACTGTTGCTTGCTGGGGAGATGGAGTCAAATTGCATTTTTGACTTGAGATTGTTCTTTTTTTTTCCCGCTTCATTGTGAGAAACAGGACACAGTAGAATGGCTAAATTTCAATAAATTGATTTAAATAAGTGACTGTTAAAATGCTTTGCTCAGTAGAGGCTGAGAAGAGCTGAGAAAATAAGACTTCCTTGTGTGTTGGAATTCAAGTATAGTTTTATGAATGATACAAGGAATGTTCTGAGTGTCTAGTTATGTTAAATACATCCATCTGGAGCTTTTCAAACAAGCAAGATAGTACATAGTGAAAGGAAAAGTTTAAACTGTTCCCAATCTGCAGCTATACTTAATTAACAAAAAGCCTCAACAGTATTTGTGGAGCTACACAGTTTATATGAAACAATTTCAGTGTAGAGCTAGACATTTTATTTTGATAAGGTACTATATATGGTAAAATAATTATTATCAGACCAAGGTAGGTAGTCTGACTTAACTGCATCTGAAGTGTTGGGAATATATGAGTGTTAACTGCAAAGAGACAACATAATAATTCAAAATTTCTTAGAGGTATTGCATGTCATGGAAAACAGTGAAGATAGTGGCATTTCCTAGTTAAGTATGCGTGCAGTAGGTATTATACCTGACAACTGAAAACTCTTTTTAGATTAGATGAAAATGCATACTCTTGTTGAATTAAGAGTTTTTGACATAAGCCTTCATCCCTGTCTTATTTCTTCCACAGTTCTTGTACTCTTTTAGAAAGGTAATATTTTAATAGGCAAAACTTGCTGAATATAATGCAGCCAGTAATGGGAAACAGGAATGGCAGCAACATGATGATTGCAAAAAGCACTGTAAATCTAGTCTTGTAAGGTAGTTTAAGCAATTTTCTTCCTACCTGTGCTGAGCCAGGGCAGGGTTTTCCCAAGCATAGATCTCCCTATTCCCCTAGGTTACCACATACAAGGAGAAGTAATTTGGTTTGTGCTTTCTTTCTAAAAAGGTTTTTCTTCAGGCAGTTTCTGACCTTTTTGTAACATGGTGGGATTAAAGTCTGAATATCATAGACACAAGCAGTCATGTCTGCTGGGTCTCTTTAGCACTAGTGATTTTCTTTGCCCAACATGTTATTCCTTCACTTGTATCTACAGTTTGCCTGCTGATTATCAGTAGGGCCATCTGTTTCTCAGAGTTCTCAAAGGACTAGTCCCCTCTGTATGAGTCTTGGTAAAAATTAAACGAGAAAGCATAACTTGACAGTTGATAATACAACCTATCTTCCAGTATTCACTTCTAATTTATCATTTTTGTATAATCTGTTGTGAATAAACATTTGCAAAATTTCATCCCAATATCCTTTTTTGCTTAGTTTGTATGTGTGCACATGTGGTGTTCTCCCGGGATTGGATAAAATGAATTAAGAAAAGGCAGTTGGGAATGTTTTCTGAAAAAATACTTTTTCATGAATTACTGGGAACTTTTCATAAAAACTTGCTCACAGATTTTAATCTGGACATATTTGCTGTATAGATACATAGATTTTCCAGAGATTTCTTCCTAAGACTCTTGCACAGGAAAAGTAGTTTAAAGTATGTAAATTGATACAGTGGCAAAGAGGAGACTGTGGGGAAAGAGGAGACTTTGCACACTTCCAAGATTAACAAAAAATTTATGGACACCTTTGCTTACCCCTGGGGATAAAGGCATGAACTACAGTTACAGCTGAATAGATCTTTCTGTAGTGTCATCAAGTTGAAATGCTCTCATTTATAGTTGAATTCTCTGTTATTAGAAGCAGCATTCCCAAGCAGCCCTCTTACCTAGTTCATAAATTTCTGTTTATGAATTCTGTTACTGTCTTTAGGTAATAGCATGAACAGAGAAGTTGCTAATCAGTGAAGACTGATAATTGTATCAAATGGAGGATCCAATTTAGTAATTTATTTTGTTGTTTGTAAGAAATTAACTTGCAGAAAGAACACATAGGCATAGACATTGTTATTTTGTCCATGCTGTCCTAGCTGTTCTTCTTTGTACAGTACAATCTCCAAACTATTGTAGCCCAGTTTGGATTACTGAGGGCCCCTCAGTACCACACAGTGAAGCATAGGTGGATATCCCAGCTGCCTGCAAGCCTGGTAGTGACATGATATGACAAGGTCCCAACAGGATTAATTAGTGTGACAGCACACTTCAGTGATGATTCTACCTGTTCTTTCAGAGGTATTAAAACTTCTATTGGCTTAGGGATCTCAGCACTGTGATCTTGCTGCAGTGTACTTGCATTTGTATGGCTTCAAAACCAGCTACTGTGTCTCACTGTCCTTTTCATGGAGTTGTGGGTCAGGCAAGCCTATGGTTTTGCTCTTTCCTCAGTTTCCATGGCAGCTGAGATCATGATCTCCCCTCAGTCTCCTCTGAAGGTTCATTTCCTTTTCTGGTAGACTGCCAAGATGGCAAGTCCTGTTCTAGCGCACTCCTGCAGGGCCACAGCACAAGAGCTTCCTTTATGTGCTGTCCTGGAAAGACTGAATAGCATTTGACAAAAAGATGAAATAGGTGTTGTAGATCATTTGCCATGAGAATAACTGGAAGTACCAGAACTTTGAAAATATAGGGACATGCTTAAAGGAGCAAGGTGTTTGTTGGTAGCAGGTAACAGCATTTGCATCTCTGCTGGCTCCGACTGTGTCGGAAGCTGTGTTGTGTGTTAAATTCTGCATGCTTATCTCTGTGCTGTGAAAGAAAAAGATAATGTACTTGAGGGGAAAGCATGCATGATATGTATATAGATGTTGTTCACATTATTCCCATGTGGATTGTTGTGGAAAGGGAGTATCTGCCAGCACTAGAATGTATCATAAATAGGTAATTCAAACTATGGTGTAAAATAGCATTTATTCTTTGAAATTTGGGAATTTGTCATTAAATTTTCCTTTTGTGCTTTCCAGTTTATCTTTACTGGTTAAGTGAAAGGGCTTTATGGGGAAAAAACCTGTAAAGGGTCTTTACATGAAATAATTAAATGCTTGGGAGCATACCTTATTCAGTTACAAATCCAGCTTGCAGATTATGAAATACAATGTTGCTTATACGGGGTTGTGTTGGTGTGAGTTGTTACGGTGACAGGCAGGATATTCCATCACACTAAAGGAAATCGTCTCCTCATTTTAGTTTCCAATCTCTTCACTCTCAGGAGATTTGGTTATTTGCATCTGCAGTACTAAGAATCTCTGGAAGGTGCGAGTTCACCCCTGTGAGCTTGGGAAGGAGGAAAGCAGTTATGTGAGTGTTCTGCCAGAAGACAGTTGGACAGGAATAAAAAGGGATGACTCAGAAGAGAGGGCTGTAGGTGGTAATGGACATTTCCTAATGCCCACAATAGAATGTGTGCTTTTTGTATACTTAGTGCAGCAGGTGGTAGAGATAAGTCCTTAAATCTCCGTGTACTTCTTGTTGCCACTTTGAGCGAGGAAAGAAAGGGTATGTGCAGACATCACAACATACAGGAGCTCATTAAGTCCATGCAAGCTGAACTAACCAGGCTTAGAAAACTGCAAAAGTTAGTCCAGCAGTGACCTATCCTAGATTTACAGTCCTAATAATAGTGTGATAACTTTCTTTTAGATTTGAAGCAGACAATTATGATATTGACACATACTGTAATTTTCACTAAGACTGGCATTCTGTGAATAATAGGCTGCAGTGCTAAGCTAAGCAGTGTATAGGTGAAGTTCTAAGCCAGTAGGTTAGCTGCAGATGAAGAGCAGGAAAACTTGAAAAAATGGGGAAAGGCTGCTACTCAGCAGAGAATTTTAATGTAAGCATAACAGTAAACATCGAGTAGTGCCTGTGGTTTCAGGTGCATTACTTTTATTGAAATCCTTTTTGTACTCCATGTTTGTCAAAAACATTTAAGCCTAACACTTAAAGGTGAGAGAAAGAAGAGGGGGTGTAGGCTCTGTCTTCTTCAAATGTTTCTCTTTGCTTTTATCTCAAATTAGCTGCAGGAGACAGTTTATAAAGGAGATTAATTCAGATGAGACCTAGTTGTTGTGCAGCCCAAGAATTGACTGCTTACAGCTGGAAACTGATGAAAACTCTCTCAGTGTGATTTGTCTGAAAGTTCTGAAAATTAGGAAGTTGTGAAACAGCTTTGGCCCAAAAATCATGTCTGAAGTAAATCCCAGTGTCTTTTATATATTAGAACCTAATGACTAATATTGTACTTACTCATTGATCCTAGTGGAATCTGATAAAAACCAGTCTCTTTTTCTCTTTTCCATAAGTAGAAGAAAAGTACTGTGTAAAATTGATTGGATACATTTAATCAATCAATGCTTGGAGGCTTTAAATTATTCAGAGCATTGCAGGTGTGTGCAGTTTTTCTAGGCAGATGCAGATCTGTCTGTTTTATGAATTCCCTACATGACATAATGCCCCCTGCCCCCACTGTAAAGGTCCTGCTATGCTCTTACGAGTTTGTTTATGTGGATTGTGCAGATCGACACAATGGTTCCCTGCTATGGCAGAAATGGATTACATTTGTCTCTGCCATAGCATGTTAAGTTGGAATAACAATGTTTAAAGACCTGACAGCACTTACTTGTGTGATGATACCAGACTCCTTGTTTCTTTGGATTTTTTACCTTCTCCAGCCATTTATTCTTAGAGTAGGAAGCAGTAGTAACTGGTTCCCAGTAAATATTAACTAAGCCACATTCTGGTAATACTAGCAATTCTAAAGAAAACCTCACCCCATTTTATTAGAGTAAAGGTTAAGGTAGGAGTGGTGACTTTTCAGTTACAGATGTTGATCACCTGGAAAATAATGAGAGTTGACCAGTCATGAGCAGAGAGTCACAATAAGAAATTGTTTCTTTAAGTTAAAAGTAAAAAAGAAAATATTATAACCAGCTCTTTTTCCATTTGAGCTCCATGAGGCAGGTTCCAGAGAAGTGTGCAGACTGGGCATCTGTAAGGTGCACAGCTGGGTGGAGTGAGCAGTATAGGAGGCCTAATGATAATGAATACACTCTCTAAGAATTAATGACTCTTCAGAGTTCTGTGAAATGAAATTAGATATAGTGGAAATGGTTCCCTATCCCAAGCTTGTGTGGAGTAGGACCTGAATTTAGAGATTATTAAAAATTCTGTATTATTTCTGCCTATGGGTGCAGTCTTCAAGTTATGACAGTTTCACTATTAAAGCATTTTAAAGACTGTCACTTTATTATTGACTCACATAAATTGATAGTGGTAAAGATGTTGCATCACCTAATCCAGTTTATTAAGGTAGAGGAGTTGGATAGCTTCATAGATTTTGTGGTGGCATTTAATCTCGTTACCACTTCCTTCAGGGTTTTGGTTTAAATGACATTTTGAAGTGCTCATTTGGTTCAAGTAATTTGTCATCTAGACCATTATCTTGCTTTGGAGGCTGTCCTATGCCAGTTTTCTGAAGAATGTGGAAAATCAGTCTAAATATATCTTGTATGAGGTAGATTATCAGCAATTCTTCCCTGTGTTTAGTCACCTTAGTATTTTAACTTGAGGAAGATGTTCGATCTTAGATTGGAAGTGATGAATGTTGGGCCTAGTGTGGATTAGCCTGGATGATGTGGCAGAAGCTTAGAGTAACACTGTGAAAGAAAGCCAAAACCTCTTCTGTTTCTATTCATGTGGGTATTGCATGGCTGAGATTATGCTCCCAAGAAGAAAAAGTGAGTAAGTCCAAATATGTGAGGCTTATTTTGCCTATGTGAGAAAAATGCTCACACATATATAATGCATATATGTACATACATATGTGCACATAGATATATGAGTGAATATGTACACATGCATTTGTATTCTTTTTGTTCATATTGTATGGATACATTTATCCCGTATTTCCAAAACATTATGGTTTTGAACCTGAGGTATTTTGCTGTCTCCCCTCCTTTGCAACAAAGGAAAGAAGGGTTTTAATTTAGACTTGTTACCACTAAATTTCTGATTAAAAAAAGAAAAGGATGTAATTGCAAATGTGTTGTTGTGTTAAGTAGTCTGAGCAGTTTTGAAAGCAAATCTATTAGAGCTGATACGGAAGATTTTCTTATTTGATTAGAAAAAACTGAAAAGTAGCAGAAAAGAAGGAATAGTATAGCTTTGTAGCTTTCCTGTAATTTTAGATGCTACAGTGTTTTACTATTAAAAAAAAAAGAAAACGGCAAAACAAACAAGCTTTCAAAAAACTGAAGCAAAACAAAGGACTTGCTTTGGGCAGATTTTGTGAAGTTGCAAACACCACTATTTAGGATGTCATCATTTCACATTATAATGCTGCTGAAGAAGGCCAGCTGGTGCAGTTAAGTCCCTTATTGGAAGTTTTAGTCTGATTCATTACTGTGATTTGTAGTTGTACACAGAAACACTTAATCATTCTTATCCTCCAAGCTCTATTGAATCTACTGAAGGCTTTCTGGTTCTTTGCATAATTTGTGCTGCCAGTCTGCCAGCTTGGCTGTGTTTCAAGCTGGTTGCATTATCTGTGTTTGTTTGCACAGGAAGTGATGCTGCACGTAGGCTGAATTTACAGTAATTCTTTTGTAATAGGCTAATGAGCAACACTACTTCATTCACAATACTAACATTATATAGCTTTGATTAGATCAATTATTGTGTAACTATGCCATTGTGATCATACTTGCACTCTACAAAGTACTGAAAAGGAAATGTGCTTAGCCATAGCTTAATTGAACTTGCTGAGAAAATAATTTGGACTTTTATGTTCTTAAGTGAGGTGAAAATTTGAATATGCTGGAGATTTTTATATGCTATGCAATTTCATTTATTAAAGTGAGAAAATGAAGCTTTTTTTTTTTTGCTCTCCATTTCATTGCATTGGGGAGGAAAAAGACATTTGTGCATCATTCATTCTGCATGTATTGCAAAGGCCTGTTAGTTCCTTGGTGAGCTTGTGTTTCCTCCACTCATGTTAGTAGTTAGAGTTATGGGTACACAGCTAGAGGAAAGCAGGATCCTCTCATGGAAATCCTTCTCTCTCTATATGGGGATTTTGCTTCTACCAACAGTGGCAGTCAACCTGTGTTGATTGCATTGTATATTGCAGTATCAGCGTTGTCTGTATTGGCCTTACTATTTATTAAGGTTCTTATTAAGTCATACAGTATTTATACTTCTGCTATCCAGCTTCAAAATTCAAAAATTGCTATCCTTATAGAAAAAAAATAACCCAACTCCTGGACTCCTCAAACTGTATCTGTAAAAATAAAAAATATAAATTTTTTAATGTTTGAATTTTGGTTGGTTTTTTTTTTTGTGTGTAGAGCAGGCTTTAAATAAAAGACACCTAAACAGAGTTTTTGTTTTCTATTTGTTAGCAGAACAGCAGTTGTCCACTATACTTTCTCCATTCAAAAATCCATGATATGCCTTTTTTTAAGGAAAACGTGGAGCCTTGTGCTAGACTAAATCATACGGACTTCAGTTAATTTAGTAGGTCCTGAGCTTACTCATTTTCTACCTGCTCCAGCAAGAAGCTTGTTCAGATTCTCAGTTGCCTGTAGTAGTGAGAGGGTGCAATGGATAGTCAGTGCACATGATGATTATTTTTTGGGATCATGAAGCTCTGCTTAGAAATTCTGCAATGAGATTATAGATTAGGATTAGAATTTTTTTCAAGAAAATGGATTTCAGCTTGCTGTATTTCTTTCTGTCTTGCTGTTGGTGGCTGAAGGCACATTCAGTTGCACCAAGTCCTAAGAAGCAGTGAGTTAGGACTGTTCTATTCACAAACTAGATAACAGACTAGGAAATGTGACTATATAGGAAAGCTTTGCTGGTAGACTGTACCATTTTGACTAATCCTGGAGGATGTTAACACACTGTCCTGTTTGTAAAAAATAGTGTACCAGCTTTTGTTTTGTTGTTTTTTATTTACAGTATTCCTGAAAATTTACTTTAAAAGATGGCTTTTTTTGTTAAAAAGATTAAGAAGAATGATGAAGACGGTGGTTTTAAGTTACTTCTCTTCCCTTAACTATGAAGTTTTGATTGCAGTCCACAGCAATAAGACTCACTGTGTACAACTGTAAACATTGAAATAATACAAAATTATAAGAATAAAATCTTTGAAGATTCCTTAACTAGAAAATGTAGGCAAAGTGAATTCAGGAACAGTTTAATTCCCTTTCCTGAAAATAGCTGTTAAGCTTGTCATATATTTTTATGGTGTTTTAAAAATGAGCTGTCGGAATCAGTTTTCAGTGTACTTTTTTAGAAAATATTGTCAATTCTAAAATAGCTGATGCAAACATTTGTGATCAGTTAGTGCTTCATTTGGATTTTCTTCATGGGTTGTGTGTTCAGGGATTTGGTTTTGTTTCTTTTTCTTTTGGTATTTCTGAAATACTGTAATAGTGGGTAATGGAACACAACAGAACTTCAGGATGCTTGTGTATGAAAGGTTCTTTCACAGGTTTTAAAATTTGAGTTTGGTTATAATGAGGTGCTTTTATTACTACCTAGCATCAGTTCTTATGCATTTCATTTTATGTAAAAGTTGTGGTTCATAAGTTGTGTTTATAGGCTCTGAATACATCTGTTGTTTTGCTTATGTACCAGTGGTGGGAAAAGGATAGTGTGTGAAACAGAGTAGGAGTACTGATCAGGGAATAGAAAGTATTCTACCAATTCCCATTTATGTAAAACAATACATTTAAGGTTTCCAGTGCTGAGAAATACATTAAGTATGAGGAATACATTAAGTGTAGTGGCTGGAGGTGTTTTTCATCATTGAGAGAAGTATGTGTATGTATTGCTACTTTATAGTAAACTGCATTACTTTTGGAAATCAAATAGTGTACTCAGGATGCTAAAGGCACGTCAGGAGTCTCCAAAAAAATTAATTTTTTTTTTAGTTGATAAGGATTTTTTTTTCATTGTATGCCAAAATCTACATACTAGAATCCTTATACCACACAAATACTTTTCCTAAAACACCTATGCATCTTCTGAATTAGTAGTAATTATAATAATGAAAAATTAAAATAATCACAGTGCAGTTAAGGCTGGGTTTAAAGCTTCCTAAACCTGTGGGATCCACTGCCTTTATTCAGGCAACATCTAACTGGTGATTTCAAAAGTTTTGGATTTATTGTACATGCATAGACTCTCTGTGTCTAGAAACTCAAAGACTCAAATTCTGTCTAAACAGGATTCCTGAGGGAGGCAAAGAAGAGATTACACCTGAGGAAACCTGAACTCAGAGTAGCTGTGACTTCAGGGTGTTCTGGTTCAATTCCTTTGAGGGATACTTCTTTCAAATACAGACCTCCAATACATTTGAACATTCAAGTGCAGGTACACTTTGAGGCCAAAATTTATATAAGCATTTTATAGTAGTAGAATGTGGGTTTTTTGCAAGATTGGTAAAGTGAAAAACATTCAGGATCTATCTGAATTTTTCAGACTGAGTGTGGCCTGAAGTTGCAGATGCAATAGTAGCAATGCTTGCAGTAAGCAATGCTTACCACTTTCCTCATAGACACAGACTTGCAATTCCTAGATTGTTCCATAAAGCAATAAAAAGCAAACAAACCAAACCACACCAAACTTAAAAAATTTCACAGAAAAAGAAGCATCAATTCTCTCCTGTGTTCAGGACGACTTTTCTCAGCTAACTAATGAGATAGGAAGATTTAGGAGATTGCTGAACTGGTTCGTAGCACCTATGGATCAAGCCATCCAAAATTATCATCTTGGAGGATATGTATTCATCAATGTTTAATTTTTTCGCTGATTTAATTCTTCGTGTTTTGAGCGTGACTGTGTATGGGACATAATTTTCTTCTTATGCTTTCTAATTATTATTCTTTCTCCCTTAACTGTAGGTTATATTAGTTCAGAGTCTAAAAATAACTATTATAAAATACAACCTTTTGAATCTTGGAAATAATGCCTCAGGGAAAGATGTTTCATAGAGAAATACACCTACGTGGGCTTTTTCTTGTCAGAGAGTTTCATACGTGTCAACATTTAAGATAATTACTGTAATTTAGGGATTACTTCATTTCTTAATCAGCTGAAGATCTGGGCATCTAAATGTTTCTGAAAACATTTGCACTTCTTGAAGAATGCATTCCCCTTGCCTTTGCCTTCATCATTTGCACATTAATTGCCAATGAATGTTCATAGTACAAAGATTTGCATACTTACAAAAGCTAATTTGAAGTTTTGATGCCTAAATGCAACACAAACTATGTTCCAAACTTTTTCTATTTGGCCTTCTTTTTAAAGATAACCCCAGACATCATCTCCTCTTTAACCCCAAACTCATTGATGCAAGGTAGAAGCAGATAAGAGAAAGATGGTCTGAGAGGGGATTTAAGCTGGAGAGTAGGGTGATAAACATAAAACTACAGGCAACTGGTATCCTGAGGTTATCAGTGATTACTTTTGCATATTTGGAGTATGCTACTAGAGTCTCTAAAAGGTATGAAAGTACAGCCAAGGTCCTCTGGACCTTGCAAACATACATGTTAGAAAATAGGAGGTGAGGGCTTTTTGTTCCCTTTTTCATTATTACAGTGAACACTGGAGGTAACTTCAGCTTGTTTTTGGTACTTTGGCTTTTTTGAGATGTCTAGAAAACTGAATTTCTTTTGTATTCTAGATGTGTACTGATATTTAGAAGTTACGTGACATCATACAACTTTTTAGTTCAAAGTACAAATGCTGGAGGTTTTTTACCTCTCCTATCTTCAAATTGTAAAACAAGATAATTTCTGATAGGATCAGTAATTGCTTGTGTGTTCAACTGAGAAGCAAACACAAAGGGTCGTTATGAGGAACTTGAAAAACTTATGCTGTAGATATAAAAGCAAACAAAACAATGAAAATTTGTAAATAATGGTAAAGAGAATAGTGTGTAATGTTAAGAAATCATTTTGAGTGAGGTCTTACAGTTTATTCAATAGCCCTGTTATCTATGGCCACCTTGAGAAATGACACATACCAGAAACAGAAGCACTTTGAGCTGTTGAAAATAGGATCAGAGACCTAAAGAAACATCTGGATGGGGACACTGGAAAATGGGCACTCAACTTAGTGCTAGCTTCGTAAGAGTGACCATGACAGGGTTTTGTTTCTGTAATCATTGCTTGGTTACTTTCATTTACGCTCATAATGAAGGAAAGGGGAGAGTTCATGAGGCAGCAGATTCCAAACAAATTTTAAGAACCTATTTAATTTTGAAAGACACTGCTGCCACAGAGCTCTTGGTCTACATTGTGATTAAAAGAAAGGATGAGAAATGTGTGCATGAGGAGCTACAGCAATCCTCTAAGCTAGCAGTGCAGGTAAGACAGCTGATTTTTCTGCCATGTGACAAACCCATTCTTCACAACAGAGTTGTAAATTTTGCCTCTGGTCACTTTACTCCTAAGTTCCTTTTAGCTGTTCTATTTAGCTGTTCCTTTCCTGCTTTCCAGCTCTTTCTACAAGGAGGTTCTGTATTTGATCAGCAGACTGGACACTTGTCCAATAAGAGACCACAAGTTACTGTCTTACCAAAGTAATTTAGATATCAAAAGATAGTTATTTCTGTATGGCTGAACCTGTAAAGACTGCAATAAAAATAAAAGTTGTAGTAAAGTAAAAAATAAAAATAAATTATGTAGTAAAGAAGGAAAAAATGCCACTAGAAAATGTAGCACAGCCTGCTCTCAGAATTTTTAAAATAAAAAAAATCCTTCTTGTGTGCAACATATGCTTTCCCAAGCAAATAATAAAATAATTTCTTTTGCCCCACAGTAGGGGCAGAAAATACCTGTTTCCATTTGTCATCTCTCAATAGATTACTTTTTGCTCTTTCCATGTAACTATAGCACGTTTATCACTCTTACTGCATAGTGATTTTGAGACTTCAAAGCTTAATTTGTGGTTGGTCTTCTAAAGCAAAGCATTTGAAAATGTGTTCAGCCATGAGGCTGAGTGATGAATTTTGTGTTTTGCAGAATCATGACTTTGAAAATGAAATTAGGCAGCTAAATCAGGATCAATATTATGTTGTGGTATGCAGAGTACCAATGGAGTCCAGCTGAGGCAGCAGCAGGGGCCCTGGTTCTAGGAAAAAGTAGACCCTCTAAGCAGAGGAAAAGGTGAAGCCTTAGGTATCAGATTTTAAAGTTTTTGTGAAAAGTTGGAAATAATTTTTAAAATACTCTGAGAATTTTCCAAATTTTGTGTCCTGCAGAATGAAGACATCAAAATACAGAACACTAAAAGCTGAAACACAATTCCCTTTGTGTTACCATCCCAGAAAAATTGATTGTTGCTGTTTTACCTTATGTAATGTGGTTTTCTTTAAGAATTTCTCTTACAGTTTTTTGTTGTAGTTTTTTTTACTCTTTTTCTCTTCAGATAACTCTGCTCCATTTTTCTGTATTACTTCATCACAGTATTCGTGTTTTCCACTCAGTATGGCTTATTATTTATGCAGTCATATCCATTAAGAGATGCTTTATGGTGGCTTGAATGGAGAAGAAATAGATTATTATCCTGTAGGTACCATTTTATGGGACCCACATTAGAGTAATTGAGGAAGGAAGAAAGAAAAAGTAAGGAAGAGTCTGTTGATGTTTATGAACATTAATAGAAGATGAAAAGGTATTAAAATTGGAACATTAAAATTGGAACTGACTTCTTAATGGCAGAAAAAGAAGTTATATCCAGTTGTTTGCCTATCAGATTATTTTATGGAATCAAGTTGAGTTTGTTTTTTCTTACAGACATAAGGGGAAATACAGTGCCAACATAAATAATAAAAGAGAACTTCTGTCGTGCTAGGCTAAATAATGTGAAATAATATTACAGTAGTTAGTAAAACTACTTTTGGCAGTATTATTGACAGGGGTTTTTTTTAATTGGTATTCTGGCACACATTTCATAATTGGATATGTCTGGTATTAAATTTTCATCTGTAAAATGATCTATTTATATGTGTGAATTATCAGACTAGAAAACATCACACTTAAAATCTTTGATTTTCTTGCCTTGAGCAATAGCACAAATTATCTTTTGTGTTTCAAAAATACCTTCATTTATAGATGGCAATGAAAGTAGCAAAGTTTTGTTTTAAAATGTTTGGTTTATTTCCAATACAGCAATAATTGTATCTATCTCTGTGGATTTAATAAGTCTATGACAAAAGCAAATTAATAAGTAAAACAAACTATATATTATTTAAAATTTGAATATTTTCCAGCTTTAAAAGTCATCACTGCAGTATATAAAAAAATTCTAAATTGCTTCCTATTTGTGAAGGGAACCTTTCCCCCAGTGTGAGTCACTGTCGATGATCCTTGGATTTGATCAGAGAGAAAAGAGTGACAAATTAAAACTAGCATTTAGAGAATATCAGTATTATTGCAAAATATGGGCATGTTTTTGAAGAACAAGGGCAACCACATGTGCAGCCAAAATGGAGGCTGTGCGGGTGTTACTCTTAGCTGGTGTAATGCTTTGTTGAACTGGATTTTATGTTTTATCAGTCTTGCCTCCTTCTCCCTTGAAGTTTATCCAAACAGATTTTGATGCTCATTCAGTGACTGTCTGCATATTTACCAATAAGGGTGACCACAGAGTACAGACCTGTTGCACAGTGAGTGTGTAATAGAAATGGTACTCACTGATGATTTGGGCTTATCATGGCGTGCGTGGATATCACTGCCTAGGCAGGATGAGCTGGATGTGTGAGATTCAGGGAGAAACACTCCTGACCTATGGCCAACTTAGCCTTCAGTAGTAAACAAGGAGAAAAAAGGAAAAGTTTTATTTTCTTTCAATATAAGGAATATCAATAGAATAGGTTAGTATATTGCAGCAGATGATCCTCCATGACTAATTGTTTGACAACCCGTTTTTGCTCATTTTTCATCTTGCTATACACTTGTTGCTCTATGTTCTGTCTGAGCAGACATCTATATAATGAAAGCTTGTCAGCTCTATCTTCCCATTTTCTGGTCTTATCAGACATAATTCATAAACTCAGAAGACATCATACTGGCAGAAAAGATAATATCAAGCTGAAAAGCCTTTCTGTCTCTGTTTGTTTTTTCTCCTCTTCCTTTCCCTCTGCAGGAGTGAGAAATCAGTGCTGATAGGTGCTCTTCCATCTATCTAAGGAGCACTTGGAAGATTACAGTACAGTAAGGTGACAGTTGTCTACATGATCTAAGGGAATTCTCTCTTTCACAGACATGCCAGAGCTATTGACCAGTGCCAGAAAACAGAATTTTTATAAGGTACTGATTCACAGACATAGATAATCCTCTTAAAAACTCATAAACAGTGAAGCAGCAATCTTTTAGCACCTGATTAACAATACCATCTACAAACCATCTCAAAAGTGACCTAGAGTAACCACAATAGCAAAACTAGTTTGCGATAATATTAGTTGTAATTTAAAGACCATATAGATGTTACTTGTAATCCTGAGCATCATTGCACAACACAATTTTCTGTCCATGTGTGCTATATTTTAGAATCTGTAACCACAGATATGTTATTATCTTTATGCTTTTGAAATTATTTTGACTGTAGTATGAAGGGCAAATAATTCTAGCACTAGAATTATCAAGACAGCTGGCCTATTTCAAGCCTTGTTCATAGAATGGTTTGGATTGGAAGGAACCTTAAAATCATGCTGTACAATCCTCCTGAAAAGGACAGAAACACCTTCCACTAGACCAGGTTTCTTAAAGCCCCATCCAGCCTGGCCATGAACACTTCTAGGGACAGGCCAACCACAACTTCTCTGGGCAGCCTGTTCCAGTGCCTCAGCACCCTCATAGTGAGGATTTTCTTTCTATATCTGATCAAAACCTAACTTCTTTCAGTGTAAAGACATTACCCTTTGTCCTAATACATAATAATACATGCCCCTGTGTTGCTCTTCAGCCCCAGGCAGTAGATAATACATAAAGAGGTCTATTATATCTATTATGTGGTTTTCTTGTTTAGCAGAATTATTCTTGATTTAGATAGAATATGAGTCCAGTTCAGAGTTGTTTAATGTAAATGAGTATCCAGGGTAGGTAGAATTATATTACACAGTACCTATAATATAGCAGTTTAAAGCAAAAAATCCCACTTACACTGTTCAAACAAGTGAGTTGTGGTACTTCTGGAGGAGTGGAGGACAATAAATTAAACCTGGCAGGTTTAAGAAGCTGAGCTGTAGGTGTTGCGTGCAGCACCAACCACACAGATGGACGCACTGACAAATGGTTTTAAGTAATGTGCATTAAAAGCTGGAGCAGGGGTTGGGGAGCAGGGAAGTATCACTCACTCTAAAGCTGTTTTTAAAGAGCAAAGAACATTTGTTAAAATAGATGACTGAAACTGTTTCTGCCATAAAGGGACTCTGAAGCAACCCTGAGTAACTTAGGCAATTAAGGGGTATTCAGATCCCTGAACATGAATACTTTGAACGTATTCTTTGTAGAAGTGGCTTAGTATTTTTCACGGGTGCAGTGAGGAACTCAGAATTGTTAAATACAATCTGGAGAGACATATAGTTCTTTATGTCTCTCCTTAAGTTTTTCAGTTTTGAGTCAAAATATATTTATTTAGTTTCCTTCTATACTTACTATTCAGAAAGAAAAAAAACCCTAAACGTGATTGATACATGATATTTTCTACCTGTAATCCTGCCTAAAGAGTTGAGAAGATAAATTTAAGTCATTGGCAGAGCAGACATACATTGATAATATTAAAGGAAGAAAATGCAAATGCTTCTTTCAGATACTGATTACTGTGATGCTTGTAAATGGATTTTTCTCCCTTGTTTTTTGTCTTTAGTTTTAAGCAGACACTGTAGCTGATCCTGCATGAGGGAAGAAAAAGCTGCGTGGGCAGCAGGGGTGCAACTTGCACTTGCCGGGCAATAAGAAAGATAGATTGCATGAGAATCACTCTGCAGGGTCCTGAATTTGATGAGTGGAATATCAATTTATTCTTATAGTAGTGAAAGAACTTTTTTGTGGCAGCCAGTGTTTTGAGCCAATAGGAAAAGTAGCTATTTTTTAGTTAAAATTATTCTGTAATTACGCTCAACATCAAGTAGTGAGTGTTGTAGGAGTCGACATCCTCATAGTAATATTAGTCAAAATATTGTTACTATTTGTCTGCTTTGGGTTGTAGAAGTGATTATTAGTTATTTGACTGTTTCATTTATTTAATTTGTTTTTTATGTTTAAATTATTTTTATTCACTCTTTTAAAAAATTAGAATGATTTTTTTATAAATCAGATACTCTCTAATAAAATCTGTGCTTCTAATTGGATTATCAAATGCAGGTAACCGAAAGCATCATATTATGCAAAATACGTTCTAAATTAATACCTTTGAATTCTCCCTCTATAAGAGATGTATAATCATTGAAAAATGTAAATCATTACCCTACCTTGTAGTTTTGCAATTGCTAAACGTGCTGATACATAGGACCCCCATTTAAGTGATGATAATCAAATGAAATTATTGCACTCTTCTCACTATTAGGGAATCTTGGATTCCTACTACTAAGAAATCAAAATGTGACACAATACTCTGGTTATTAGATGTAGTTCTTAAAATTATGTCTGTTGGCTGAAGAGAGCTATTTGCTGTCTTAAAAAAAGTTTTTTGCTTTATTAAATAATGTGTAAAAGAAAAAAGAGATTACTTTTGCTTTTGTGTTATCTGTTTTAGAAAATGTTGAAAAATGTTTGCTTTCCTTTGGAACACAAATTTGTCTTTTTCAAATACAACTAATACATAGTGAATGTATTTATATTCAAAGAGTTGAACTCTGCAAGGCTGAGTACACATGTAAAATTTATTTGGTGTTCTGTCTGCAAAGTAGACAGTGATAAGTTGGAAATTTGTTAAGTAATTGGATTTATAAAATGGAAACAGTTCTGAGAAAAGATAATAAACATCTCTTAAGAAATTATTAAAACACTGCATTATGACAAGGTCAAACACTTAGATTAGCATAAAAAGCACTTATGGAAGACATTTACATTTCTTGGTGACCAAAAGGTGAAGTCTAAGTTCATAAGTTAATAGACACTATTAAAAATCTTTCTAAAATAATACATAATTGCTTTACCAAAGTGAAGGGGGTGTGTGTGTATGAAACTCAATTTCTTTTCTAATATTGCATAATGTTATATCAACTGAAGTGTGTATTAAATTTTTTGAGGCTTCAGTTCTGGAATGACTTAAGATTGTGAGCATCCTATGTAGTCACTGCAGCTATTCAAATCTTTGTAACTTTTTTTCTGTCAGTTTGTGTTGTGAAAAATTTAACTGTTGGTTATTAGTGAGATATGTTGTGGAATGTTTAAGATTTTATACATTAAAATAAAGCCTTTTTTTTTTTAATTAACACTTAAGTAACTTTGTAAATCAGGAGATCCTTAGTTTCTTGCCACCTGTTGAATGAGTAGAAATGCATATATCCACTGGAAGGAAGGAAGTCATGTTTGGGTCAGTTCTTACACAAAGAACAGGAAGTCCTCTAAAAACTTGAATTAGGAAAAACATTAGATGAGTTGATAAGCTTAAAAATCATGAAGTCAGTGGTAATTTTGAATGATCTCTAATATGTGAAAACAATATCTAGTAAAGAAAGCATCTTTATAATTTAAATGATGATACATTTTCATACCATTTCAAAATAATTTAAAGACCTTTTTCTGTAACTTTCTCCAACTCCTATTTTGGAGGCCAAAATAACTGTGCAGAAGAGCTAAATTAGACATCCTGTATGTGGATCATTCTGCCATGTGTAGACACCTGCTTCATCCAAGGTTTCCTTCCAGCTTATGCTTAACTTGTGAAACTATCGTTGTAATCTTTGCTCTCTGGACCACTTTATTCAAGTAGTTTTGACAGGGCACAAAGGCTCTATAGGCAGAATACATGCTGTGTAAAAGTATAAAATTAATTATTGCCCAATGGACACAATATTTAGCTGGCACTAATTTGCTGTTAGACTGCACTGACAATGCTCTCCACCTCTTTCCAGATACTCAGAGGGTCAGACAGTTCCATGTGAACGTGTTGACTTCCATGGCTCATTGAAATGGGCTGATCCTCAGTGTTCTTTCAGCTTCTGTATCTGTTTTTGCTTTTATGATTTTATAACTTTTCATATTGGTGGCTTGTTTTCCCTCCACTCCTGACTGATGTCATTGACCAATCTTTGTTCTGTCTGCAACTTTACCTTTCTTACGTTGCATGGTTCCACTCTACCTAATTTCTGGTAGTTCTTCCTCACAATTTAGTAGTTTCCTCAGTAGTGTGTGCCGAGATTATTCATCTATGCCATATTAAAACCTCAGTCCTTAGGAAGAAGGCTAGGTAGGCAGTTAGCTGTGAGGTAACTGGGAAATATATGCCATTCTTCCCTTTTCTCATGGTCTGAACTGCAGATACCTGTGGGAGTGATGGAGTGTGCTTTGCTGCTTCATTGACCAGCATGCCTAGATTTCTTAGAGACAGTGAGAATGTGGTTTATGCTCAACTCTTACCTTTAGTGGGTGAGTCGAAAGTTTTGGCAGTGTTTGTAGCTCAGGACTTCCAAGTGGGATTTGTAGAGTAGGTTGGAGTAAAAGGCAAAGCATTCACGGAAGTCATACAGCAAATGAAAGTGTGTGATAATAATGGAAAATACTAATTTGTTTAATAGACTTGCTATCTAGGTATTGTTTATGCAAATGTGCCTCACTTGTTTCTCTTGAAGTAATTTGGTTGATCTGCTCATTTAAACAGATATTGTGATAGAGTTATTACAGATATTAAGGGTCAACTTGCATCTTTGCCTTTAGAAAAATCTCGCTGCATGGTTTCTGTGACAGAAAATGAGGTCTGTTAAACACAAGATTGCTTTCTGCATCTCCAGGATTTGCTAAGCAAAATTTGCTTCGGCTGTGTGTATGTCCAGTTCTAGTTAAATATAGAGGAAATGGATGGAATTACGTCAGTAGTAGTAGGCATATCCATAAATAATGTTGGACAGGAAGTTCCACCTGAAAGGATCTCAGTAAGCTTGCCGGTGATACCGAGCTGCATGGTACTGTAGACACTCCTGGACAGGGTGCCACTCAGAGGGTCCTGGACAAGCTTGAGAAGTGAGCCCATGGGAATCTCAGGAGATTTAACAAGGCCAAGTGCAAGGTGCTGCATCTGGGTTGGGGCAAACCCTGGTGTCAGCACAGACTGGGGATGGACGGATCAACAGCAGCCTTGCCCAGAAGGACTTGGGGGTGCCAGGCACGAGCTGGCAATGTGCACTCTCAGCCCAGAAATCCAGATTATCCTGGGCTGCATCCAAAGCAGTGTGGCCATGGTTGAGGGAGGTGATTCTCCCCCTACACTCCACTCTTGTTAGGCCCCACATGGAGCACTGCATCCAGCTGCAGAGCCTGCAGCATAAGAAGGATGTGGATGGGATGGAGCAGATTCAGAGGAGGGCTGCAAAGATTCTGAGAGGGCTGGAGCACCTCTCCTGCAGAGACAGGCTGAGAGGGATGGGGGTTGTTCAGCCTAGAGGAGGCCCTGGGGAAACCTTGTGGTACCCCCGCTAAAGGGGGCCTGCAGGAGATCTGGAGAGGAACTTTTTACAAGGGCATTTAATGATGGAACTGAAAAATAAGTGGTTTAGATTAGATACTAGCAGAGAATTCTTCACTGTGAGGGTAGTGAGGCACTGTAACAGGTTGCCCAGAGCGGTTGTGGGTGCCCTAGCTCCAGCAATGTTCAAGGCCAGGTTAGATGGGGCCCTGAGCAGCCTGGTCTAGGGTAAGGTGTCCCTGCCCATGGCAGGGGGATTGGAATGGAACAATCTTTAAGGTTCCTTCAAACCTAAAAACATTCCATGATCCTATGATTTCTGTGTTGGGATGCAGTCTTTGTTTTTTAGTCTATTTAAAATGGTACATTTGCTAACTCATTCAATCTATACCAAAATTGGTTATCAAGAAATACAAATGTCTTACCAACAACATTAATTTATAAGTTGATAAAATATATTTTATTTTGATTTCCACATTAATCTTACTAATTCTTGTTCTATTTATATCAGTTTAATTCAGTTGTTACTAGTTTATTCAGATGGATTTTTCTTCAATTTGTTAGAAATAATGCAAAGTAAAGAAACAAGAGAAAATAATATACTCAAAAAGACTGCCCGTAATGAATTGAGAGGGTTTTGACATTTGAAAGAAACATCTTAGTAATATATTGACAACTACAGCTTTCTTCCAAGAGGCTTCTACATGAAAAGGCAACTTTGAAGGAAATTCAGGCAACTCTAAAGAAAGCAATTTAGATTTTATGATACAAGTGGTTTTTCTGATTATGTTAATCTGACACAGCCTGATTGTGTCCCCCAAAGGCCATGGCAAAACATAATCAGGCAGACTCTCTAAATTGGAATCACTCTAAAATCTCCTAAAGATGCAAATGTAGTTATCAGAGAAAAGTTACAAGAGTTTGTTCAAAGATTAGTTTTTAGAAACTCAGACTTGTTTCAACCAGTTTGTATTTGAAAAAATGTGTTTGAAGATTATCAAATCTAGCTATAAAATACCATTTTTCAATTGAATTTGGCACTCATGCATTTTATAGATATCATTAAATAAGTCATGTTGCCAAAGAGATGCTCGAAGCTAAATTTTAAATGGGTTACATTAAGTATTCTCAAAGTATTTGCAGGCACAATCACTGTGTATACAGGAAGGTAAGTTTATGTATGCAAACAGGTACATAGGCTAGAGTAATTGGGCAGATTGGCTAATTATGTTTCTAGGCTGGCATGCACAGTTTGGTGTATGCAGATTAATGCAATCAGAAGCATTGCTGGTAAATTAAGCCCATGTATTTAATTTTACCCTTTAGGTGTCAACAATATTGGATAAGGCAGAGCTTAAGTAATAGCAGTTTTATTATAAGACAGGTACCAAAGCCTTTTCAGGAAATTTTTGGTGGAAGAGGTTGACTTTCTCATGACATCATATATTTAATGTGACATCATATTAACAAGTGCAAGAGCATTTACAGTAATTGTAGCAGAATCACAAAATTAAATGACAAAGTTTTTTTAGCTGCAAGTTGTAGTGATCTGGGTCTTCTTCTTGCATATTGAATTATAGTAAATACAAGGAAGAAGTAAGTGATTTATTAAAGTGAAATAACTACCTTGTTTACTAATTTGTTTCATGTGTTACTGTTTTAAAATGTAACTATACATTGCTTTATCTAAATAGTAATAACTAATTATATATGTTGAAGTTTTGTGCCTATTTCAGGATATTGTTGGTATACACCAATGATCATATCTCAAGATAATTTTTATCATCACAGTAGTTTCTCATTTATTTCCATGGCAGTAGTTTGTGTGATCATTGTCTAGCTGTAAAAAACATAACTACACCTGGTCGACAGAAACAAATTTGATGCAGTTAAATAATGGTGAAAGAAAAAGTTAGAATACATAAGTAAAATGCATTATTCAGTTATTCTATGAAATGCACGTATGTACCATAACTAGCATTAAAAATATTTTTAACTGAGTCTTCATATTTGCCTGTCAGTGACTGATAGTCAAAAATAGCTGTTCAGCAGCTTTGGTAATACAGTCCACTTTCATCATCATTGAACTAAAGTTTTTGAGTAGATATCCATACAGAACCATGACTGGTTCTCTGGATTGATACCTTCAAAGTATCATTTTTCTTATAATTTCTTTATCATTGCCCCTTCCATTACAATTTTGGAAAAATACAGATTAATCTGTTTTTTACAAAAATATTATTAGTTGTATAGAAGCCAGATTCTGTAACAGTGACCTGCTGAAGGTCTCAGAGTAGTTCTGTGTAAAAGATGAAATTTCACAATTGTCAGATTAAATTATTGCTGTGGGACAGTTTGCACTTAAAAGCCTAACAAGGCAGAGGTTAGTTGAGGAAGGTATTTTTTCTGACTACATCAAAAGTTTTCTGTCTTTCTCGTACCTCTCCACTCATCACAGAACTGTGATTTCTACATTCTGAGCATGTTTTAGTTTCCATCGTCCTTGCTATCCTTTATGAGACACCTTTTGTCTTTTCCTTCAGGTGATTTTATTTCTCTTCATCTAACAGGAGGGGGTTTTCTCCTTCCTCTGTCTTTTCTTGTCCTCATCAAGGGCATGCACAAGGGTATATGCACGTGTATCTATACTAAAACACTAAGCACCACTAGTCCTTTCTTTGATATATTTTAGGCATCTACACCAAGTTGACCTGCGTGTCTCACAAATTCTTCTTGCAGTCTGGTTTTTGCTGATGCCAATGAGCTTCTCTCTTGTTGATGTCTGGAACTTTTGCAATTGATTCGTACTGCATTTTAAAGTTACTGTATCTCTGATAAACAGAAATTACATCAGGTTGATGGTTGTTGGGATGCAGGTCCTGTAAGTAGCCTCAGGCTACTGGGGCACTTCTGGATAATTGTGAGCTATAAAAGTAACAAGAAGTTAGAGAAAGATGCAGCCATCTATATAATCTAATGATTCTGTAACTCATGTGAATGATTGGAAAACTCTCAGTCAAGTGAAAGGAGCAGCAGTAGTCTGATTATTACTACATATTATACATCAGCAAAGATATAGTTCAGCTTTTTTTTTGCTATCATAGAAATGAGATGATTTTTACTTTGTCTTCAAGTAATGCAACTCATCAGAAAGGATTGTTACTTTTTATTTAAGGTGGTATTTTTGAGTTGTTTCCTTTGTAGTAGGTTCTGGTGGACATAAAAACTTCCTGCACTGATAATTTATTGCTCATTATGCTATGTATGACTAAAGCTATTTCTGGCTTTTTCAGTAGTGACTGATGGCTTCTGTGTACAGCATCTCAGGTTCCTGTTTACACTGTAAAAAATCCTTTCAAATCAGTTCATAATTTCATTGCACACCTGAATGTAAACTTCTATGATTCCTGTGATTTTTTTTTATTTAATCTAAAAGACCACATTTATAGCTAAAATTATTCACAGCATATAAACATTGGCATGGCTTAGAAATGGGCTTTTGTTTTTTGTCATCACCAATTTACTGTTAAGTGTGTGCTTTTATCTGTTTACTCTGCTCATTATAAAACCAGAGGATGAGGAGTTCATTTTCTCATGTTTCTTTTTTTATTACACCAGACAAGTTCTTCTGAAACAATGATTCATTATTAACAAAATAGTTCTTGATTATCTGTAGATGAAAGAGTTGAAAGAGTTCTGTGAGAGTTCTGCTTCATTAAAGAATATTTGATTTGAGATTTTATGAGTTTGAGCATTTGTGTGTGTCCTGATAAATCATTGCTGTATTCTAAATGTAATCAATTTTAGGTTCCTCATTAAGATCGCAAGAAGAAAAAATCCAGTATAAAAATCATGCATTATTTTTTGGGGTTTTTTTTTACTTATATGCAAGAAACAACTTCATATATTTTCAGGTCATAAAGGATGTTTCAGGATACAGTGCTGCTAAATGCTTTCATAGCTGAAAAATATTGAAAAAAAAAAGAATAAGAATTGAAAGCTACCAAGAAAAAACATGTTAGTCTGAAGATGGCCATGTACACAAACTGAAAGTGGTGAAAGTATTGTAAAGAAGCACCACTAACTTAATTTAGACTTAGTCTGACCCAGCATAGCCTTTTCCTAAATTGAAATAATCCACCTAGCTCTATCTGTGTTTATATGAGGATACACATATATGCTTGTGTAGATTGATTCTGTACTCTAGTGGATTAACTTGTTTTTTTCCCTTTGAACTTAATTTTGAATGTTGACTGAATTTTGCAAATTGTAAACAGTGAGACAATGTTCAAAGTGGGGCAAACAGTAGGACCACCTCCCTGTTTCTATAGAAGTATTTATAATATAGTTCTCTAAAACCTAAGTGTTGCTTCATAAAATAGCAGTATTGATACAACAGTTTTATTCATACTGTTTAATAACAAAAAGAGTAAGTTCCATGTAATTCCAACATCTTTCACTAGTCAATAAGTGTAACAGTCCCCAAACCATTATCTTAATCATCTTTTTCTATTCATATGTCTTAGAAAATGAAATAATATGCAGGCATCAAGTGTCACTATAGTAAGTAAAGTACAAAAGTGAAGAAGTTCATGCCAAAGACATTGGAAGCCCTTTAGGTAGAAGAAAACTTTATGGTTCAAATTATGTATGGCTTACTGTTTATAAAGGCTCATTAAAATACCCTGAATATGTTCTATTTTTACTACTGCTTATCAGAATTACATACTTTTTGTTTACTTACAGTATGAAAGAGGCTGGTTTAGGCCATAAACAGTGGAGGGGTGGTCCCATTTCATCAAACTGCAAGCAGTGTCCAGTAGTTTATACCAATCCTGTTTGTGGATCAGATGGTCACACATATTCTTCTCAGGTAAGAATTGAATAAAGAACTAAATATTTCATTCTTCCAGTCACTTCCCGCTCTTGGAGAATAAAATAATGTATTGTAACACAAACCAATATTGATTTGTTTTGGCTAAAATATGTACTACACAATGCAACCTACAACAATTCTAGTATTTTGTGTGATGTAAAAGCAAAATGGTAGCAAGCCCTAGGCAGCATAAGCCAGTAATACGTGGAGCAGTGGTGCGTAAGAGTGCTCCGCAATGTGACCGAGCACCTGGAGCGCTCAGAGTCTGACAAGACACCAGGGCTTTGAGGAAGCAAAAAAGTGTTGGGTGTCTCCAGCTGGGGGAAGAACAGGCATGTTAAGTGAGATTTTAGAGCTGAGCATTGAAGGTGTGCTTCAAATTCTAGGCACTTAGACATAGATGTAACATGCCCAGAAAAAAAAGTAATAATGTAAATGATTGTTACTTATCTTTCCTTGAAACAGCATATTATGAGTTTTAGGATCATAATAAAATCTTCCTTTTCTAGTCCTTAACCCCACCTGTCTTTTCTCATACATATTTTGAGATAAAGTAATAATTTTAATATGTTATTGTCAGCTTACCCAGTCTTGTTTGGATGAAATATTTTGTGCTGCTCCTACTGAAGTCCAAAAATCCTGGGACTACATTACCATAGTGCAGAGGTGAAATTGTGAGATGGAGGGACTTCATAATGTTGAAAACAGATTGATTTGTTTAGCATCCTTCATTAAAACTTTGAGCAGAAGAATGCTCAGCCAATATTAACAAATGAGTCTTCTTTAATAGAAAAAAGTGTGGGCTCTCAATAAACCCATTTTTCTCAGAAACAGCATGTAATTCAGTAGTGTGAAAGAGCTACTGTATTCTGTCTTACTGACACTGTGTCCTTACACTAACAAATTGTTTCATTAGTAGATAATATCCAGTGCTTCAAGAGAAGTATAATAATAGATTAAATTGATGGAGATTAAAAACCTCTGTGTTTGTTACTTACAAAGAAAAATCCTGTATTGCATTTTAAACTAAATACTTTAAGAATGTTCCCTAGTATCTAAAGTTTTTAGAGTTTCCATAGTTTTGTTTTTTTACATAATCACAGATTAATTGCATCTGAAGTTTACACATCAGTAGTCATATGTGGAGTTTACAAAAAACACTTTTAGCGGGGAGACTGGGTGTTGGATTGAACACCAAGTGTCTTCTCCAATGATACTTTACCCTTGATAAAATAAAGACATCAGATTCAACTATTACTTCCTAAACCCTGACAATACGTAGGCTTTTATCCTGAATCTTACGTTAGAAAATGTGTTTCCTACTAACTTGAGTATTCTGTTATAGGGATTTGGTCTAGAATCCTAGGTTTTCTTTAAAAAAGCAATAAAAAATTTCTAATGCTTTCACTAGGTTATCTGAGGCCCTGCAAATGAATTCTGGACTCTTTGGTGTAGCTAAAAAATACTCCCTTTCATTGACACTATGACTTTAATTTAGGAATTTGAAAAGTATTCTGATTTTCATTAACTGTAATCTCTCACTAATGTTTTTTTATGAGGTAAAAGTGTGCTGGCATCTTACTAGACATGAGGTGATGCTGTCATTTAGTATTTACTTTGCCTTGCCATTCAAAGGTTCAGGCAGACTTTAAGTTTCAAGCCCAGACTGTACACACATATAACACAGATGGTAGTCTCTACAATTTTTCAGTTTTAATTGATGAGGTAGATAAGTTAATATAGTTAATACTTGATGAGAAATTTTTATTTTTTAAATACTGTATACTTAATTTATTGTAATCTATCCCTATTTTCTCTCTAATGTAATACAAAGATCACGTCACTTTTACCTCATGGCTTATTTCCTATTTTACTATAGAGGGATGCTGTGTTCTAAATAGCTCCATATGTAAAAGTGACCTTTCTAGCCTGTCATGGTCTGGTCTGGAGTAGGTGTACAAAAGTCTATAAATATTGATGAGATGCAGATATTTTTAAATCAGTTCATGTGTTAAAGGTGCAGCTGTTCAAAGGGAATGATGAGTGGATTGAATAGATACACTGTGCTCCATTCCAGAGCATTGTCAGTGCTGCAGTCATTGCAGCCGTACGTGTTACCTAACCTCAATATCCCTTGCATGCAAACAATGCAGAGGTAACATACCATCAGAGATATTCTGCAGGGTTGTACTTTTGTTTCCACTTCCTTGTAATGGTAGATTTCAAATTTCAGCTTGTGGAAGAAAAATGCTAAAAATGTTTATTGCCACAGAATATCTGTATGAGCCTGTAAATAGTTACTTTTATTTCTTTCCAGCGATGTGAGAATTTCATATTCTGTGCTACCAGTTGCATCAAAAAAGAGGTCCTTGTCAGGTTGCTTTTAGACCAATGTTTTTAAAAATTGACTAAAGACAAATGTTTGTATTCCTGCACTCCAGGCAAGGTTTGTTTCATTGTGTCATCTAGCTCCAGTAGGAGTTTATGTAGTACTTTTCTTGTATTTAGAAATCATTCATCAATGACTCTGTAAAATTGTATTATACATTTTCTGAAAATAAGTCATTTAACAGTAATAGTATTGTAGAACACAGCCAGGCAGTTGACATTTGTTAGATGGATGCTCTTTTGGGAGTATATCCTTGCTATTCAGGACAAGCCCATGAAATGCTTAAGTTATGTAACTATAGCTCTTTCATACATGTGTTTTGCTTTGGAAAGCAAACAAGCAAAAAAAAAGATATAATAGCTAGACTGTCTAGAAAGAAAAGTTATCTCCTTAATTGAGCTTTTCCAGAGTCAGGAAAGGATATTTTGTTTCCTGCTCATTTTTGCAATCCAGGTTAGGTTTAGTGTTTTCTCAGCTCACAATTCATCTCATAAAGTCAGTGTAAAAGTAAAGTATCAGGAGTAAGATATTTGCTACTAGCATTACAAGAATATTGAAACAAAAGTATTAGGTGCTGAAATGTTGAGTAATCAAAGTGAACCTGAATCATTGTGTAAGAAGAAATTCAGTATAAAGAGATCCTGCCATTTCCTTGGCATGGTGGTGGTACAATTTTTACTTAATGGCCTTTAAATAATACTGCATGTGTTCTGCAGTTGGTCTGTTTTTGCCCTCTGTATTTCTCTAAACTTTGGCACTTGAAAGTGCAGTATGCATTTTTACATTAGGAATTCTCAAGCAGTGCTGTCTCATAAGGCTTTAGTACCTATATATATTTGACATTCTCTATGAAAAACACAGCTTGTTTGTCAGCTTCATTTTTCCTGGGATTAATAGGGAAATTAAAGGACACAAAGTGCAGCTCAGATGGGTTGTTTTGAGGCAGCAGTCCAGCTGCTGCCATTCTTTCACCCAGAGAGGCAACTCACTGCTGTGCAGCACATGCTGTGAAACTGGTGTAACTGGGGTGAGATGGTGATACTCAGGCTGGAATGCTTCTGTTAGAGAACAGTTCTCCCATACTGCATTATATTGTAACTAGACTTTCATAAAAATGGCCAAGAGGAAAAAAAAGTACAGTCATGCAGATGAATCTTCTTTTGAGTGGATTTTGCATATTTTGATTTCAGCTCTGGTATTTGGTATAATAGGCTGAAGTCTTCTCTCTTAAGTTGAAGGCAGTTGACAATTAGTCCCTCTTCAGCAAAATCTAACCTTAAATAAGATCAGTGAACAGTGCTTGCAGTATTTTGAAAAACACACAGCAAAAATAACTTAATCTTTAAATTATGCCCATTGCCCCATGGTTTTATGCCAGAATCACTTTGGCAGTTCTATTGTTAGCAGTAATTTGCTCAAGATGGCTTCATATTGATAGTGAATTTTTTATGAAAGATATTTTCTCCTTCCTATGAAAACTTCACATTATTGATTACAACCCTGTATGTATAAATAGCAATAAAAGTTATATTTTCCAAAAGTAATGCATCTAAACTAGCTTCTCAGACTAAGATGCAAACTGTACACAAAAGTAGTCCAAAAAGAGGATAAAAATCTTGAAAGACTTTACAGATACAGGTATGTGGATTTAGATTTTCTTAATATTCAAATACTTTCTTCAGTCTCTCACATTGCAATTCTGTTCTGTAAGAAGGTTTGAAAGAGCTGGGGATAAAATCACACAGTGTGAAAGGGTTTAATACTCCATTCAAGTTTTGTTTATCATTTTGCATGTATCTGAAATAAATTTTTATTCTCAGGGCATCCCATATTTAACATTTTTCTTTTGAAAATCATTTCTGTCTTTATTCATTTCAGGTTTTTTTTAAATTTTAACTTAGTGATCTGTGTATTTTAGCAGTGTGTTAGATACAAGGCAGCTTGTTGGGAAGAAACATAAAAAACATGTATTGACATTTTTAATCTTTGCTGTTACTTTAAGGATTTTGATTTTATACAAGTTAAATTGATTTAAATCTATTAATTATTGTATTGTGAGCTTTCAGGTCACATGCCTGAGCTGTTGAACGTTCTTTTCTACTTCAGGAGAAATTGCTAGAAACAGAATTGCTATTACAAATAGATATTTTTTAATAGTAAATGAAAGCATTTTTCACAAGCCTGATTCAATGCATATCAGCCTTGCTTCTTAAATTGGGCTAATCCACTATGCCTTTCCATTTTTATCTGCCTTGTTACTTGGCAATCTGCTGTAGACTTAACTGTCAGTTGAAATGTAGCCACAAATAATAAGGTTCAATCATTGTCTGCCACCTTTAGTAATAAAATAATGTAATCTCTCTGAAGTAAATTGTCTGACAGTGTACAGGTCTTTCACTTTTGCTGCTGGAAGAAGCAGCTTCTTCTAGGTGCTCTACCAGCACTGATTGGTTTTTCTAATAAAAGTAGATTTTGTCAAAAGGAACATCTCAAAATTAATATTTGTGTCTCTAGCCCAAGTAACACCCACCCAAAATCACCCTGTTCTAATTGGAAAAATTTAAAACCATCTACAGACCAAATCTGGGTTATACTGTTAAAATGAACTTATGGCTAAGGTACACTGGCAAATAAAAAAGCAGTTGTTGGTAAATGGAGGGGGGGAAAAGACAAACCTCAATAAAAGCCAACAAATTATGGCTAGCCCTTCTTCTACCCCATTCTCTCCCCTTAAGAAACCCCACAAACAATGAAAATCCTGTAACAAACTTTTCTTGAATGAGACTGATGAATAAACCATGATAAAAATAAAATCTATCATGCTTGATTGATCCTGGAGTATGCTTTGGGTCTTTACAGAAATAGTATAAACTGGTTGTTTATTGTTTAAATGCTTAAAAAAGGAAAACAATAAAAAAAGATGGAAATGAGATGGGCTGAAGCTGGAAAATAAGACATGGATGGGTTTTGCCAGTAAGGCCTGAAATTTTATCTGAAACCTTTACATTGATAGGATATGGTATTAAAAAAAAAGACTGAGAAATATCATAACAGTGACTGACTTTATTTAATCCAGATTTTCAAATCGGCTGATGTAGTAAAAATTCCAGATTAAATCAAATTATACATAACTGATCTCTTCTTTATCTACTACATTCAAAATAGATAGCTTCTAAAGCTGTAAAAATGACAATAATAACAATAATAATAATACTAATAATAGCTTGCATAACAAAATACTTTACAGAAACTTTTAATATTTTGAAATTCTGAGCAATTCGGTATTTCTTAGTCTAGGGTGATGTATTTCTACAAGCAAGAATTGAATTTGATTCCCTTTTTCATTTCCAGAATGTCATGTTTATTTAATATAAAATTACATCTTGAA
>VWYI01047035.1:0-23663 GCA_013399455.1 Anthoscopus minutus
TTACAATACAAATAGTAATTAAATCAAATCTAGTAAAAAACATGCCTCAGCAAGTAACCATTGGCTGTATTGCATGTTGGCTATTGTCTGTATTCACAGGTAAAGGCAGTTGCTCCATTTACAGAACCACGTTGATCCTAGCAAAATGGCTGAGGCTTGCTAACAGAGCTGTGGCTGCTCCTTGCTTTTGCAGGCGTTTGGACTCAAACGCTCTTCACTGTGACTGTGAAATCCTGTGGCTGGCCGAGCTGCTGAAGACCTACGCGGAGTCGGGTAATGCTCAGGCAGCCGCTACCTGTGAGTATCCACGGAGGATCCAGGGGAGATCAGTGGCCACGATAACACCAGAAGAACTGAACTGTGGTGAGTTTGCCGCTTCCTGATGGCTTTTTTAATGAGTCGCATGTACCTAAGCTGTATTTTTGGGGGGAGTTAGGATTTATTATTCTATTTACACTGACTACTTCTGGTTAATATTGGTTATTTCTAGAAATCTCTCTGTGTTCCTTTTCTGGTTTTGTGTACTTCTAACAGAACTGATTTCTTTTATCTTCGGCCTATCTTTCAATGAAACAAATATAACCACGTTTGAAATTTCCCCTCGATGAACTAAAGTTGATTGTCCTGAAGGAGTTTATTTTTCCCTTTTATATTTCAGTTCTGATCATAGCAGGATTGTCAAGTAGGATCTATGATGTTGCATTAATATTGTTTGCTGTAGTTTATTCTTTTCTGTGTGAGGGAAAGGAAAGCAAGAAGCTTTACCGAATTGTTCCTGATGCCTTTAAAATTTTTGTTGATGTAGGAATTGGGGTTGGGCCACTGAATTATTTTTTTACTCAGCTATAATTACAAGGAGTGCCCCACACAGGCACTGAAATCCCCTGCCACTGAGGATTAATGGACAAGTACCTTTGTAATTCTTCTGTTTGTCTGTATTCCTTCACCCTCGGGTTGCAAAAGCAGGGCCCCATGGACACCCTGGGACTTGGCCTAGTACCTCTTGTGTTCTGAAATCAAAATGCAGATTTGTCATCAAGCTATGGGCATTTGCCTGTCCACCCATGTAATGAAGCCAAGGTATAAAATAAGTAAAATGTCCTTTTGGTTAGGTGTTGGATATAATTCTGATCATGAGAACTATGACCATAAGTGCCTACAAGGTTCTTGAAAAGTATACTACAAAGAGAATTTGGGGCAAGAATAATGCACATGACATCCTGCCAGCTTTCTGCATATCTAAGGAACCCGAATATGGAAACTGCAGGAAGCAAGCTGTATAAATTATTCTGGGGCAGGTTAGGCACTGATGCTTATCTAGAGGAAGTTATTTTAAATGGCACTTGTGCTTGCTGCTTTAAAGTTTTGCCTTCATAGGCAATTTGAGTCTCTGTTCAAATAAATAAAACAGCTGCTTTAGAACCCTGATACAATTTATTTGCAGTCAGCTGAAAGGTCCTAAGGAACAATGAAGGAGGTCAGAAATCCCACAGTCACTTCTGCACAGGGAAAAGTGCATTTAATCCTGACTAAGTATATACATATTGACATTTGTGAAAAAAAATTTTTACAAGATATGTGGAAATATTTTTATTTACCAGTTTTTAGTAGTTTTAAAATAAGTATGAGTTCTTTGTATGCTTTATTGTTGATATAGAGAGGCCAAGAATTACATCAGAGCCTCAGGATGTGGACGTTACCTCAGGGAATACAGTGTACTTCACTTGCAGGGCTGAAGGCAATCCTAAACCAGAAATTATTTGGCTTCGAAACAAGTAAGTTTAAAAGAGGAGGAGAGAAACTTGGTGTAAGTACATTTGCCTGTGTGTGTACATTTCTGGGTGCGTGTCCATGTGCTGTATGCAAAAACATGCCAGAATTAAAATAAGCATATGCATAAACTATAATTAAAATATATACTGTACAATACATATATACACATATAACATATATACTGTATAATATATTAATATAACAATTATTTTTACATTCATTATTATATATTATTATATATTNATATCTTATTATATAAAGCCCATATCTTTTTTATTAATAATTCTAAACATTTAAGAGCTGGTAACTAGAAAGTATTATTACTCTAGTACTATTTGTAAGATGTTCAGCTGTAGTGTACCTGCAAAGCTGCTTACACCTGTGATACTAAATCATTTGTATGTAAGTACCAGGCAATCCACTGTGGACATGTTGCATGTACAGTCTGTGGATTAATTAGCATTTGCATGTGTTTTGGGGCAGGGCAAAAGATACTTTTTTTTAAGGATTCCAGATGGATACAATTAAGGTTTCAGAGAACTCTTTCTGGAGCCCTAGCTCCTCAGAGGTAGCTTCTCTCCAAGGTCCTGTCCCTGGAGAGGAGAGAGACACCCATTTCCAGCCTCTTCAGACTGATACATGGAGGGCAGGCAAGTCTTTATATCATGAGACTGTAGTGTAATTCAGGTTGAAGGAGGCCTCCAAGGTTGGAGGAAGTCCCCATTGCAGCCTTCTGCTCAAGGCAGGATTGTGCCAGGTTGCTTTATCCCAATGGGTCTTAAAAGCCTCCAAGGGTGGAGATAGCACAAGTTGTCTGGGCAGCCTGCTGCATCTCTTTCCCTCACCACTTAGAAAATGGGGGAAGGTTCTATAAAGGATGACTACCTTTCAAAAGCCCAGGCTGCTGCAGAGTGGCTGCTCAGGCTGTGCCCAGAGCCTGGCACACTCCAGCTGCACTGGGTGCAGCACAGCTGAACCAGTCTTGTGCCAGCACATAACCCACTTAAACTGGTATGAACTTACAATGGACGCACAAACTGTGAGTTTACCATCAGCAAATCAGACTTTGGCTTAATAATGCTTTTATACAAATGGAGAACCTGACCTGGAACATAAATTCCCTTACAGTTTATATAAAGCATGTTAGTTGCTGATGAAATAGCAGTGTTTAGAGTCCTGGTTCTAGATCTTTCTGCAGATGTCATTGAGAACCCCTTGTCCAGAAAAGGTACAGCATTTATGGAGTATGTCAAGAACAGAGCCTTGAATAATATCATTATTTCTTCAAAATTTTCTCTGGCTCATGTATTTATAATGCACACAAAAAAAAACGTATTCAGAATACACGTATGAGTTTTAAGGAGAAACTTGAGCTTTGGGTGAGGGGTTATTGACTCTGGCTTGTTTCCTGGCTGCCTGAATGAGAGCAAAGCTCTTTGCAAGGTAGTTGAATATGGCAAGATTTCAGTCAAAAGCCACCAATGTGTTGAGCAGTATGTTAAATAGATCAGTAAGCTGGGTTTTGTATGTAAGAGGTGTGATCTCATCCCTCCTCTATGCTTTCTTCATCATGTAGTTAGGGGTGGACTGGGAAACAGTTCCTTTAATATAAACCCCTTAAGACTTCTTAGGTTATATCACAGAAACTCATTCATGACCTACCCTGAAGACCTGACCTTAACTTATATTTTAAGCCAATACAAGGGTTCATTAGTGCTCCTTGAACAATCAAGGCAGAGATTGGCACAAAGATGATTTTATTGCAACTAACATCTGTCCTAGTAGAAAGTATCTTGAATATTGAACTTGCATGACATAATTCCAGTGGAAACAGTTTTATTTGTGTTACCAACTAGGACAGCCTTTTAAAGACCAGATATGTGTATTTGTTCACTTTTTTCCCTGTAAGTTTTTCTTCATAAAATTATTTTAACTTTTAATTTTGAAGATGCATTACTTGCTTAAACAAAATAGTTTAATGATTTGTTTTTCCTTTTCTTCTCTTTAGGAGAAAATTTATGAAGTTCCATTATTTTAAACAAAGTAGAACTTTTTTTCCTCCACAAGTTATTTTGGATAATTTATCCCCTGGGTGTTTATTATTTGGCAGTATTCTGCACTTGTGAGTTAAAGGTTTAACTCTAGCAGATCCTTTTCTTCTCAGTAATGAGCTCAGTATGAAAGAAGATTCCCGTCTAAACTTGCTAGATGATGGCACGTTGATGATTCAGAATACTCAAGAAACAGACCAAGGCATTTACCAATGCATGGCAAAAAATGTGGCTGGAGAAGTGAAAACTCAGGAAGTCACTCTTAGATACTTTGAGTCACCAGGTAAAGAACATTAAGTCTGAAGTCTGCATTCAGACAGAGCGTTGTTTTGATAATAAGATTGCTAAAAAGAAAATGCTTTGGTGCTTGACATGTTGATTTGTTGGACTTTGGCATCTTAAGATCTAGATCATGAAGCTATTAATGTCCCTAGAACAAAAGTGCAACTCAGCTGGTTAATTAATATCGTTATTGTAGTATGAAATTTTGATAATAGTTTTGTAGGCTTTAGAAGGGTTAGGAAAAGAGGCTTTACATTGCAACATTGCTCAGTGCAGTAATGTTCTCTCTGGATACCAAAAACCACAAGCTTCGGAACAGGCCATTCATGGAAGTGTCAACACACCCTGTGCAGCCATCATTGCTCAAGAACCTTTTTTCTCTGTCTAGCCAAAGCCTCATGTTTGCAAGGTTTAAATTCCTGTCCAGGACTGCAATGTTTTTAAAACACAGACTTTGCTGTGAGAACATTTTGTTTTGACGCACAGCATCAGGTAAACTTAAAATGTCACTTGAATTACTCATGTACTTGAGAAAAGTTACTTAAAATGTAGCTTAATCAGTTTTGGCTTTTGTGCAGTTAGAACAATTTTTAGCCTGTTTGTGTTTTTGGTCTCAATGTCCATGCCTCTGAAGAGGCCTTTATAAAGAAGATTAGCATAGGAGAGGAAAATGTTGGAAAATTGTTTTCATGGGAGTTGAGGAAAAAACATCAGAGCAATTATGAGCTTTTTGTTTATATCTATTGATGTCTGCAGTTAGATTAGACTTAAAGCAAGGCAGAATTTGCACTGAGATTAGAGGCATGTTGAAACACAGCTATTAATCCCCTCACCCAGGTGTCCCCAGTTATAGACTATATTTGTCTATATAGTTATAGACTATATTTGTCTAAATTAGAGCTGTGCAATCTCAAAGCTGCATTTAGGCATTGCTGTTTTCTCCCAAGCCCGGCCAAGTTTTGTGATTCACCCACAAAATACCGAAGTGCTGGTTGGAGAGAGCGTTACCTTGGAGTGCAGTGCAACCGGGCACCCTCAGCCACGAATCACCTGGACCAAAGGCGACAGAACCCCTCTGCCAAATGACCCTCGTGTCACAATAACCCCCTCAGGAGGACTTTACATACAAAATGTAAAGCAGGAGGACAGCGGCGAGTACACCTGTTTTGCAACTAACAGCATTGATAACATCCATGCTACTGCATACATCATAGTCCAAGGTAAATAATGTTAAACTGGGAGAGACATATTACTTGAATTGTGTGGCTTTGTCTTTTCTTCTGAGTTGATAAAGCCAAACTAAAAACATAAATTTTTTACTTCTAATTACACTATTGTAGTCCATAGGGAACTTGCTATACGTTTCACACAAAGTAAGGTATTTTATACTATTTCCCTGAAAATTATGTTTCCTTGATTATTATCATAAGTTTATTGTTTTCAAATGTTAATTTCTTATATTTTGTTTGCATGGAGAAACAAACAAGCAGTGTCAAATTTTTCAGTGATTAAATATTTTCTGTAACAGGCAGCAATGCTAGAAATTAGAATTTGTCCCTGGAGAACTAGAAGTGGAGTTTTGAATACAGATCTGTGCAGCTTTTCTTTTGTAGACATGTCAGTGAATGTGGAAATATTTTCTGCTGAGTTTGATAGTGACTATTATTCTGCCAGCTAAGGCATTAGCACAGCTTTTAGGCAAAGCAAAAGTCAAAGTACTCTAACGTGATTTTAATAATTATGATATTGTATGTCAATAGTGTGATTATAAAGTATTTGAAATCAACTATCAAAAGGCTTCTGTATATGTAGATAATGCTTTTTGCAAACTCTTTTGTACTTGAGCTATTGTTTCCACAATACTTCAAGTAACCTTTAAATTTGTTTACTTCTGTTCTCATGTTAAAATCGTTAGTTGGCAAACAGATTGCAAATGCCTTTTTAATGATTTCTAAAGCTATACAAAACAACTTCTCTGTGTGGCTTGTTCATTTACTATTTACCAGTGGATAATTGTGTTTTGAGAGCTGAACAAATATTTCTCACACTGGTAGTGCACAGTGTTGCTGCAGAGTCTAGCCCATGCTCACTCATTGCTTTCATGGGAGAAAATAAGCAGCTCAAGAAGGTTTTGATTACATTACATTTTCTTCACAATGTAACTGTAAAGTTTTGAGAGAAAGAGAAGATAGTATTTTTAATCTAGGGAAGACTATGTTTGATTCTTACTGTACCTCTTATTTTGGATCTGGGACAGTAGATCCCACATGCCTTCACTGAAATCAGGGCCAGGTTTTGAGAGAGATGTTCCATTTGCACAAGTGGCTGCCCTAACGCTCTTCTCTCTGAGGGTCACAATAGAAAAGAATTCGATTAGCATCTCTCCTCCCACCAGTATGAGCTGTTTCAACTTACAGAGGAAATCATATGTCATTTAGTCATGCATTTTTCAATTATTTTTTTAAATTGGCTGTATTTCCTCTCCTGTAGCTCTGCCTCAGTTTACTGTCACTCCACAAGACAAAACAGTGATTGAGGGACAAACTGTTGACTTCCCTTGTGAAGCGCAAGGTTATCCCCAGCCTGTTATTGCTTGGACTAAAGGAGGTAAGTGTGTTCCATTCCTACTATTAAACTACTAGGACAGCTTAGCAGTCATATTGAAATAAATTCTTTATTGAAAGGAGCTGCATGTGTTTGTTTAGATGCTTCAGACTCTGAAGGAAACAGCTCATCTCTTTCTCCTTTAGCTGCGAAAGGCACAGTGTCACACAGGAGCTAGCTGCCCAAGCATTTTTCATTTTTGATAAAAAAGAGTCACTAAAATAAGTGTCCATAATAGATTACTAATAATAAATAATTAAGAAATATGAGGCAAATTGCATGTAGCAGTATGTATCACTGCTGTTGTACTGCAGAAGAAATGGAGATGGCTGTCATTTACTGGAGGTCTGAGATTTAAGTGGGATGTGCTTTCTTCAGGAGCCAGAACAGTCCAACCTGTAACTGGCATCAGTGTACCAGCACCTCTGTCACTTAATGCACATTGACAGAAACTATGGGGTGCACTGCGCTGACTGTTTTATCAAGTTGAGACTCTAAAGGCATTAAGCCAAATCCAGGAGGAAGAAATACTGTAATGGATGTTTTATCGATAAGCAAAAATTCCAGTTGATTCAAGGAAAAAACTCTAGCAGACTGAATTACTCTTAAGAAATTCTAAATTATGGTATATGAAGCAGATTCTTAACAAATTGTACATAATTTTCATGCTGTTTCTTCCTTTGCTAGACTGCTCCAATCAAATGAAATGTCCAGAAAGGGAGGATAGGGTACAGACACTGATGTGCATTCATTTTTCTTATATTCCATTTTTTTTGGGGCCATGTGTATTTTTCTGTGGATTATCTAGGCCTAGGCAAATGAGATAAATTTTGTCATATACTCATGGCAATAATACGACATAAACAGTAACACATGTTGGTGTTTATATGCCTTCTCATTTGGATGCTTTAGCATGCTCCTTAAATGAAAATATTTATTTCTACCACAAACAAGAGATGAGAATTATGATTGTGTGCATATGTATAGTCTGTTTGCTTTTCTTGTTTATCTTCTTAGAAGTAAAGGTTTCAGACTTTTTTTGTTGGTTTGTTTGTTTTGGTTTTCTGGGTTTTTTTAAAGAAACTTTAATATTTTCCGGTGTTTAATCAAATTTAAAAGCTTCTGGGTTTTGCTTTTTCTAACATAAAGGGACTTTGTTGCTATAAAGAGCCAATGATGTTGTTGTGTGTTTCAGGAGGCCAGTTGTCAGTTGACAGAAGGCACTTAGTTCTATCCTCTGGAACGCTGAGGATTTCCAGGGTTGCTCTGCATGACCAAGGACAGTATGAATGCCAAGCTGTCAACATTATTGGATCTCAGCGAATCGTCGTATACCTGACTGTTCAGCCTAGAGGTACAGCCCATGTACAGCTGCTGGAAGAAAAGAAAGGAAAAAAAGAAATATTTAAGCTTGCACTAAAATACACAGTACCATGTGTGATTGTTTCTGAGTATATCTCCTTTTAGATCCCAGGTGTTTCCAGTAAATAACGTCTGGATACTTACCAGTATTTGTGCAGGGTACAATTCCGTAAGAACTGGAGGTTTGCTTTCAGGATGAGAGTATTCCTGTGCTTTGGAAAATATTTTACTTTGAGAAAAATCTAGTTTCCAATAAGGCTCTATGATGTTAACATAATGCTTCATGTCCAGAAACAGAACACTTTGTTTTACAGAAGCAGAATGAACGTCACAAAGAAAAGTCATTCCTTGTACTGAAAATAAACTGACACAAAAGAAAGTCCTAAAACACCAACCCCTAACACCATTTTTATGCTTTTCTTTCAATTAAATTCCAAGTTAGTTACTTCTGGGATAAATTATAATCATATTACCATTCATAATTTATTTAAGTATTTTGATGTGTAGCTGAATTCAAGGAGATAAAACATATTTCAAAGCATTTCTTTTTACTGACCTAATTAAAAACTGTGTATTAGTAAAAAGGGCTCAAATGACCCTTAGAAGTTTGTCAGAAAAAAAATCTATTGATTTTTCTTAGTTAAGACTAAGGAGACATCTTAGTTAAGACATCAGGAGATGGATTTGTCAAAATTGGGATGTTTTTTTGAAACTTGTATAAAATGTTGATTAAAATGATATAAAAGTAGTATCAGTTTAAAAAATTAAATTTCACTGGACTTGAGCAAAGTTTAATAAAACAAACTTTGTGCAACTGAAGTTGCAAAATTCAGTCACCAAAAGATAGTAAATGCAAGATTGAAGGCTGAATATGTAGCCTGAAATTGGAGCTCTCAACAGATTATTTGCTGTTTCCAATTGTGCAAGAAGAGAATTTTTTTTTCTTCTGGGTTTCTAACAAAAGGACTGTTTTGTTGACTAGGGAATGTCTAGGCATTGGTCACGGTGGTTAAATCAGTGTTAATGAATACAGATTAATGGTCCAGGTCTGTTTGCTGGCATGACTCAGCTCACATGCACAGAGCCAGACTCTCTTACCTCCCAGTGCTGGACACCTGTATCTGGATGCCTAATTTGAGCTGATTTTTGGTCCTTTACAGCCATTTGTGTAAAGCTGAACAGTAGGGCCAGATTTGGTTGGCAGTAGAAGTGACTGCAATGGAGCCAAATACTCCTTTGTAAAAGCACAGCTCTTCACCCTCTCCCACTCCCCCCTAAATATCAGTATCATGACATCAGTAACAGCAGTATATGTTACAGAAGAAATAGAATTCTTAATGTCTTCATAATCTTGTGTGTGCTTCTCATGATAGAATCTGAGTGCCAGGCATCAATTTGGATTTGAAGAAAATGAGAATTTAAAAACACATTAATCTTACTCACAGTGGATTTAGGTAACGGTATACTCTGTCCTTAGAATTGAAGGTGATTTTTTTATGTTTTAAGGGCTGAGCCTCATGGGTGTCATGGAGGTAGGAACTCTGTCAAGACTCAGTGCCTCAGCCAGTCAGGCTGAGAGACTCAGTTGAATGTTGCTTTTGTCATCTAAGAAATTGCAGTTGTTGCTACTTTAAAAAATTAAAGCAACAACAAAAAGGTGACAGAAGTTAGTGCAACATTCATTCTGATGACTTTGTACAGATTTAGCTATCAACAGAAATAATTTTCAGTTAAAATTTTCAGTTTTCAGAAAAAAAATTCGTGTAACTTAAGTGATTTTGACAACTACTAGCCTATTATGTTAGAATTTAACAGTACTTTAAATTAATCATCCTGAAGCAGATATCAGGAATAAGGTCAAAGAACCGTTAGGGCTGGAAACACCTTTCTTCAAATCCAACTGTCAGTGGATCTGACACCATTCACCATTAAAACAATGTCCTTAAATGCCATATCCACACATTTTTGAGCACTTCCAGGGATGATGACTGTACATTTTCCCTGGACAGTCTGCTTGACAACCCTCTCTATGTAAAAATTTTTCTCTATACCTAATCTAAACCTTAAGTGCAACTTAACGGCATTTTGTCCTGTCATGTGACTTTTTACCAGCCCTTCTCTGGATGTGCTTCAGCACTGCAATGTCTTTTATATAGTGAGGGCCCAGAACTGAACACAGGACTCGAGGTGTGGCCTCACAAATGCCAAGTACCGGGGGACAATCCCTGCTCTGGTCCTGCTGGTCCCACCACTGCTGATACAGGCCAAGATGCCACTGGTATTCTTGGCTGCCTGGGCACTGCTGGCTCATGTTCAGATGCTGTCACCAGCACCTCCAGGTCCTTTTCCATGGGGCAGCTTTCCAGGCACTCTGCCCTCAGCCTGTAGCACTGCAGGGGGTTGTTGGGCAACTGGCTCTTGGCCTTGCCGTACCTCATACAATTGGCCTCAGCCCATCTATTCAGCCTGTCCAACTCCCTCTCCAGTAGATCAACACTCCCACCAGCCTGGTGTTGTCTATGACCTTGCTTAGGGCACACTTGACACCCTCATCCTGGTTATTGGTGAAAATATTAAGCAGGGCTGGCCCCCATACTGAGTCCTGGGAAGCCCCACTTGTGACTGGCCACCAGCTGGAGGTAACTCCATTTACTGCTACCTCTGGGCCTGACCCTCCAGCCAGGTTTTCATCCAGCAAAGAATATACATCCACACCATGGGAAGCTAATTTCTTCAAGGAGAAAGGACTTTAAATGTAATTATAAGCAACTAAATGCATGCAGATAGAATCATGTAATAGATTAAGAAATTTCAGTAACTGATAAAAACAGAGCGCTGACCTATGTTTTGATAGTCTTTTGCACAAATTGTGTTTCATACATTATCAGTGTATCATTTGGCTTTTTTAGTGACTCCTGTATTTGCCAGTGTTCCCAGTGACATGACAGTGGAGGTTGGCACAAACGTGCAGATCCCATGCAGTGCTCAAGGAGAGCCAGAGCCAGTCATTACATGGAATAAGGTAATACATGTTCAGTTATTATGGAGAAGCAGCTGCCTTTCCATCTCTTCATAATTAATTATTGAAAGTGCACATTGTCAAATTATTGTTTCCTATGATATCTGAAAAAAAAATTACTTAAAATCAGTAAGTAATTAATATGGAGCATGTATATAGATACCAAACCTGAATTTTATATAGATAAATATACATATGTAATTATGCAATTTGTTATGCAGACCAGCTAAAATTCAGTGTATGCCTTAAAAGGTCTGTATTTAGTGACAATTCTGTGTGAATATCCTACTAATATTCATGCTTTCAATGATATTGTAGATATAAAATAATAAGAAATGCTGTATTGGAGCCATTTGCTACTGCTAGGTTGAGACCAGCCAGAACAGGCTTTGGTAACTTCCTTTGTGTCTTTGATTTCCATTGATATAGTCACTGCTATATCAAACTATAGAGTATTAGCAGAGTTACCAGTGGATAAATGAGTTGCTAATATTGATATTCAGTTTTACTGATTATATTCTTCTCTTCAATCAGTGAGTATTAGAAATTTAGAAGCTGAAATAGCTTCTAAATGTATAGCACATGAAGAACCGATATATGTAATGCTCTTGAAGTATGTATGTTCTCAAGTGGCACTATCTTATTTGTGAGTCATAGATTTTATGTGGTGAAAGCCTATTAAAATACTTTGATTTGTAATAATGAATAATTTTAGAAGAAATACACAGTACAATTTAGAAGTACATGTGATTTTTCTGTATAAACTTATCTAAACCTATCTGACTGTGAACTTGGCATACAAAATAGAAATATAAAATTAAAAAATAAAAGCAGAAGAGAAAAAGATGACAAAAAACATGTATGTAAACAAGTGCATTTTGAATATGTAAACTTTGGGCTCTCCTGCAGGATGGAGTACAGGTAACTGAGAGTGGAAAATTTCATGTTAGTCCAGAGGGATTTCTCACCATTCGTGATGTTGGCACAGCCGATGAAGGTCGCTATGAATGTGTTGCCCGCAACACCATAGGATACTCATCTGTTAGTATGGTGCTTAGTGTAAATGGTAAGATACATGCTTGAGTATGACTTATTTTTGTCCTAATTGTCTAACATGTAAGATGAAAAAAAGTTGTCTATATTTTTCTCCCAAGATTCTTTCTTTTTTTCCCCATATTTTAGTAAGATGGTAATGCCATAATAGGAGTATCTCTAGGTCTTAAACTCCAAAAACAACTATGCTTTGAGCTCAAGTTAATCTTTCAACTTTCTTCTTGAGATATTATTTGAGCTTTTAAAATTTGCTAGTCAAATACCCAGTCAAATTTTTAGAAATAACTTGACAAAAGTCTTCTGGCATCTTCAAAGGGACACTTACAGCACTTCATTGAAAATTAAGATGCAACTATTGCAAAACATTTTAGGAAAGTAATACAGACCTTAAGAAGCTAAAAGAGAAAACAGAAGTAAAAGGAGAATATTTGATCTTTTTCTAATTATTTGAAAGTGATAATGGCAAAAAATAGTTATCAACTATGTAAAAAATGACAATAGAGCAGCAAAAGAGACTAAGGAAATAACTTTGCTACAAAGATTGACCATAGTGCTTCTGACTTATTTTATAAAACTGCTGATTTTTCAATTTAATTTTGATGGGAAATAAAAGAAAACTGTATGAATTCTGTCTCAGTAGGGAATAGAAGGCAATATTTTTGTATCGAAAAATTAGTATAGAATGGTGATTTAGTTGGTATTTTGAAGATTGATGCGAAGATAACTTCAATATCTTGGATATTGTTTCCCAGTGTTAATTGGGAGGTTCTGTATTTTGCTTACTAGATTGATAAAGACATATCAATGATTTTTTCTGTTTTATTGTTTGCCATGTTACCAATCACATGGTATCAATAAAACTATGATGTTACCTGTCTTAGGTTGCTGTTAGTAGACTTTTAATCTATACTTTCTTCTATGAAAAATATTTCTTTAATCTGTAAAGATTATTCAGGAGAGAAAAACTGTAGGGCTAGGAATCATTCAATAATAAGTTTCCATCTACATGTATGAAGTCAGCAAAGGAAAGAAAGTCTATGACAATCAGTTGATCTGGCTACTCTGGAGATGCATAGCAAAGAATTGCTTTTGTTTAGGAAGGATTAGTTAGTTCTCAAATCACTAAGAGTGCTGAAAAATGAAACTGTGAGTTAAACAGGTAACTTAATACAGGTGTAAATTGATTATTCTCATCTGATGAAATTAGCAAACTACAAAACTACTCATTTGCTGATTCACAGTAAATAATTGTAATGTGGGTAATTTATTCTTAACTGTGGCATAAATAAACCTAAAATTAGTGGAACTACAGTTAATTAATCTGCATTCCATCTGAAACCGTAAATGAAATTTCTCTTTCAAACTAATGGGATATGAGATGCTGTTTTGCTGTGGCTTCCTTAAAAACTGCTGCTGTCAGAGGAACAAGGAGGACAAGTGGAGAGATTATAAGTATTGGTTAATTGCTGTGTAGATAGTATTTATAGTGGCATAGCCAGAATGACTAAAAATTTGCATGTGATAATTTCTTTTAAACAGGGAAATGTTTTATGAATGTTTCTAAACCAAAACACTTTCCTAAGATTGAGACCAAATAAAGGCAAGTGTATAGAAGCTGGGAAAAGGTTTTGCTGGCTGTGTTGGACAATATTTCAAAGATGGTTTCTTTAGCCATTTTCTTCTGTCCTTTTCTATTGTTTTGTAAAAGTCATTCCCCCTCCCTGTCCAAATTTAAAAAAAAGTATTGTGAGAAACTCTTACAAGTAGCTTTAACTTCTAACATTTATCAGTCTAAAAAAAGAACTGCTGGCAATAAATAGTCTAAACAAAAATCAAGTACAGAGCAATTAACATCTGACCAAGGTTTATAATTCAGCCCATGTATACGATTAATCAAAAAGATAGCCCTGGAAGTAAACACCAAGTTTACATCTAATGTAGACAGCGCTGAGGAAGGTAACCAACCACTGGTTTTCTACAGACAGCAGTTTTGCACTGTTCAGGTAATTCAAGGCACACACACTCTGAAAAAACTAAAATTTAAAATTTAAACCTGTAAGTGGCATTTCTTCCTAAAATAAGTGGCTTATCTGATAGTGTTTCTGTATGGTCACTGCTGAAAATGAAGCTGTCAAGCAAGGCCAGTTGGTAATTAGGATGGATCAGGGACTGTTGCCCTCAGGCAGTGTGGGAAGGGTCAGCTGATTTTGGATGCTGGGAATATACTGCCAAAAGCCTGAGACTGGCCTCAGGGTACAGAAAGGAGCTTCATCTGCAGCTATAGAGTTCCAGAGACTTTTATTTGATGGTAGAGATGGTTTAGTTTGATTAAGTGGGTCTGGACTATGAAACTCATATAGACACAATTTAAGATGCAACTTACGAAGGAATAATGAAAAACTGCCTAGGAAAAAAAGAAGTAATGAGAAGCTTGTAAACAACAGTTTTCATGTCAGATGATTTTGTACATCTGCTGATTTTATTCCAGTATATTTGCTTTGGACTTTTTCCCTACTTTACCCTTCTTCCTGTGTGACTTCTCCAATCTAAACACGCTCTTGAAATTGTTAGTTGTTGCCCCTGGATCTGGTAGTTCTTCGTTTAGACTGAAAGGAAGGTTATTAGTCCTACATGGTTTGTACAAACATCCAGCTGCAACTAAACACTGTATAAAAAGGCCTATGCATTATTGAGTTTCCAATGTCATATACAGTTATTAAATAGCATTTAAGCATGTGAGTTTTAAATTAGTATTAAGATAATTTTAAAGTGGAAGACAAAATCTAAATTAAAAAATGTTGCCCTTTAAAATTAATCTGTGTTGCTTATTATACTAAGATTAAGAGAATAACAATATTAATTTATGTTCATTCAATTATGCAAATTATGTGCCACTTGCATCACATCCCTGTAAGCCCTTTAAGTTCTTACATTGAATTCAATACTAATTCAGACCTAGCTAAAATCAAAGGGGAAATCTGCATTGATTTTATTTGGTATAGGTCAGGCTCCTGATACCAACACCTGAAACCTGATAATATACCAGAAAAACGCCATTGTTGTTGTTATTATTAATAATGATAATTCATAATTCATTTTTTTATTTGGTCATCTGCATTTGAAATTGTTGGTCTAATTAAAGGACAGCTAAACACTGTATGCATTTATCTTAACGTTATCTTGGTTTTGAATTATAAGCTAGATGACTTTTAAGCTTAAGTTAACTTCTCTTTTAAGTTAATTTTAGTCTACTTTACTATGCCTTGATAGAATTCCAGAATGGTTAAAACTTTTATATTTGGGTGAACTAACATTTAAAGAACAAGGATTTACTCTGTAGAACTGAAATGAATTCGTGTCTAGACTCTGTTTTATGGAAGTATCTTTTTGTGTGAGGCCATTTTTGCAATAACATGTGAATTCCTTTTTCTCTAGTTCCTAATGTCAGCCGAAATGGAGATCCTTTTGTACAAACATCAATTGTGGAAGCAATTGCAACTGTTGACAGAGCAATAAATTCAACACGTACACATCTTTTTGACAGGTATCTCTTTTTTTTTTCATACTGAGAAGTCAGACTCATTTTTGTATATACTAGAAACAATGGGAGATTTATTAAACAAGAAACCATTTTATTATTTAAAAGAAGTTGTTAGTGACTGGTTGGTTCTCAGAATACTAACAGTTTGACATGTAAGGATTCCTATTGTTTATATACTCCTGCTGAGATTTATGTTCACTGCAGCAGTTCTTCTGCTGAGATAATGTGTATTAAAATGCTGCTAAATATTTAATTACTGCCAAATATTTACATTTTTATTATTCTATTGAATTTTTTCTTCTTGGTTTGCCTTCCATTTTGAGATGAGTAACCAAGGTATGTATTAATCACATTGCTGAACATTTACATGATTTATGTAGTATTGTTGTTTTGTAATTCCTGTGTATGCTTACTGGTTTTTTCCAAATTATCTATCAGTCGTCCTCGTTCTCCAAATGATTTGCTAGCCCTGTTTCGATACCCAAGGGACCCATACACTGTTGAGCAAGCAAGAGCTGGGGAAATATTTGAAAGGACCTTGCAGCTTATTCAAGATCATGTACAAGATGGTCTAATGGTTGACCTGAATGGAACAAGTCAGTATTCTTTCCTTATTTTTCTGTTTTGATGTGTACTTGTCTTTTTAAGGAGAATTTTAGGAGACATTGATTTTCTGAGATTTGATCCCAACTGCAGAACCATTGCATTGAATCAATTAAGTATTTTGACTTTGCCAAACTTTACCAAATTCCATCCTTGGTTTGCACATTGTTCACTATATAACTCTGAGCTTTCCAGGTGGAGTGTTTTTTCTCACATTGACATAGTAGGAAAAAGTTCAGATTCTGATTTTTCTGCTGGTCAAACTTAGTATTTCAGAAGTACATAATGTATCCTGTTTGTTAATTCTCTGGGTGTTAATTTATTAGGACTGTTGTCTCATGTTAAAAATAAGCAGTGTTTTGTTCCTGTTCCTTTAAGAAAAACATTTAATATCAGCGTGCCTTGGCAAGGAGAAAAGATGACATAACAAGAAGGATTTGTATAACTTACAAACCAAGGTTTCTGCATGTACCCCAATAGTATTCAAAGAATTATTTGCTTCTTTATAAATGAGTGTCAAACTAAGCTAATTGCTTTGTTTAACACTGACCTGACATAATGAGAAATACATTTCTTGTTGATTTTTATAACTAGCAAAAACAAAAGTGAGATTTAATTTCTGCCTTTTAGGTATTGTATTCCAACCAAATTCATGAAGTCCAGCTGGAGTAAATACAGCTAATATCTGTAGATATATGTGTGGATAGGCTTGAAACATAGGATTTAAGCATTTGGAAATAATTATAGAGTTTTAGGAGAGCTTTTGAGACTTGAGACATAGCCAAAAACTACACTGACAATCTAGAGGAAATACTTTTACTCATTATATTCTTTTTGATGTTTATAATTGAGTATTTATTGTAACTTCTGGAAACTTTAACACTGACCATGAACTAGCAAGTATTTATAAGACCAAAGACAGCAAGCTTTGTGGTGTACGGTCACATTTGTTAGTGAGAGAAGCTTGTTACTCTGAGTAGATAATTTGTGATGAATTGTTTACCACAAAAACGTATTCAGAATTCTTTGAAGGCTGACCCAGTTCAGTTTGTTTCTCTATTCTATGATTAGATGCATATGCAAGAATATTGAATATATGTGCTATAAATATATTGTACTAGCAGTACATAAAATGTGATTTGTGAGAACTGGTTGACTAGGATTCATAATAGTGAAACACGTAAGGTTTACCAAAAGCTGACATTAAAGCCTATGGATATTAGTTAATAAACACAAAATCAGGCAACTTTCTGTGATACTGGAATTTCTGTTGGCAACCAGACCTTGCTTTTCAGATCTACAGAATCCAAAGAAACCTGGCTTTTAGGGAAACTTGGATAGTAAAATAAATCTGTTTTCATTTAAATTGCCCAATACTCTGATTTTTAATAGTAATTTTTGTCCTTATTTAATTTTATTTTGAAATGCAGAGCAAAATGAAAGGTGTTATTTAGCACTTTTACATTGGGAAGAGTTGAAAAATGTGACAGTTTCCCAGTCAGACACTTTTTTTTTTTACGAAACCTTTGAATATCCCAAGGAAAGACTATGGAGCTAAATTCTCCTTCACAGGGCCAGACAGTATAACAAGGGGAATGGCCATTAATGGAGGCTCAGATTAGATGTTAGGAAACAGTTTCTCACCAGAAGACCAATGCAGCACTGGAACAACTAATCCAGAAAGGTGGAGAAGTCTCAGACTTCGCTGTTTTTCAAGCCTGCTAGACCAGACATTCAGCTATCTAGTGCTGGAAACAGCTCTCCTTCAAGCAGGAGCTTGGTCTGGATAAGAGGTCCCTTATAATCAGTATTTCTATGACTCTATGAAACATGTTCCTCTCTTTGAAAAAGAATGCTAGTTTGTGAATTGAGTTAGCCAGCTTCTAAGCACTGGAAATACCCAGCACCCAGCCATGTAGAGAGCAGAGGCAAAGTTAGTGCCTACAGTGTGAGAGGTAATTAAGGATTAGCAACTGGCATCAAAAAGCTGAAATCTAATCCATCATGAGATATTACATCCCACTTAAACTTCTAATGAGAGCACCTGAGCATTTTATTTTAAATTAGTACTGAAGGTTATTCCACCCAAAGGAATCACGGTAGAGTGTACTCACAACTTGATTTCAGAAGTGGGGGTGGCATTCAGGATAATCACAAATGTGTATTTGAATGAATAATGATCATAAGCAAAGAACTCCATAATAAATGATGACCATTTAAACAGGAGTGTTATAATAAAGAAGATAAGTTTTCTGGGCATAGTTCTAGAATTAAACTGCCCTGGTAGCCAGGATATTTTAATATGCTGTCAATTATATCCTCAAAGTGTGTATTTTGCTGTATTACCTAGTGGCACTTACAAGTTTTGCTCTGTAGTTTGTTTTTCTTTTTCCTATTATGGAATATTCCATAAAATAATTTCTGTGTGTCTACATGAGCATGTTAGCTTCACCAAATGCAAGCACTAAATCTCTGATATCTTTGCTTTGGCTTGTAAACCATGTGGAGTACTCATAGCCTGAGGCTGAGAAAACAACTTCCCTGGCTGAGGACGGGTCCTGTCCCAGCTGAGCAACTCTACCCAACCAGTCCCTTTCAAGCCAAAGACAAAGCTGGGCTTTAGGTAGTTTGTTTGCAATTGCCCTGCGCTGTGGAAGTTGGCAGAGAGCCAGTTGTGCCTAGCACACGTTTATGTGTTGAATTTAGATGAAAATCATTGTCTTTGCAGGCACACCGGCTGAGCTCAGGGCTAAAAAGTACCATTTCCCAACTGTGTGCAATTAACCCATACTGACCTCTGGCAAAACTGCATTCAGTTCATATTTCTGAGTGTTTGCCATCATGCTGGGAACCCCTGAAGCCTGTGGGAATACAGTACCACTCTATGCTCGCTCATTTTCTTTTTTCCTTTTGCCTTTATAACTGTTTGGTTTTTTCCTGACTGCAAGCTTTCCAGATCAAGATCCATGGTGGTGTAGGATGGTTTCTAGTTAGCTAAACATACATCTATGCTGCCAAATACTCCACCTCCTGGACTTTTTCCTGGATCCTGGAACTTTGTTCATACACACTCTATAACCATTCATCACTCATGGTGTGCCTTGTGCTTTTTGAAGTTATCCCCGCTAACTGTGCTTTGGTGTGATTTGTGATCATGCTCTTGAACAATGTGAATTCTTTTCAACTTAAATGAAGAATTAGGTCCAGGCCCACATTCAGTCCAGGAGTACAAAGTAAAGATTTTCTGAAGGAAACCTACTTCTGGATACACTAAGTATGTCTTACTCAGCAGCAAAAAATTCACTTTACTGAGACATTTGTGTTAGTCTACAGAAGCTGATAATGTAGATGTAGCCAGAATTTTTCTTACTGAAATTAAATCCAAATTTTACTAAGTAAAAATCACTTTTACAGTGATTCCTAATAGGCAGCAAGGGTAAGGCACAGGCTGACTCTTCTGCTATTTGCAGTCACTCAACACTGTACTGGGAGTCCTTCAATCCTTCCACATGCCATCATAACCCAACAAAGATCACGCAGCACATAACCTTAGTCTGAGGTTCTAAAAACATAATTCTAATGAATTACAGTATATATTTTGTATGTATTATTTTTCTATAAACTGAGAAAAAAAATAAGGGAAAATGATAAGTATCTTTAAGTCCCGGAGGTGAATGGTGTGGATTACAGAGGAAATCTGTGCCAAATTCTACACAAACACTACTTTTCTATAGAAACTTGTCCAGGGTAATGTGAATGTGAATTATTCCACAATGTTTGTCCTAGAGATCATTCTGTGTTTGGCTCTGCTGCTGGTGGTTATTTTATTTTTTCATTGTTTTTTTTTTCTTAAAATGTGCAGCTTTCACTGTAATAAAGCAAAACAAAATAGTAATGTTCAGTGAATGAGCAAGTCTCAAAATCTAAAGTCTTGAAGTCCATTTAAGTGTTACTGACATATTTTAAAATGCTTTTACTAACATGAGGAAAAATGTTCTATTTATCTCAAAATGAGACTTTTATTTTTGATAATATCTTTCTTCCAAGTGACTAAATAAGTAATGAGCTTCTTTTGTGATCATTTTGTAAAAGTTGCACTTGAATTAGCATATTTGAGAGTTTCCTCCTGACCTAGTGATGGTCAAGGTGTTCAAATGACCTAATGCTCAAATATACATATATGATTATTGCAGTCCTTATCTAAAAATAGGGATGTTTAATCTTGTAGGAAACGTAAAATAAAATAAAAAATAAGATAACATTTCACATTCATTTGTGATCTGTAGGGTGACCATGAGTCTATGAATTCTCTGATTGTTTTCTTTCTCCGTTTTCTCTTTCAGGTTATCACTATAATGACCTTGTATCCCCACAGTACTTGAATCTGATAGCCAATCTCTCAGGCTGTACAGCCCACCGACGAGTGAATAACTGCTCAGATATGTGCTTCCACCAGAAGTACAGGACACACGATGGAACATGCAACAACCTTCAGCATCCCATGTGGGGTGCTTCTCTGACAGCTTTTGAACGTCTGTTAAAGTCAGTCTATGAAAATGGCTTTAATTTGCCTCGAGGGATTGAACCCAGAAGACTCTCTAATGGCTACGCGCTCCCAATGCCTCGCTTGGTTTCTACCACTCTGATCGGGACAGAAACCGTAACTCCTGATGACCAGTACACTCACATGCTCATGCAGTGGGGTCAGTTTCTTGACCATGACCTTGACCTCACGGTGGCTGCGCTGAGTGAGGCCAGGTTTTCAGATGGTCAGCATTGCAGTTCTGTTTGTACAAATGATCCTCCATGCTTTTCAATCATGATACCACCAAATGATCCTAGAGTTAGAAATGGTGCACGCTGCATGTTTTTCGTACGCTCCAGCCCAGTTTGTGGAAGCGGCATGACATCTCTGCTGATGAATTCTGTGTACCCACGAGAACAGATCAACCAGCTGACTTCATACATTGATGCATCCAATGTGTATGGCAGTTCAGACCATGAAGCACTAGAAATCAGAGACTTGGCGAGTCAAAGGGGTCTTCTAAGGCAGGGCATTGTGCAGAGATCTGGCAAGCCCCTTCTTCCATTTGCCACGGGCCCACCAACAGAATGTATGAGAGATGAAAATGAGAGCCCAATACCCTGCTTTTTAGCTGGTGATCAGCGCTCTAATGAGCAGTTGGGTCTTACCAGCATCCACACATTGTGGTTTAGAGAACACAACAGAATTGCCACAGAGCTACTGAAACTCAATCCGCACTGGGACGGTGACACAATATATCATGAAACACGCAAAATTGTTGGTGCAGAAATGCAACACATAACATTTAGCCACTGGCTCCCTAAGATCTTTGGAGAGGTAGGCATGAAGATGCTTGGCGAATATAAGGGTTATGATCCCAGTGTTAATTCTGGAATAACTAATGAGTTTGCAACTGCCGCTTTTAGGTTTGGTCACACACTCATTAATCCTTTTCTGTATCGACTGGATGAAAACTTTGAACCTATTCCACAAGGCCATCTACCTCTTCATAAGGCATTCTTCTCTCCATTTCGGATTGTAAATGAAGGCGGCATTGATCCACTTCTAAGGGGATTTTTTGGTGTTGCTGGTAAGATGCGTGTCCCGTCACAATTACTCAATACAGAATTAACAGAAAGACTCTTCTCCATGGCACGTACTGTGGCTTTAGATCTGGCAGCTATGAATATTCAGAGAGGCAGAGATCATGGAATTCCTCCCTACCATGATTTTAGAGTTTACTGTAATCTTTCTTCAGCTCAGACTTTTGAAGATCTGAAAAATGAAATTAAGAATCCTGAAATCAGGGAGAAACTTAGCAGGTGAGCCTGAGGTGAAGAAAAAATCAATTAACTAAATGTGCATGCAAAAATGTAGCTAAATGTCTTATCTAGAAAGAGATACTTGCTAAGACTTAAAGGGATATTTTAAGAAACTTCCATCAGTACCAGAAAATAGATGTTAACAACTTCCATGTACAGATAATTTCTCCCCTTCTACATCTCTATGTACAGTAAGAATATATACGGTATATATAAAGTAATATATACTGTATCTGCTCATGAAATTATTAATTTGAAATGCCTAGTTTTACAAATGCTGTTAAATATAAATGCTATTTCAGTGTAAGGTCATATATTAAATGTGAACTTCATGCAAATATTTAGATGTTCAATTCCATTAATTCTGTACAGTGAAACAAATGTCAGTGTGCTGTCATGTGGAAATTGTTCACTACCACTAATCAGTTCTGCTTTAGAGATTCAGTGTTTGAAATTAAGCCTACATCCACATGCCACCCCTAGCTTATTTGCTCGAAATTAAAGACAGAGAATCAGCATCAGCTGTAGTAATAGAAAAAGTGTTAACAGAGGTACAGAAAAGAGAGGCTATAAAAAAGAAAAAATTCTAAAAAATCAGAAGAAAGCTGCTAGGAGAAAAAAAATTTCAGGCTGGACATGCAGACCCACATGGTGTATACAACCTGCATTGCAGGATTTCTTACATACACGCCCACAGCTTGTTCACAAAAGATGTAGTGCTATCGCTACATCTTTTCTTGTGAGTTACTGGTATCTCTTGCTGTTAGTTTTACCATGTACTGATTATTTTGTAAACATAAAAGATCTGTTGTTCAGTATTTGTGTTTTTCAATTTATAGGTTGTATGGCTCCCCGCTGAACATAGACCTATTTCCTGCTCTAATGGTGGAAGACTTAGTTCCAGGGAGTCGTCTGGGGCCAACTTTGATGTGTCTGTTAAGCACACAGTTCAGGCGTATTCGGGATGGAGACAGGTACATTAAAATACCACAGAAACCAAAATGAATTTTAACTTAAGGATGCTTAATAACAGTTGCAACACCATGTTTCCAAAACAAACTCCATTTTATGTTATTTATGACTTTTAAATGTAACTGAAGAGATGAAGAGTGCACATTTAAAACATTGTTAGAAGCCATGATTTTTTATTAATTCTATTACTTTTTGTGATGAATGTCATACTGACCCCCAAAACCAACAGCCAACACATGCTGAGTTTCCTTTTGCCAGACATTCAAGTCACTTAGCTTTTTGAAAACTGCATGATGCTTCTCTTATTGTTGTTTAGTTATTTTCTTGACAAAGAAATTGTTTTTGTTACTTAAGCATACGTTGGACAGTATAATTCTGTATATGTAACCCCTCTACTTACTAAAATACAAGCAGCCTGTGCACCAAAAAAGCGTTAAAAGCAGACAGGTTAATCCAAAGAGCACAATTTGATAATTGTTTTAAAATTACTTTAAATTGTTTTAAAATTACTTCAAATTATAGTTAAAGTAAAAAGACTTTAAATATATGCACATTG
>VWYI01047035.1:23670-49462 GCA_013399455.1 Anthoscopus minutus
TAAGAGAAAGCAGCCAGATCTCTTTTGCACACTTTCAGCACATTTGTTCAGTATCTGAGAAGAGACATTTCCCTCATTTCCAAATAATTTGTGACCTAGAATCCTGTTCTTTTCATAGTTCAGTACATAGACTTAGGCTGATTAATTCAATCCTAATGAAAGGAAAACAGAGGAAGAATTAGGAAATTAGATTTGATTCTCTTTCTTTACTGTTCTTGTCTTGCATTAAGTTATTAAATTCCTATTTAGGATATTATAAAGGCTTTTTTATTAGTCAATAACACAAACACTTTTCTATGCTGTTTTAAAAGAAACCCCAAACTTTTTTACATAAATTATGTTTAAAAATAAAGCTGTGAAACATAGAACTCTCATGCCTGGAGGCAGAGGGTGTAAAAGGAGGAGGAATATATTCAGTATGAGCTCCAGGTTACTGCTGACAAGTACCTATTTGTTTCACAACAGGATATCTACTCTGTTTTATGTTTATATCTGTTTGCATTTTTTCAGCAAAAGCACCTTTTCCTGTTTTGTTTTGTTTTGTTTTCTGATACAACATTTAGAAACTATAGGGAAACACTGAATATTTAGGAAATGGGATTCTACTGTCCAAGGAATACAAATATTTGGAAGCAATGTGTCAGCAAATAGTAAAATACTATTAGACATAATGAAAGACAACTCTTACTTCTTTGAAAGCCTTTTCAATGGGCAGAGGATCAAAGCTGGTAACACCATGCAAAGGAGATGTGTCTGTGCATGGAAAAGAAGTGATATTTGAAGGGAGCCTAACTTCATGTCAAGATGGAAATTGAGAATCTGATCGTAGTAATTGGAAATTCATTGGCCACTTACTTTATGAAAATTATACACTAAATAGGTAAAATAAAATTTCTTGACCATTCTTCTAAATTTACTACTGATTCTGATGTTTAATAAAGTTTAAAAAGCCTCTTTTTATATTTTGTTTAGAATAGGTGGGGGAAAAAGTATCAATATTGATACAGCTTCATGAGACAGAAACAATGTCACAGTGAGCAATTCCTATGTGTTAGGATGGTGCAAAATGTTTTCAAATTCTGGAGAGTAACTTAAGAAATTTCCTTCTCCATGTTAAGCTTGCTTTATATAGTAATGTGTTATTTATATTTGCTCTTGATAACAGGCTTTTAGCCCTTTATGTATGAAAAATGAACTATTTGAAAGCATAGTGTTTCCTTCTTGAATATAGTGAATTAACTGAACATGTATGAGAAAGTCCCTGAATCAGTATAGTAATGAGAATAGTTTACAGAAGAAAAATAGCTACTAAATTAAATCATCTCACTTATCTTGACAGTAAACTAGATATAGATTAACCATTCTTCTGATCTCAGCAATTCCATTAAAAGTTTTTCATGATCATAAGAAAGTTGACTACAGAAAGAAATTATGGTTATTTAAGTTTTTTTAAGTAAAAGAACCCTCAACTTGGTAGTCTGGTGCTATTTTGGATGTCCAGAGATTCCCAAGACATCGAAATGAGACTAGAAGAGAAATCAAAGAATTTTTTTGAATTTTCAGAGTGTCAGCATGACACCAGCTAGCGCTGAAGTGACACTAGGAAATTAAATTTTGCACTTGGATCAGTCCCTTGATATAATGTTACATTGAGAACAGGATTCATGAGAATTCATTTCATTCTGAACACAGTACTGAAATATCTTTGAAAAACTGCCTCTTGTTTTTTCACTAGCAGACTTGTCTCTTCTGTGAGATTACAGGTTATGGTATGAAAACTCGGGTGTGTTCACTCCTGCTCAGCTCACTCAGATCAAGCAGACATCTCTTGCCAGAGTTTTGTGTGACAATGGTGACAACATAACAAGGGTACAGCATGATGTCTTTAAGGTGGCTGAATTTCCTCATGGATATAGTACCTGTGAAGATATTCCTAAACTGGACCTCAGGATGTGGCAAGATTGCTGTGAAGGTATGTATAGAGGTAGATTTGGGGGCAATGATGTGTGTTGCAGTTTGTTAGGTGTCTATTATATTTTAAGAAGATATTTTACTATTTTTTGGGTTTTTATTACAAATTCTAATCTGAAGCATAGCCCCTATAAAGTGGGTAATCATTCCATATTTTATATTAAATAAACACTGTATAAAAAGAGCATAAATCTGAGCATTGCAAAGTGTTGATAATTGTTTACTTGTTTTCGTTCTTTCTTGTTCACTGCTATCTCCTTCAAAAGTTAGGAGCATGGGGTAATTTGTTTTTCCTGAAAAATAAGCTTTTTTTCTCCCAAAATAGGATTTATTTAGCTGCATGGAGCACAGGACACTGCTTGGTGGCCTGTATGTTGGCTTCTGTCTCACAGATTTTCTGCATGCCCTCTCTTCAGCCTTCATCACATCAGAATTCACTGCAGCTGTAACACAGTTAGAATCCATTCCCAAGAGAATCTTCTGGATCATGCAGAATGATTTTCAGTAGCATCAACAACAAAATGCGTCAGAGGACAATGACCTCTCTTTCTTGAGATCTCCTTGACAATGTTGTTATCATTTTCTTTGGACAAAATTCAAAAGACATGCCCAGGCTTTAAAAGTATATTCAGGAATTTTGAGAACTTTACCGTTGAACTCTGACTATTGAGAAATTGCTGTCAAACAAATTCCCAGTATGAAAAGCCTTGCTTTTATTTGAGAGGATAAGGGTAGTAGTGGTTGATATTATAAGAATCTTGCCATTTCCCTAATATATTCAAATACTAATACCTTGTAGATTTGCTGATGAAAGGTCTCCAGATCTGTGTTCTTCATCTCTTCTACTGCTGTTTCTCTTGAGTTTACTAGTGCTAAGTAGACTATTCAGTATTCTGTTGAAAGAAAGGCATGAATAAAGAACTGGTAGATTGCATTTTTGAGAGAAGTCACAATCTTCCACTGGTGTCTTGTATTTAACTCTTTTGATAAGATATAACTGTCCACAATGACAAAGTGCTTTTGTGATACAGCTCAGAATTTAAGGCAGAAGGTAAAAGTTAAACTGATGGAGGATGTCTCTTCAGTCTGCTACAGATTCAATAAATACTAAGGAAGGATTTATAGTAGTGTGACTGTACCATGAGAACAAACTCAGATATCATTTACAATTAAAAAGGTAGATAGAGATTTACTGATCAAAGTTGCTGCATAACTTAGCTTTTAAATGGATTACTGTATTTTCTTATCCAGTAAGCAAGTCTTTTGAAAAAAAACAAAAACACTCTCTAAAATAATTCTTCCTTGGAAAGCTCTGTTCAAAATGTCAGTTATCAATGTAAGACTAACAGAAATAAATACTTTGAATTTCAATAGGATCTTGTACAGTATTCCCCATATACAATATCTTTCAGGCCTTACTCTAATTTTTACAGTATTTTTTTTTATTGGTATATTAGTTGGGTTTTTTAAAACAATGTTTACCAGATTTGCCATTCCCAAATTAATAATTGTTTCTAAAAAAAAAATCACTAGACATGATTGACACTGACATTGACATTGTCATTTTAATACAAAGTCTTCCAGAATCTCTTCAAAAATTCCCTGACATATGCCAGAAACATTGGGAGAAAAATCAATTATCACTCTTTAATTGCTTTACTGTAACTAAAGCACATTCTTCCAGTTCAGGATAAGTTCACTTCATTATGGTACATGAAGCTTGACAGACAGTTTTGCAAATGCATTTTTGATATTGATGTGGGAAAATATTAAAACTGTTCTGAGAAATTATGTGTTGATTCTCTAAGTGTTATGTTATCACTGAGCCCTTTAGAACAGATGTTATCTTTGGAAAGTCTTTAGAGTATTCTTATGTTCAACAACCCAGTTTGTATTTTCATTCAAGAAAGTTGCTACCAGAGAGTCCTACTGGATGCAATACAGTTAGACAACTGTCAAGCAAAAGAAAGGGTAAATAATTACTGTTTTGTAAAAAATTGCCTATATGCGTCCCCTTTTTCCAAACTCCTGAAGCCTTGCAGGGGTTAATAAAGGGAAAGTGAAGTGTGCATGGCTTGAACTGCTTTCTTGCATGGATGAATGACTGTGATGTTTTCTGTTGGAATCCAGTTTAAGCAACTGATGTAAAAAAATTCTTTCCTTCTGTGGCCACTGCTCCTCTGAGGTGGGGCATACACTTAGGAACAGCATTTACTTTGAGTTGAATACATCAAGGGGGTTTGTTTATTTGAGTCGATTATTGTATATTATTTAAAAGAAAAAAACCCTCCCCACATTTAAAGTGATTCTAATAATTTTATAATTAAAATTATCCTAAGTTTAAATTTTGAGTAAAGAATAGCTCATTGCACTTTATGTTTCATAAGTGACCTATGTGTTCAACTGTTTCAGACTGGTTAAAAACACATCTGGTTTTGTTGTCCTTCCTGTTTTGTTAAAAGTCGAAATACTTCTCCATATGAAGAATAGAAAAATTTCTTAATTACAAAAATCTGCTTGTAGATTTTTTGAGTAAAGCAAGTATTTACTTCTTACAAAGCAAAGCATTATTTCTCTTTATAATAAAAAAACCTGATTATCTTTAGATTCCAGTTAGCACATCATACAAAAGAATTACTCTTTTATGATGGCAAAAAGTAGGAGTTCCACTAAAGTGCACAAGTTTTCTTTTGTTTTCCTTCACTTTCTACCTTTAATTGTCTTGTCAGAGACAAGATTGCTGGATTTGCTGCAGCTCTTTATTTATGCAAAGAGCACTCGAGCTTCATATTTTCCAAATGAAAAGCTTTTGGTGCTTTATTTCAGGCTCTCTAGTGCAAAAAGTGTATTTTGAATTTGGTTTTTTTTTTAAGTAATTGGGGTACGCTTTAGTGATTACTCGAGTGCAAGTCTTTAAAAGTTCCACACTTTTTGGTTTTCTTTTGTTTTGGGGGCTTTTTTGGGAGTTGAAATAAAGAATTTCTTTAACCTTTTCTTTTATGTCAAAACCCATGAGGTTTTCACATGGACCCAGGAGGACAATGGACAATGACCCTGGAGGAAGTGATTCAGATAAGATACAAGTCATCCTTATAAGTGTAAACTGATTTAGAAAGATTTTCTTAACTATTTCTTAGTGAACAGTGTATCTCAGCTATCAGATATTGTTCTTTTTCTTTGTTTAATGTAGGAATACAGCCTTATACAAATGATGATAAAATGTTTAAATCCCACTGAATTTCATTAGAAGAGTTAAGACACATTCTCAATTGGAATGCTGTTTTACATGGTCCTTTAGTAGATTAGACATATATTTATGAACTACTGTATTTTAAGACCAGAGGAACAATTATGCTGTCTATTGCTTCTCTACTGACAACATTAATTTCTTACTATGCATTTCTTATTATGTCCTTTAATCTTCAATGAGAATACTAAACAGCACTGGGCTAAGCACTAATTTCTGTGGAATACAGTAGAAATAACATTTTAAAATGTTAGCATAAATCTGTGTGAGATTGGAACTTATTTTTTGACAAAGCACATTGTTCAACAAGAGCTCCTCAAAATACTAAAATGATGTGATTTATACCTGAAAAGGTTTTGTCTTTACACAGAACTTGTATGCTTCCATCAGGTCATATATTTTTGCTTTTTACATTCAAATTACCTCTTTGCAGTTAAATTTACAAGTAGCTGCTTTGAGAAAACATCTACGCAAAAAAATCTTTTTACATCAGATATTTTCAGTGTTTTTCTATCCTTTTACTGGTCCTACTGGCATGTCTACAAGTTCTTAATACAAATGCTTACAGTAACAACAATCTAATTCACTACAATAGATCTTGGAGAATCAAACTAGTATCAAATAGATCTATGCTTTGTTTCACATTTCCCCAGTCTTTTGAGTTGTTTTGTTTTGATCTACTGTTAGATTAATTCTCCATGGCCTAGATTTTGATTAATTGACTGCTCACTGAGAATTCTGTCAGATTTTTTATTATCCAATTTACATAATAGTTGCATTTTTAAAACCTTGAGGGAAATGGAATTTTCTAAAGATGTGAACATGGCTTCCATATACAAATAAAAATGCCAGTTTCTCTATGGGAAGGGTTGTTATACATTGAACAGGCTGCCCAGGGAGTGGTGGCGGAGTCAGCATCCCTAGAAGTGTTCAGGAAATGACTGGATATGGCATTTAGTGCAGTGGGCTAGTTGATAAGGTGGTGTTTGGTCAAAGGCTAGATCTGATGATATCAAGGGTCTTTTCCAACATAAATGATTCTGTGATTCTGTAAATGTATCAGCTTGGCACTTGCAATGTAACAGTAGATAACTTCTTGAAGAAAACCTGTCCATAGAGAAGAATAATTCTTAGTTTGCTTTTAAACATTCACTTTTTCTGCAGAAAATTAATTGGAATGGGTATAGCTAATTTGGGAACATTTTAGTTAAGCTGGGGGGGGAAAAAGGCAGAATTTTGGGCTTATTTTCTTATTTACTGCTAAAGTATTCTTCATTAAGAATAAAAGTTTAAAAAAAAGAAATAGAAAAGAAATTTTTTTACTTAGGCTTTCTGAAAGCTGAAGCATTTTGTCTTGCCCCTCTCAGCAGTGACATACCTCACTGTTGTACCTGAAACAGAAACCAAGAACAAGAGCTGTTATTTGGCAAGTTGACATATCTGAAGTTTAAGAAATTCAGATCTGTGTCCTTAAAGCTGAACATGTGGTTCTCATATTTACCAGTCTAAGGTGATAAAACCTTCCCAAGATTTCAGACTTTTGTTTCTAAGAAACAGCCTAGCAATGAAAAAAAACAATGGGCCATTGTTTTATTGTACAAAAAAAAACCCACAAAAATTCTGTATTATACAAGATGATTATAGCAGTTACTAAACAAAGGATGATAGCAGAAATTTTTCACATATTGCTTCCAAGAGAAACTAGGGATTCTATGGTACTCAGGAAAACTTCAAGCAGCGCATTGCTTTAAGAAAAAAAATCCTCAGACCAAAATTAGTTCTTTCTTCAGGAACCTTTCAGTATGATGCTTTTTCTCACCATACTAAATATAGAAGAGTCTAAGGGTGTTCAAAAACGCTTTCATGCCAAGCTTCTTACAGACACATTGGTCTGTTCCCATCTGAAAGAGTTTACTTTCTGAGTGGACAGCGAGGTTATGTGGGGAACAGCAGAACACACATGAAGAGTGAACAATATGTTGGCAGCAAATACTATGTAGTTTGGTGGGTGCTGTAACTATAGGAGGAAAGCAATGCATTTACTAAAGAATGGGATAAACCACAATGAAAAAACAGGGAAGGGGAATTGTAGATAACTTGTGTTAAAGAACAATCTGTTGATATTGTTTTGATCTGAAAATATTTTTTTTGGTCAGTCTTCTTTTTCTTTTTTTGTGTCATAAATGATATTAAGTCATTAAGACAAACCTAAGTTTTTCCTAACAGAGAAATTGTAATATTTTAATATAAGTAAAAATTCAACACAATTAGAAGATGATACCGAATTTTGTATTAGAGCAACCTTACATTTGTTTCTCTAGTTGCTCATTTCAGCAGTGTTTATAGACTTGAAACTTTTGTTTTGTATTTGTATTAATACTTCAGGTACTCAATCTAAATTCCAGAAAAATACTTTATAAATGTTACTGAGTTTCTGATTTATTTTGTTTTGGTGAAATTAAAGAGAAACATTATGGAAAATAACTCCTTCCCATGTTCAGTTGCTTTCATGCTCATTCTGCTGATACCAGACTTAGCCAAGAAGTACCTATGCCATCTTGTATTTAGGCTTTCCCTTTGATTTTAGCAGGCTGCTGCTAGCAGCTGATCATGTAGTTTGTTCCTGCTTCCGCTTGGCCCATAATAACTTTTAGCTTTAAAGCTTCTGTGAACAGAAATGAGAAAACATCTATTTTCTCATTGTCTCCTCTATCAAGTGCTGTTGCAGTTTTATTTTGTTTTCCTTTCCTTTTTTAAATGGGACTCTTTCCAAATACTCACTGCATTTGGAAGGCTAAATTAAGTGAATTGGAAGAAAGACATACTTTAACCTGTCAAGACATCCTCTTAGGATCTTAGGAGAAGACTTCTGTCATAGATCATTCTCAGGGTTGAGATTATTACTCTGTGTTAGGGTCTGGTGATACATTCAGATTCCTCAGGTTTGGAAATAAGGCTCATCAACCTATAAAGCATGTCTGCAAATTTGGAATTTAATTGAAAATTCTCTTTCAAATGGCAAAAATAACAAATAATAATGGCTGGGATAGATGAGGAACCCACAGAGTAGTTTTTCTTCTTTGTTTTCTTCATATGTAGCTGCCCTGTTTGTCCAGAAAATAACTAAATGCGAAGAGAGTGATAATCTCAGAAGCGAACAGAATAGTTAAACTAGCACTATATGGATTTGTTAAAATAGTATTTATTCCTTTGTTTCACACTAAAAAGCTGGTCTGTGGGTAATCTCATTCTCTGCATCTATCTATGTTCTGTCATTGAGATATATTCATCTGCTATCAACCACTTCCAGAGGGATCAGACTGAATGTATGACTTGCCTTTCCCAACTCAGAAAACACTGTAAAATCATATTAATATTGCAACTGCTAAAATATACTGTAGTTTATGTGTAATTTCTTGTCTGTTTTCAGACTGTAGAACCAGAGGACAATTTAATGCATTTTCATATCACTTTCGGGGGAGACGTTCTCTTGACTACAGCTTTCAGGAGGACAAGCCCATGAAGAAAATGAAAATGTCCAGATCAGTAAGGTGAGACTTTTTTTCTGAAGGATTATAATCTTTATTTTAAAAATGGAATTAAACTGAATGGGTTTCTTTGTGAGAACATGCCACTTTTTTCCAGTGTGAGAACCCAGGACTTCCCTCTGACAGTCCTGGGTGATATGAACCCAGACCAGAGGGGTTTAAAGCCCTGGCAGAGTGGTCAGAGACCCTGACATGCAGTCAGAAATTCTTGTGGCTTTGAGCTTGATCCATGGAACAAATTACCACCACTGTATGAAGAAGTAAAAGTCACAAAAGTGTAGGGTTAGGATTCTTACTACAGTGAGCTGGGAGGCAAGATGGAGGGAACTGGGCATTGTCCTGTCCTCCTTCCTTCTTCTTCCTAGCCTCCATCTTTGGGGTGACAGTGGCACTTTGGCATTGGTGTAAGGTAAAGGGACACAGTCTAACATAGGTGATAGCTATTGGAAAGTAACTATAAATAAAGTATATGTAGTTTATAGTGTAAAAGAGAGCACCAGCCCAGGGGAGGGCAGAGTGCCTTGGTCTGGTCTGCTGAACAGACCTTCACAGGCCAGGCTGAAAATGTTTTCTGATAACCAACAATAAACAACCTTGAAACTGAAAGCTGAAGACTTCAGACTCGTTCTTGGACAGCTGAGTTGGAGAAAATAGACTTTTTACACATCTCAGGGTCATCTTGACCACAGGAAACCCCGAGATTCCAGTATCTGCTTTCTCAAGTTTGATTGATGTATTTTATTTTGACACTTCTACATACCTACTAACAATAAACCACTTCTTTTCAAGCTCAAATTTCTGTAAAACTCTTTGTGAATAGTATAAGTATAGTACTCTTGTTCTTCCTGCAGTTTTCATGAAAAAAAATCACTTACGAAGTGCAATTTGGGGGTTTGAAATGCTACATTCCTACAGTGCCTGCAGTAACTAAATTAATCTAAATTATTCCATTTCCTATTTGGAGCTTCTAGATTCTCCTGTAGAAATAGGAGGATACCACGCGTTGATTTCAGTTGCATAAAAATTTGTGGTAATGGTAAGGACTGCTTCTGGTAGCAAAATACTTCAAGCAGGAATGGAGAACAGTAGTGCTAATATTGTTTATAACTATCTAATCCTCAAAATATAACAAGGAAGTAAATCACAGTTTCAGTCACAAATTAGGAGCTGCATAGGGTCCCTGCCCTTTCATGGGAATGAAAACTCACATATGAATTAGTGACATGAAACGAGTTCTGCTCAGATCATTTCTTGTGAAGCTCCTTCATGATGAACAAATAAAACTTTCTATTTGTGTGCTGCTGATGATGATCAAGCAGAGACTACTCATTCTGGCAAGGAGAACATCTAGACAAGTACATAAAGAGGTAAATGAATTTCAGCAATTTGAAATACTCTGGAAGTGTTATAGTACTTGAAGAAACACCATAATTATATTCCACTTATTTGAGAAAATCTGTCCTGAAGTAAAAGATCCTTTAGGTGTTTAGGGCTTCAGACAAGAGAAGAGAGCAACTATGTATAAGCTGGTTTATATGTAATACAGAAAGGTAGGTTCCTTTGAAGTAATCCTTGAAGAAGGATGTTCTGTTCATCTTTGCAAGTGAACTGCTAGAAAAATTTACAACACATCAATTCACTTTTTAAGGATGCTAGTCCCATAATTCCAAAATTGTTAAGGGAGTTAAATTAAATAAAAACGAAAGCGAGAGAAAACTAAACAGATCTAAGTACCAGCTTGTTTGACTGTTTCAGTCCAATTACTAATTAGGAATACAGAATAGTAGATTTACAATACTTTATTTGTAGCACAAATAAAGCTAGAGCAACCTCAGTCATTGAACATTCCCATGAGTTCTCATGCTTAGTGTTGTATTTCCCATGAGTTCTCATGCTTAGTGTTGTATTTAAATTGCAAGTGTGGTGAGAAGGGTTTTTTCCTCTGTTTTTTTTTTTTAGCTTCTCATTTTCAATACCTCGAACAGGTGGGGAAGATTAAATATTTTGTTATACAATAGCAGCTGGTTTACTTGAACTTTGGCATGTGATGTTGTTTAGAGTTCTTTTTTCTAATTTAGATGAAAAAGTATGGGAAACTAAGTAGCTTGAACCCCCGCCAGTGAGTGCTGTTTTAATTTATGCAGAAAGATTATGAATCCTGAGCTCTGATATATGAGAATTTCTTTGTCAGTTCATTCTTTGGGTATCCTTTAGCACTGGAGTGCTTACAAAATAGTAATGCCTGTAATTATTAATGGATTCCAGAATCTTCAAAAAAGTAAATGGATTCAAGGACCCTAATTTAGTAAGTGGCTTAAAAATTGTTACCTGTGCTTTTGAATGCCTGTTTTTTCAAGTGGTACCAGATAATAGATTGTTGGTTACAAACAGTTTCTTTTCTTACTCTTTCTCATAAACAGATTGAATGATTAACACAATTTTGTGTTATATATCTGTTATGAGATATCAGCTGGAAAATACTACAGACAAAAGACTTTAGATTTTGTGTACTATAAGCAGTATTGATGTCAAATATTGATTAAAAGTATATTCATAGCTAGAACTACTCATTTATTTATGAAACCAAACTTTCTCCTTTTTAAAGTCATATTTCTTAAAATACATGTTTTGCTAATGAGCCTGTCGAGGAAGAATCTATGGTTCAGAATGTGAAATGTGAATTTCATATTGGAGGGGGAACACTTTTTAAAAGACTCTTTCACTTTAGTCTGCTTTGGTATTGGAGGCTCAGTGATGAATTCAAGGTGATGCTCTATAGTGTCACTGGTGACAACTTTGTGTGTACCCTCGCGTGAAATAGATATTTTTTTTCTAAGTATAAGAAATTCCCTATTTCTAGTGATATTGTCAGTAATCTAGAGCTCACTTGTTCTGAGTTTGTCTTCAGCACCAGCTAGTCTTTGTGCTGTTGTGGTTCATATTCCTACATTTGTTGGTTGCTCTTTTATGTTTTTGTTAAGTGTCCTAAAATATCTAGCCAAATAAAAATGAGTTAGATATCCTAACTTGGCATTCATTTGTTGCAGTTCTGTGAAAAACAGTAAGTATTTTCATAATGCCACATCTGCATCTAATGAAAATAGAAATGTACCTGCAGTGAATGACTTCAAAGAATTTGTTTTGGAAATGCAAAAAACTATTTCAAGCCTCAGAAATCAGGTAAGATGCTATCATTAATTAATTGGAGTCTATCATGTCTGATTGTATATTTAATTAATAATGTTATCCTAACGTCTGTCTTACGTTTTTAATGTTTAGACATCCCCTGCAGACAAAACCCACCACTTAGTGTCTCAAACAAAAACCAACACAGAAGATGGTGTGTTGTTATTCTTCATTTCTGTATTCTTTTGAAATCATACTGAAATATTCTGCAGAGACCCTCTTGACTTTTGAACCTGAAGCCTTGTGTAACCATTGTATACTAAACACAGAATTAATCTCTCCCTAAAAATTCGTGTGTAGCGTTAATAAAATCTTTTTTACCACTTGACATGTATACAATTTGTGTAAAACAATGATCAAAATGCATCCTTCATAAGAAGTAATGTGCCAGACAGACAATAACTACAGAGTTAAGATCTAGATCACTTAGTGAAGACTTTACAATGTCTGCAGGTAAACTCTATTCAGCCATAGTAGAATCCCATTTTTGGAATGTACACTATACAGAAGTTAGTAAAAAAGTAAATATTTTTAATTAGAGTGTTAAAAAAGAAGAAATTAAATTGACTTCCTTTACAAAACATTTTGACAGTTTAAATTTGTCTTTCTGTATATAAGACATGAAGTTTTTTTTCTTTGTATGCTCTAGCTGAATATTTCAAAGGAAGGAAAGATGTATTTTCTATTAGATTTCCTTTGAAAGACCATCTCCATATGTATTACCTGTTTGTATTCTTTTAGCTTTATAGAAACTAAGTAGTGAGAAGAAAAACCCAAACAAGTATAACAAAGATTATATAGTGTGTATTATAAGAGAAAAACCAGAATACTTTACACAAATAAAACTCTTTTTTGATTCAGTTACTTACTTTTTTTAATGTTTTCAGATAAAAAAACTTGAATCACGCCTTAGTCATTCTGATTGCACTGATGAAGAGGGTAAATCATATTCCAGCAATGAAACCTGGAAAAGGGACCCTTGTACTCTATGTGAATGCAAAGTAAGTATGTGGAAATGAATTTGGAGATAAAAATGATAATTTTGCTTCTAAAACCGCAGTTCCAGTTTTGTGCCTGCTAATTCCTGGGTAATACTTAAAAATTTTTTTATGGTTCTTCAGTTCTTTTTTTGCAGAAAATTATATTATTCGGATATCCCTGCCCTGGACATTGTTTTTCAATCTAGCTGTTATCAATTAAACTTCTGTTTTCATTTATGTATAGTTATATGGATAAGTTTAACTGCAAAGTGAAACACTTTTGAGAAAATCCAAAGAAAGACATAAAAATCAATAAAAGCACACCTGACTTAGTGCTAGACTGTAATTTTCTTCTGTCAGAGAGAAATCTTTAAAAAGGTAATGTGTTGGTTTGATATTGGTTGATATTTAGGAAGAAGGAAGAAAACCATTCACAGCAATGGTTTTCCTGAGAGAGGCTCCTGGGAGCTTCCTCTGTCTAGAAAAGGCCAATAGCTGTGTAGTTCTGACAGCTTTGTAAACCATTGAGAAGCTAGGTCCGCCTCCATGAATATCACATTCTAAAACCCAGGAAGTTCCAAAAGTCTTTTTTGGCTTCTGCCTTCAGGGGGTAGCGGGGCTCCAGCGAGGGCTGGGCCGACCCCGCTCTGCCGCGGCCTGGTCAGGCTGGGCCCCAGCGGCTCCCAGGTGGGGATGGGAGGCCAGGGGGGCCCCAGCTGGAGCTGGGCCAGGTCACAGCTGCTGAGATCTCGGTAACTCCAGGCCNNNNAAATGTTAACCCTGTCAGTGCACAGATGAGACCTGCAGAGCACGATTCTTCCCTTGAGTGAGAGAGAAACAAAGAGTGACAACATGAAGACACCAGGGTCAATTAGGACCAAGTAAGTTTCAGATGGAAGGAGAATGAGGAGATGTCCTAGTATTGGGACTGAAATTTCTCTTGGTAATGCCCTGGAGATGGACTGTAATAAACTATAGTATTTCCTTTAATTCATGAGAGAAAACAAGTATGGGGAGATGAAGAGTTCAAACTGTAGACCTGAGCAGAGGCAGCAGATGTTGAAGAAGCAGTGATGCTCTGTAGAGCTTGAGCAGAGAGACAGAGATGAGAGTGAAGAGGACTCTGTGTCTCAGGGAGAAAAGAAAAAGACCTCTGTTCTTGGAGATGAAAATGATTGCAGAAATCAGTGAAGAGAGCCTTTCCTTTGAACAGCTCATCCTTAAAAAATGAGACCCCATAAGCTGACATGGCCCATTGACTCAATTGTGAAAATGGGAGGAATTTCACAATAGCAGAAGTTTTTCTAAATGGGGAAGCTGTTGTTTGTGAAGATGCAAAGCCACAAGAAGACTGTGTTCTTGTGGAGATTTCTCCAGGGTGTTGCGAGAGAAAACTCCTGGCCCTATGAGAACCAAGGAAAGATTATTGTAGAAGTGATAACTGATTTAAAATCCCAGGTTTTGTTTTATGTTGTCTGGTGGAAAAGGAAGGAAGGTGGGCAGGGGAGGAAAAAGGTTCTGGAAGTTTCATTCTGTTTTTTTTTTTCTTTTTTCTATTCTTTTAGTTTTGTTAGTAATGCTTTCTTCATAGTCTTAAGGTTTGAGCCTGTTCTTGCCATTCTCCTAAAATCATATCTCACAGCAAGAGAATGAGTAAGTTCACCAGTGAGTTTAACTAGCTCTAAACCCACCCCGGGTAGTAAAAAGATATGTAATTACTTGGTACCCCAGTCGCACCTGAATGTTAGACAAAAGCATATATGCTGTTTTATCAAAAAATGTGGTGATACAGAGGGTGCCTTACCTTCTCAATGTAAGTTCATACTAAAACAAACTGTGCTGTGTGTGGTGTAACTATGGATGGTAGTATGGTAACTTACGGAGTTACCATATTAGTCAGGTTCTTACAGAGAATGAATGACAATATTTTCTGCAATAATATGAAAAATGTATTTTTTGTTTGAAACATACAGCTAAGCAGATTTTTGTTCTGTTATTTTTCTCCTGGCACAGGCTGGTCAGATTACGTGTTTTGTAGAATCGTGCCCGCCAGCTGATTGCGATGCACCTGTGAAGGGTAAAGGAGATTGCTGTCCAGTCTGCTTACAACAAAATACTAATAAAAACAAGCCATAAGTCTACTTTTTAAGAATTTAGGGTTTATACTCCTCAAATCATATCAGTGCCTGCTGATGGCGAAAACAGGTAACTGCAGTCCTAACAACAGCAAGAAGTCAATATTTACAATAATCTAATGGTGCTGTAACAGTGTAACATAATGTATCATTTTATTTCCTGCCCATGAAGGTAAATCACAATGCAAAAATTAACAAAAGGGAAAATAGCAAACAGGTCAAAGTTAATTGTGTGTTATACTTCTCAGGTTAGACAAACTCGAACTGGTGCTACTTTAGAAGAACACTGTTGGGTAGTTTTAGGTACCCAAAATGACTGGTTTTAGGATTTACTCTAAAATAAACACTTTGTTTCCTATCTTTATTTAGCAACATTAGAAGTTTACTGTCCCTTTCTAGTACCAGTCTGTCTTGATACTTAACTTTTTGCTGTTATTTAGTAAAATGCCAGGAAAACACGAGGTCACTGTGCCTGGAGCAATGCCATAGCCTGGCCAGTTTCTGCAAACGTCAATGCATGAAAATTCTGTTAAATCACACTATCACTGCTGGGCCTGGACCAGGAAGGAAATAAAGAAAGCTACTTGACACCTTTCAACATCCTTTCCTTAATTTAAGGAGCAAAATTAACCAAATTTTCAAGCAATAAATCTAGGATTAGTAAGGAGATATAAATAACTGTAATTGGAATAAAGCAAAAGCAACCAACCCATTGTGTATTATAGGTGTAATTGACAGTGTTCCTGATTCTAGGGAAACATGAATGACAGAGTAGCATTTGATCTTAAAAATTAGCATAATCCTTTTCATCAAAACATTTGTAATTGCTTGACCATGGTTTATTTTTGTTTGTTTGTTTCATTTATTTTAAGTCTTTGTAACATAACCATCCAGGTCAGTTTGAAAGCATGCTTCTCTTGATCTAAGATCGGCTCATGTAATTGTATGGCCCTGTTTTGAAAATGTGAAAAGATGTCACATGCCATTTTTTATACAAAGATTCCTACTGACTCATTGTGCATATTGTCAATAGACATATATTCCTGATTATATTGTGGCACTGTTGGAAAAAAGAAAATCAAAATCAAGCAGCATGTTTAATTGTGGATTGACTACTTTTAATGACAAGGTATTTGATTTTTGTTTTCCAGCTTCATCTAAGGAATATATATTTTTACCTCATATTTTTATCATTTGTGTTAAAAATGGTCCAGCAATGGACTTTATCTCCCATTTAAATGTTTAACATTATAGAGTATATGTCCACACTAGCATTTCAAAGCTGTGTACTTTTTAGGATGCAAACTGCATATTTTTGACCAGGAATTATACTGAGTGAAGGACAACTATCATACCTCATTTTACAGCTTTTTTTCTGTTTATTCAGAATTAATTCTTTCCTTGAATACCTAATTTGCTAGAGGTTGTCGCCCTGTCCTTTAGTCCTAAGTCAGGACTCACTAGAACCAGAGCTAGTTACATGGTTCACTGAGTTCTGAGTTTAAGCCTTCAAATTCAAAGGACCGTGATTGAGGTATCAAAGAGTTCTGCACAAAATTAAACCCTCATATGTTAAGCATTTCAGATTATGCAAACAGACTGAGTACTTAATTATTGCATGGTAGAACAAATGCCTGTCTAATAACTAACCTAGCACAGCAATCTGAAATCCACGATCATATTTTGGCACATAATTTCTCTGATTACTAATATTATTAATTTCCAATTTGATAAAATATTACCATGACACACATTCAGACTTTGGTGTAACTTTACAGAAACTTTGTTTCATACTATGGTAGAAGCAATATGTACATGTGAGTGCTGTGTTAAAGGTGTGTGGTACACATGGAATTGCAATTTATATTTTTAAGAATATTTTAATTGATTTTATATACAATGTTTTGATTTATGTAATAGTCTTTGTTAATACTTCTAGAAATTGTGTGGCGAGCATGTTTGAGTATCATATGGTTCCTAAAGATTGTCATTCCTGTGTTTCTTTGATACTCTGTGTTTTGTTGACTTTTCTTGAGAGTCCAAACCACACGTCTCGTCCTGTAATTCCAACTCAGATGGAACTCCCATTGACCTATAGCAGAAATTCCTCAAAGAGGAAGGCAGAGCTAAACCAAATATAATTTAACTGTCCAAACAGTTAAATAAGGCAGTAATACATCCAGCTGGTTACTACTTGCATTCTTTCTTTTCAATTTTATATTAAATAAACTTTCTCTAGATTTCCGCTTATAGGAGAAGAGAGTTTCAATTTTATACTTTATAAAATAGTACCTTGTATCTGATTGTTCCTTTTCTCCAGCCTCCAGAGTAAAGTGGGAGGATTTCTTCACTGTTCACTGTTTATTCATATGGTATATAAAATGGGCTTAGGAGTCTGGATATGCTTAAACAATTGTTACAAGTCTAATGTTGAGTTATTTTCCACCATCCATCTGTTTATAAACCAGGAAAAACCGGTCTTTATCTACAGTCTAAAATGTAATTGGTCATTGGTTTTACTAGTTCAGTTTTAATGCAGTGTCTCTAGAATCAGCATTGATTTCAATATTGCTGAAACAGTGGCCAATGGCTAGATGCCCGTTTCCTCAGTAGCCACTGTGAGAATATTGCTGTAATATTATGCAAATTTTACATATTTATTTTCTTTTTTTAATGTTACCTAAAACGAAGTCATCGTTGTTGTTATTTTAATCATTAAATTTACCAAAGAACTGTTTTGCACTGTATAATGAATGCTTTTCAGTTAAAATAAAATGGGCCACCTTTCCAAGGAAATGTAAAGATTTCTTTTTGTACATGTATTCTTTAGATTATTTGCTGAACTTTCAATGTATAGGCTTTGATAAGATCCATATTACTTATCTTAAGCAGGATTGTCATAATCAACACTGTTTCGGATAAGCAAGCAATTGGCTAATGAGTCATGTAGATTCAGTAGTTTATGTAATACTACAACATACAGAATTAAAGTATCTGGTCACTCTTCTAGATGATTGGGAAAAGATATCATAGGCTTAGAAAGGATATTTAAAAATAAACTTACTTCTTAGCAAAATGCATTTTTTAGGCCTTAGACCTGAAGGGTTTTTTTAATTATTTTTTTAATGGGAATGTAATAATTGTTAACTACAAATGCATACAAATTTAAGCCTGTTCTTACAGTTCCTCATGTCTCCAAATATATCCAGTCATGACTTGCCTTCCCAATCACTTGATTCTACATTTGTTCTTTCTTTGCATCTTTTCACCAATGGATATTCAGGTTCATGCAATCTCAGCTCAAAATGAGTCTTCGGTGCAAAAGAGGTCTTCTTTACCTCATTTATTATTTTTATCCCAGGATATGAATTACTGCTGGACACATGATGAGTTACTCTTGTGCTTTTGTGAGGTGTTAGGATCTCTAGGACACTAGGTCAGTTCCTTTGTCAAATTCACTTGAAATTCATTTGAAGACTTTTGTGATACAATATGACTGAAATTAATATAATTCTCAATTACCTTACAGTGATGTGGGAGAAGTTAAAGATGGACTCCAAGAGATAAAGTTAAGAATTGTGTTCAGGTTGCAGTTAATTGCACTGCACTATATATAGTTTTTCATAAGGCAGATCTAGAACAAAACTGCAATAGGTCATTTGTGTATTTTCCTGCAGGTGGCTGAAATATACTGCTGCTCACAGTTAGTGTTAATTGCTAGAAGTTTGCTAACAAACCACAAAGTGTAGACATTTAGGATAAAACCCTTGCACTGATACTGATATATTTTGAGGAAGACTCAGTTGCATTTGAAATTAATCAAGCAAATTTACTTAATTTCTTTTAGTTCATCACAGCTAAGAATCATTTGGCTTCAGTGTGATTAAAGTTGTCTTTATAGTGAATGACCTCCCATAGTCCTTAACTTTGTTTTGTAAAATAATATTTTGCTGCCATAGCATTTATCGTTATATGATCTAAAGTATTTCTCCTCATACTTTCTTTCCAATTCCCAACTCGCTTCATGCTTTTTGCCTATAGTATATACCAAATCAGTAATCTTTGCAGAGAGATCATTAGACATGTTGAACTGTTCCATAGTTTTAGTTTGACAATTAGATTAAGGTATCAAAAGCTGGTATATTTGACTAATTTTCTCAAGACATCTGCATTATTCTTTTGTTGTATTAAAATAGTTTAAGTTATGCACACACTTTGTAACGAAATTATAAAATTACCAGTAGAAGAAAAGATGGTGTAATGTCCTCTAATGGTCTCTCACCTACAGCATGGGATTCAGAGAAACATATTTCAGAATTCACTAGACCAATTTTTGTTTTGTATAAGAAAAAATGAGATTAAAAATGTGAATAAACTATGTAAACAAAAAATGAGCATATGCAAATATCTCATTCATGCTGGAAGTTTGTCAGACTGCCAGTGGAATGAAACATTATCCTTATTAAAACTAATGTGAACCAATAAATTGAATACTAATACTGTCCTGACCAGCTTTGCATTATGATGTACCAATCAGGAGATTGTTCTGAGTCACGAAAAGACAGGGTTATCATTTTACAGCATATTTAAAAGCAGACATACTAAGAATACCAGACTCGTTGTTTTGCAGTTGTCCTGGCTGTTCAGTTCATAGAACCATGGAATCAGCTGAGTTAGAAAGGACCCATGAGGATCACTGAGTCCTGATCCTGGCCCTGCATTTCCAGAAATCACACATGTGCCCAAGAGCACCGTCCAAACACTTCTTGAGCTCTGTCAGGCTGGTGCTGTGACCACTTCCCTGGGGAGCCTGTTCAGTGCCCAAACACTCTGGGTGAAGAACCTTTTTCTGATAACCAACCTACACCTCCCCTCACACAGCTTCAGGCCACTTCCTCAAGTCCTGTCTTTCATTATGTAGTTCCTTTACTTTCCTTTTTTTCTCACTTAGCCTGCTATGACATGGCAAGGAAACCTCTGCACTTCCAGCATACTTATCCTTTTCTTTTGGGCCTGATGTATTTGCTGTCCAGCTGGCAGTGATATGAATGGTCCTTTCATGGGGCTTAAGCATTACAGCCTGCTAACAGATGGAGCAAAGTACAGATCAGATATGTCTAAGTTACAAGATCTGGCTAGTTGTGTTTAGCTGAAAAGCTATGAATTGAATATCTGTTTAGATTCGGAAATGGAACAAACAGAGCACCAATTCCTGCAATAAAGGAATAAACTTAATTGTTGCATTTGGTAAAGATGTTTGTGGTTTTTTGATGCCTCCCTCAGTGATACAACTTTACATTCCCACAAGTCATGTACTGTTGCTGAGTTGCCAAAACAGATCTCTTTATCTACTTACATCTTTATGCGATGCTGTAAGTGGGTAATCTGGTGTACAGCCATTCAAAGGTTTGAAATGGCAAAATGCTTCATGTCTCTTTTCATAGAGATAAGCATGAAAAAGGTGTTCAGAGACAGAAAAAAAGTAGTCAGGAATTGTCCAGAGAGAAGGAAATAAACTATTGTTTTGTTTTAGCAATGAGAAAAAAAATAAGATTTCATCAAAGCCTCTGCATTTTTTCAGGCAAATGCAAAAATTCATTAGTAATAAAGGAACAGATTAATTAAACCAAAACAACACATATACTAGACTATGATAGGGAGTCCTGAGGCACTGGGAAGCAATTTTACCATTTATTAAACCAGCTTCTAGTGTTAGTAAGGCAGGTTTTTAGTCCTCTACCACCACTCTGTGCATTGCCTCTCTTAAAATGAAGATTTATTTCTTTTCTGTCCTACCTGCTTTCACAGATAAAGGACTTAAATATGAACTCGGGACTGAAGGTCAAAGTCTTTATTAGGGCACATCATCAGCCTGACCTAGAATGGCAGGTCCTGGCTGGTGAACAAGGACAAGAGAGGCCTGAATGAGATGATTCAGAGAAAGATTCAGAGTGAGCCAGTTAAAAACATTTCCCAGAGGGATGTATGGGGGTTCCCATTCTTTTCCTGTGCTTGGGTGACTGGTTTGGCACTGTTAGTTATGGATTTCAGTAACACAGATTTCACACTTCCATGGAACTCTGCTAGAAGACACTAAGCTGAGGGCTTGCTATTGGTCAATCTTTTTGTAGAAAGCCATCTTCTTCCTACACCCGAGAGGTAAGTGTGACAACTTTCATATATAGAGAGCAATTCCAGTTGCTGAAGGAATATTCAAGCTGTTTTAATCAATTATTTTCTTTGCCTCTGGGTGAAAATCAGTTATTTAGCAACCTACATTTTTATTTAAAAACTCCGATGTTGTCACAGAAAATGATTTTTTTTAAAATTTGGCTTTGTGGAAATAGCTTTTTGAATAGAGTACAGTAGACTGGAGACATTGGAGAAGTAGAATAAATGTTTTCTTCTATCTGAAATGCCTTGGCATGTTTGCATACAGATTTACATGTTGCCAGGCTGTTCTCTTATATTGAGAGTATTTAAATATTTCTGTAGGATTATTTGGGTTTTCATGTATATCAACAATCAGTTCAGGCAATAACAAGGAGTAGGTGCCTTGCAGTCAGAAAAGGATAGCATGTTTCTGCAACAGGCAAACATTAATGTAGATTTTAAAAACTTCATCTTATGGTTGAGGGTTTTTTTGGTTTGGTTTGGTTTGGTTTTTTGTTTTTTTTTTTTCCCCAGTGGAATGCTATTTTTACCCCAAATCCTACCTCACAAGCAGCTAGTATTTTTTATTTAATCTACAGATATATGTCAGAAAATGTCACTTTTTTGAGTTCAAGGATTTTGCACATTGGCAGTGATAAAAAGGGGCATAGCTCCCTACCTGTTGCATTTGATTAACAGACTTTTAAAGCCCTGAGAAGTCACTGTAACCTTGTCTAGTAAACTTACTTTTCCAGAGTTTCTTACATTAAAATACTGTCTTATATTTGAATAGTGTCTTAAAAAAACTTCCAGTCTTGACAGAAAGTTTTAAAAAGTTACTTCTCCATTACCATAATTTAAAATGTAGTGGGGATTACTTACTCTTACAAAATAAAATCAGCCTGCAATAGTTTTGTATTCTGCTACTGAACTGTTCATCCTAACCCATAGTTTCATTTTTAAAATCGATCAGCCTTTTTTTTTTTTTAATTTCAAAAGTACAAGGTTTAGATGGGTGCCATTTGCAGTGTAAGATGATGCTTCTTCACTAAATGACACCAAGAATTCATGCTCAGCCAGATCTTAGAGCTGCTTTTAGTTATTATGGGCCTGAATTTTTTTAGTAGGAGTTATATTCTTTATTCTCCCATGAATTATTTTACATTTAACTATGCTACTCTAATCAGATAGTCTAGAAAGTAAGCCAGATTTATCAGTAAGTGTTTTAATTTTCTTTATTGAAACTAATTAAATTAAGGTTTCAAGTTATGTAATCTAGTACAGATGTTTTGATGCAGCTACAGGTGAATCTATCTTGTAGCAATAATTAGCCAAGTATGACTAACCACACTTGAAAGAATAGGAAATCAAAGGAAAAACAAATGAAGGGTGAGCTGCTGCTTCCCTTCTGTGGTGAGAAGATGTTCACAAATGAAAAAAAGCTGATGATGGTCTGGCTTTTTTTCCCCCATATTTGCTACTGTTCGCTTTACTCTAGATGCACTATTTAAAGTTACAAGAGCTTAGAGAGAGGCTTTGATAGAAAGTCAGGATTTACACTGTGTAGTAATACATGGTGCAGGCTGTGTGTTCCTAGTGGTAATCTCGTCTTTCCCTTTCAGCTTTCCTGTATTGCAACCCTTAGTTCTGTCTCTAATTTAAATTAGATTAAAACAAGAAGTACCCCACACTTATGAAAGAGCAGAAAAAATATGGCTGGAGAAACTGTTTGTATTAGAAGTTTAAAGAGTTTGGGCTACATGAAGCTATAGCTGTGGTCAGAAACTTTGCATATTTTAGTGCTGGATTTGCACCACTGGAAAATAAAATGCCTTGGCCTGGAGAACAGCTGTGGTTGGCAGATGTGACAACTTCCTAGTGCCTCTGAACTCCACCACAGCTCTGGAAGATTACTCGGACACAGATGAAGACCTGAGTTCATTCAAGACTTGGTGTCTCTGTTGAGACTAACACTGCAAATACCAGCCTTGGTGGGCTTTGTGGCATCACTTATTTGCAAGATGTTAAAAAGGAGTGTCTCTGTTCTGTGCTGAATTACTGGTTATGATTTTGCTTCTCCACTAGAAACCCTACAAACCATCATACCTGCCTTGTAGAAGCATTCACATTCGTATTTAACTATGGCCACCTTAAAGTCCAAAATATTTATTATTTGGACTATTGGAATATTTATGCATAGAAAAGTTGATTACATGGTATTTTTTAAGTTAATTACTTTAAATAGTAAATATAAAGTGAGAGAAGAAAATGCCACAACAATTAGACGTTTCATTTTAAACCGAATGATGAGGAGTTGACTGCTCATTACTAAGTACAAACTAGAGGGTTAATCCCAGACTTTCACAGAAAATGGTATAGTTTTACTTTCACAGGTTCTTGCAAAACAAGATACCAGCACTGTCTGATCTGAAGAAGGCTGATGGCAGTGACTGTGCCAGCTCATTTCAGCTGTTTTAAAATCATCATCTTAATTTTCCTGTAGGAGTATAGAAAATTTAAGTACTTAAAATTTAAGATCTTAATAAGGCATGATCTTGGAAAAGTGTTGTAGAAACTACTTCCCTAAGTGGACTGTTTTTTTTCTGTTATGTCTTCCTATCTTCAACCAAACAGGAGGCCTTTTTTCCATTCTGAAGGCCCATAAAAATCTGTTAAAAAGAGATAAGACAGGGCTGGAGTCTTCTCTCTGCTAAGTCAGTGTGGTGATGTCGTTGACACATCATAGTCAGTCCTGGGAAAGACCTGGGCCAGGATTTCCACCAAGACAATCAATACTCCTGTAGTTCTGGATTTTGTGTGTTAAGAGGGAGAAGGAGTTTGGTGTCTAAGATACAAGCTCAGGAGATCAGTTTCAGTAATGTCATCTTACTACAGTTCAGTATGACAGCACTGAACAGTATCTTTTCATTAAGAAAAATCCTATTCTCTGTAATTTCCTAGGCCTCTGTCCTAATTTTTGTTTACACAAATGCCCAGTGGAAGTAAACTGAATATACAGAGAAGTTAGTTGCAGCTCCTGAAAACAGAAGTATGCCAAGGAACATTCATGACCAATTTACTTAGAAATCTTCCTTAACAAGACCCCCAGGTATAATATGTGACTGCAATTTAAGAACAGGATTTCACTAAGTATATTCCTTTCACAGAACATCAGTAACAACTGTGGTGATATTATCCTAGAATATATTTTTTTTTCTAGGTAGATTTTGTTATACAAGGTCCATCCTTGTGAGTGCTAGCTGCAAATGAAATTGGAATCCATGTAAAAACTAACATTTGTGGTTTGGGTAAGATATCAGGAAATCCTTCACTCTTTAGAGAATATATTTGACTCTCCCAGGAGATTCAGAGAATTCTTCTAGACGGCTTGCCAGACTGTCAGGATGGTGGCTGCTTTTTCAGATCTCGGCATGTTTGGGTCTTCAGTGAAGATTCCCAAGGCTTGTTACATCAGTTTTGGCACAGCACACCAAGGAAGCAAGCACAGGATCATGATTACATGAACACATTTTTCTCTTGGGCCCTGAATAAAATTTCTGGCAATCAAGCAGAAAATCCATACTTCCCTTTTGTCTTGGAAACTTGAGAACCAATTAGTTAAATATTTCTATAGAATACATGAATTTCCAGCTGGAGGCAGGAGGGAAACTTCCACTGAAAAAGGTATTCCTTTATTACATGTATTTTCTTTTAATTATGAAATATTTGGTATTTGTGTGAGTTAAAGTTTTGGTGACTATAGTGATTACATGTATTTATTTTATAAGATGCATATATTTCTTACACATATATAGTGACCTCTATAATCCACATCACTCTCTATTGCATGACTTTGGTGACCCTGTACCTAAACAAATGATCCAAATTCCTGCCAAAGTGTTCTGTCAAAGTGGGTGGATGTAAGAGAAAACCAGTACTTATGGTCCCATGGGGGCTGGTTTCCTAAGGGAGTTAACAGACCTTTTGTCAAGCAACCATCATGAAGTGTCTGAATATGGCAACAATTCACAATTACTTTGTTTTTGGAAAAATGGAAGGAAGGGTTTTTTGAGGCGGTTTAAATAGAATGCAATTTTGGGAGTAGAAAAATGGCCATTGAACATCGAGCTACTCTATTCAATTCCTCAAAGTGTGGGATAATCCCTGAAGTAAATGTAGGGAATTAATTTGTTCAGTCCATGGTAAAATTTACACAAAAGTGAGTGCAGGATGCACAAAAATAATCATATATTAAATTGTTAATTTTCAATATTTGCAGCCTATCTGAATACATCATACCTGCTTTGTGGGAATCAGGGATATAGGGAATATTTCTCTGCCTGTCCTCAAAGGTTCTGACTCTAAGGAGAACACTGTTTTTGAACTCCATCCATGGAGAAAGCCTCCAAGGCTTTGGGATGGAGTGGAAACAACTAGAGTGTGAATTAGAAAGCAGTATGGTTGGTAGTGGGTCACTTAGTGTGAAAATATATATTTTGGGTTTTATATAGTATGAATGTAGGTAAGGACTCAAGATGGAGGTTTATGAGCATTGCCTCAGTTTCCCTTCTT
>VWYI01047037.1:0-62837 GCA_013399455.1 Anthoscopus minutus
CCGGTTCCAACTGAACCTGCCACACACAGGCATCACCCTGCCTGCACCCAAATAGCTGGGACAGGGCAACCCTGAGAGGACACAGCTCTACCCCTGCATCCCCACGCACCGACCTTATGGGCTGTGCAAACCCTGTCTAACCCTGAGCAGAGCCCACAGAGTGAAGTGTGGGGAACAGCCTGGCCAGAAAAATAGCTTTGCTCCTGCACAACTACTGCTATCTCTAGAACTTTTCAGCCACCCTCTGCTGAAGTCAAGTAAATTTCCATTGACTTCCACATCCACGGGAGCATAGTTAAATGTTTCCAGACTTTGGCCCTTCCAGCAAACACCTTAACCAGACATTAAACAATAACAGGAATCCATCAAATATTTGAGTATTTGCATAAGCCAAACAGATAAAATTTGAAAAGAGGTTTGGTTCTTGGTCCTTATCAGTCATCAGTTCCTGGGTGGATACCTATTGAGAGAGATTTAACAAAAGCTTCTAATAGTAATGAGGTAAAGAAATAGCAATATAAGTTTTTCCTTCAAATAGAGCAAAGGGATTTGTGACGATACATATTATAGACACACATATGTCTCTATCTTACTATACATAATTACCCTAACATTGGTTTTTTCCTTGGTGCAAGACTCACAGGTGTTTCATGTTCCAGGTTTGAAAAGATGGCTTCCAGGCATCAGGCCAAAATTAAGCTTCTTTATTAATTTAAGCTTTAGATTTTAGTCTAGGAAAAAAATCGTTTGAGGTACCCACAGACTAACATAAGTAAAATACATGTTTTAATAGCAGAGGAAATTTTCAAAGCATAACAGATTTCATATTGCTTGAGTCTGCAGCTAAAATCAAATCAATTAGAAAACTGTGGACCATGAAGCAACACCTACAACTGGGGTTAGATCATTCCGTGAACATGAGAGACAACAGGCATAGGGTGCACAGTGTTTGCTGTAGCTCAGGGCACCAAAATTAAATTCTCCATCATGGTATAAACTGCTTGCTGGACTTGGGTGGAGTCACAACATCAGCCCCTCAGGCATTACCTGCCTGGCTCCAGGGCTGCTGGGAATGCTGTGGACACACTCCAGAAAGGAGCAGTGGTGCTCAGTTCCTGCAGTCCCTCGTTTGTTCATCTGTCAGCATGACCATGATGGAGGGATTTGCTCAATGTGCCTCAGGTTCCTGTGTGTACACAAAGACAGAATAGCATTTTTTGCTCCCCTCCTAGAGAGGCAAATATACGTGAAGGTTTAAAATGCATGCTTTGCAACAACAGACAGATAGCAAGAGAACAAGCTTTCAGACTCAAAGGTACCCCATGGAGAAGACTCTGGTTCCAGAGCAAAGCTGGAGACATGGAACCACTGCAATAGATTCACACAAACCTCCTCTGCTGCCACAGCATCTTGCAGTCCATGGGATGGGGTGCAGAGTCACACCCTAGACCCCTCCAGCACCTGCCACCTGTTTGTCCTTGTCTCTCTGGATGCAAAGCCTCAAGCTGGGGAGTCTTAATAAATGTTCTGCTGGCTCCTACATAGAGATTTTGTGTGACTCACAATTAATGCCAGTAAAAATCACATTCAGTGTTATAGTTAATGGCATCCGAATCTGCGCAGAAGGTTATATTTGGGTTACCTTTGCAGAAGGTTATACCTAAACAACCCATATGGTGTCCAGGGTTACACCAGGAGCAAAGTGGAGAAGGCAGCCACTTGTCCAAGTATGTGGATGAGCTCTGTCACAGGGCTGGAACTAAACACCAGCCCAGCCCACCACACCCAAGTGCCTCTGCGTAAATCAGAGTCTTTTTTCTTTTACATAAAGGCACTGGGAAACATACTTAGTGCTCAGACCTGCACTGATGGTGATGTGGAAATTCCAGGTCACACTTTTCCACCTTTTCTGCTTTCTTCTGTCCAACAGCACTGGCTAGATGAGCAATTTTGTATTTCTATATCAGATGAATTTTCCTTTGTTAAAAAAGAAGATTGTATTGAAATTATAAGACTATCAATGGAAAACTTAGTCACAAATGAGGTTAGGGTTTTTATTCTCTATGCCAAGCAAATGAAGGGAATGGTATCCCATTAAACTATAATATAAGCTTCTTGTTAGCTTCATACTTAGGCAAAAAGTGAATTTGTGCAAGATTTACAGAGGCTTTGTTTTACAAACTAAAAAAGAAATGGTCATAGGGAAATTACAAATCATTAGACATTGAGGAAATTATGAATGCAATTTCCTGAGCTGAGTGTGCTGAAGTGTGCAGTAAATAGCTGTCAGGCAGCTTTCTTGAACAAAAGATTTTAGACTTGTGAAGGAGATTTGCCTGTGCTGGACTTTTGTTCTCCTTCCAGTCAGATGGGATTTTCAACTGGCTTAGTTTGGCTGGCACAAAGAGAGAATGGGCGTGTTGCCTTTGGTTTAAACCAAACTTTCTCAGAATCAACTCTTAAGTAAAAATGACAGAACTCACCTCTTTGCTGAGTTCTGCTGAAGAAAAGTGATTTAATGATGGCTTGAAGTCAAACTGAGAGACCCAAGAGAAAGATCCCAGGCATATTCATGGCTACAGAGAAACTGTCTTCCTGCCACTTCCAAACTGAAACCTCTTCAGTAAAAGCAGATTGGGATTTTTTTTTCCCCTCAGGAGTTCAAGTGAGAGTTGGGAACAGAAGAAGGAACTGAACCAACAAAAAAAAATTTGGCAGTAGATATTTTGGATCTGAAGAAGAACATGAAAATTCTGCACAGACTGCTTAGATTTTGATGAAACAGCCCCTCAGGAGAGCAACTCCCTACAACCAGGGGTGACAGAGGCATGTTCCAAGACAAAAAGTGCTCTGGGTGCTACACATTCCCTTTTCCACCTCCCTTACACAAACCTCAGGTGGTCAGTGAAAAATGCTTCCATTTGGGGGGTTTGTCAGTGCCTCGTGTCCCCCTTCCCAGAGCTGTTGACTGAGGTGCAGGTGCTAGTGGGTGCAGTGGGTGCTACTGTGATGTGGCAGTGCAGACAGAACCAGCTCTGGCTGCAGGAAAGGTCACTCAGAGCCCTGATGGTGCCACTGCCTCCAAGTGCCACAGCTTTGCCCCTGGCTCCCCGCAGAGAGGATCCTGCCCCTGCCAGTGTCCTTGGCAACTCAGAGCCACAAATGTCAAGTGGTAGGAGCCAGGAGGGACAGAGGGATTGGCCAAATATGAAACCTGTTAACTGGCTATAAATATTTACATGCTGCACCTCAGCTTTACTCATTCTGCTGCATCAGAGGCACAGCGGCCACAAAGTCCAGGTATTAACTGTTCTGCTTGTCATGCTCCAGGACTTCCAGCACCATCATAATCCCCACTCAGTGTCCTGAGTCAAATCAATTCCCGGGGATGCTCCTTTTCTCAGCCTGAAGAGTCCGCGCATCCTTCTCTGACAGTGTTGTATCCACAGCAGAAGTCTTGCCCCTGCTCCCATGACAGCCCAGCCAGCTCTGCAAACAGAACTGCTCCAGCGCCATCCAGGCAGGACTGCCTGGCCCCCAGCTGAGCTCTTCTCCCTAGAGCACTGGAATTCAGTCTTGCCAGCATTGGCAAGGCCAAATGCCAGCCATGGAATCTCAAACTAAATATCTGTAAAGCCAGGATGATCAATTTTTTCCAGTTTTTTCACTCAACCTCTACACCCTTGTTACAAGCACCACCAGTCTATTATAAGCGCTGTCATTGAAACACAGATTGCAGCTGAAGCAACAAGTCTCTGATGGAGCTGAGTTTGGGAATGTCACAGTATCACAGGCCTGGCTTTTCTCGAGCAGGACAATAGCGCTGAGCCCTATAAGGTATCCAACCAGAACTGAGGTATTTTATCAACAGCAGATATCTCAGCAAAAAAGCTCCAGCAGGTTCAGAGCAGAAAACAATCACAAGGGAAATTTGTTTGCCTTTTGTAAGAATTTGGACATTTTTGTGTGAGCAGCAGACACAGGTTTAGGTTCCCAGGGTGGAAAACATATCCCAGACATAGCTTCAGAACTGTCACTTGAGCTGCAACCAAAATCCTTGATTTTGCACTTTGAGAAGTGGGCACCAATGCAAATAGTGATCTCAGACCACCCAGACATTATTTAGCTAAACAGCTTTAGGATGGTCAAGACTACTTCAAAACTAAAATTTAATGGCAGAATACATGGAGAAGGGAAGAAATTTGTATTAAACCTGGCCCATCTGTCGCTGAGATACACAGACATTTCTGATTCTTATTGCAGATCTCAAAAGCTTCACAACCTGGGAGAATTCACATAACATATCCAAACCACCAGTGATTAATATTAACTACCTGAAAAAAGGGAAAAGCAACTAATGCTGCATCTCTTGTTCTCTTTCCTCTTGTACGTCTGGGAATTCTAAGAGTGAGCTGTATCACAGAAGAGCAGATTCAGCCATTCATCATTAAACAGTGCAGAGGAGATACTTTAAGGCACTGCAGAAAATGAGGATGCTGTGAGGATGTGGACACCTGCTGTCCTTAGCTGTCTAAGGCCATACCCTTGGAGCTACTACCCAGAAAAGGTGCATTTTTGTTCAGACCAATGCTAGAGGAGGAAGGGCAAGAGCAAATCTTTGCTGCTCTTTCAGCCCAGGCACGTTTACATTGTCAAGTGTTTCCATGCTCAGCCACTTGGAGTTTTCCTATTCTCAAAGCATCCTTTGACCTGCAGTTCCTGCCCTGCTCAGCACAGCACCCATGCGGGTACCCTGGCTGCTGCAGGTGGAAGGGTTGTACAGACATGACAACTTTAATTTATGCATGTTTTTAATCTTTTTCCACATTCCTGGGAGCTTATGCACACAGGAAAGGGAGAAGTGTTCCCACATATCCTTAAATGTAGCCGTGACCACACTATTGTGGAACATGCAGACTCAGGAGATTGCAACCATATATGGGCTCCTTGGGGCTGGAGCATCCCTGGCACTCCTGGGAGGAGGACAGCTGATGGAATTTCCTACAAAAGGACAATTAATAAAGACCAAATCGTTTTGTATATACACATGTCTAAATATTGCACAACAGATTCAAGGCTTTGCTACCCCAGAATCCTGAACCTTACAGGACTCCTGCACTCATTAAGAGATTTGTAGCCTCTGACCCAGGTTCTAAGTGCAGGGACTGTAAGAGCTGGAGATAGGAAAACCACAAAGAGGGGCTGTTTAAGGACTGCAAGTCCCAAAGGATAATACTCCAGGGACCCTGATCCCCAAATACTCTTCTGAGAGCAGACCTCTAGCAGCACTGAGTGGTGACAGGCTGGAATTCTGCTTTCCCTGGCTTTGAGCTCTCTCCAGTCACAGCCTCACCCTGACACCTCACCTCTGCAGCAGCCAGCGCCCTGAGACTTTGCTTTTCTTCCTATTTATGGTCCTATTTTCTTCCTATTTTAAGATAGGATATCTTCCTATCCAGGAGCTTTCAGGGACATTAAAGCCACTGTGCCACTCCCTGCTTAGCCATGGCAGGGAGCCAGACTGGCTCCAGCGCTGCCCCCGCCAGCAAGGTGCAAAGCAGTCTCTAACATGAGGCCAAAGGCATTAGATGTGCTGCAAGTGCCTTTGGGATAAATGAGACACACATTTATCCCAGCTGAGTGGGGGAGGTGGAAAGTAAGGGGCACACGTAGTATTTGTGCTGGGCAGCATTGGGACGCACACCTGCATGGGACATAGAGTACACAAACACTCCCAGCACTGGGGTTCCCTCATCAGCTTGGCAGATTTTGTTAGGGTTGTTAGCAGGGAAACCATTTCTCCATTTCCATATTACTTGCCTTGTCTTCCAATTATTCTCCAAGCACAGACACATGTGACCAAAAGAGTTTTTCTGCAATTTACTGTTGTGAGTTTATATTTGGGCCCCCTGGCATGTGAGGCACTTCCACCCTCACCTCCTCTCTTCACCTAGCCAAGAAGTTTCCTCTATAAAGCTCCCCACATCTGGTGAGAAACATTGTTTCAGAGTTGTGACAAGAGAAAGTCCTCTTGCAACAGTGCAAACGGCCATGATGAGAACAAATTGGCTGCAGATGTCAGCAAAGCCTAGTGCTAAGAATGGCCTAGGGCCCAGGTGATGTGAGACACACCTGTGAGACATGGGGAGCTTGTGGGGGAAGGTGCCTGTGTGGGCTCAGTGCTTGAGGGGAGGATTTGAACCAGATCTGAGATGCATCAGCAGCTCCAGCAAGGGCTGCAGCTCATCTCTGAGCACAATGCATCCGGCAGTCAGTTTGTGGCCTTAAACTCCTCATTCTGAAAGCTTAATAGGGAAAAAAATGGCCAACAAGCAGCTCGGCTTAAAGGGGAAAACATGGCACAGGGGACATGTCTGTGAGCACCTCCATACTCCCAGGTGTTTGAGAAGGTAGTGGCTCCTGCGAGGGGGCTCAGGGTGTCAGAGCAGTTGGTGTTGGAACAGGGTCTCCTCTCCTTTGTGCTGATGACTCAGCTGGATGGTGCATGAGGTGTGGTAAAGCTGGCAGGGCATGTATAGGGTCTCTGGGGCTGGGCTGGGCTCTGCTTGGCCCAGATCTGCAGGGACACGGTGGCAATGGACAACTGCTGTCCTTTCCAATATTGCCATCTAGAGGATCCAGCAAGGACCAGAGTTCCTTGCAGGCCGTGATGATAAGGAAGAATCAAAGCCTTGTTTTATTTAAATTTTACCTTGTATAAATACTACCCCAGCATGATGTGGAGATGCAGAGCCAAGGGTGCAGAACTGTCTGTCTTTGGGCACAGCAACAGAGGATTGCTCTAATAACAGCCCTAACCCTAACGGCCCCCTTCCCAGCACTTTACTGATCCCCACATGAAGGTGGACAGATGGTAGCGACTGAAAGCTGCCTCTCATCAGCTCAAACTGAACAGAACTAATAAAACAGGGACTAATCAGCAAATGACAGCTTTGTGCACCTGCCTACAAGGGAAGTCTCCCTCCCCAGACCATGCAGGGAACTACCTTGTCCCTACTTGCTGTGCCTCTGAACAGCACCTATCCAAAATATGTTGGCATGGCTGATATGAGATGCCAGCTCCTGGCACAGCAAGCCTATCCCAGTGGGTGCCCAACTGAAGCTGCCTGTGCTGGGGAGGATGGATATAGACCAGAGGATCCCAGCTACATTTTTTGTGCTGGGGATACCATTCACCAATGCTAAAGGGCCTGAATCATACCTTGTTTCAAGGAAATGCATTTGAAGGGGTCTGCTGCGCTTCTTCTGAGGGTTTGGGAAGGTGAAGGGCTGCCAAAAGGCATTTATTCAATTTCTAAATGATCTCCATTTGTTTTAGTTACATGCCTGAGTCCAGCCCAAGCTGGGCTGGACAGCACGTATACAGCAAGATTAGTGGTGCTTATTCTGCCAGGATGTTGCAGTAGGAGAATACAGCGGAATTAACATCATTTCATAGCAAGAAAATAATTATAATACCTTTATCTCCTGTCCCATTGCTGTGACTTCCAGTAGCATAGGCCACCCACAACCAGCCAAGCAAGCCCTTCTCGCTCGCTTGTTTTGTGAGCTGCAGTCTCAGTTTTGGGACAGCCCAACAGGACACCTCAGGATTCACCACCTGACATAAAGGCCCCAGTGCCTTTGGAAAGTAGCACAGACACCCCCTCAGCCTGCTGCTATGGGTGGGAGGTAAGTTCGTTAAGTAAGTATCAGGGCTACCCTCCTGCAGTAAGGCAGAGCTGTAACAATGTGGTTTTACACCATCCAAGGCATGAAAGTTGTCCTTGGAGAATCAAAGCCCTCAGAAAGAGGTTCCTGAAGTTTCTGAGGAACCCTCTGTGCTGAAGGATTGTAAAACATTTAAACAACTTGCCTTCGCAGCACATGGCACCAAAAAAAAAATTGTATGGTGGGAGTCAGAGGGCAGAATTACCAGCCAGGAGCCCAAGGGGAAATAAAAGCCTGGGAAAGCTCAGAAACCTTGATTTTGCAAACACACCATGGTGATGCTTCTATGCATGGCCAATCACTGCCCCAGGGATGGGAGTGAGCAGCACTATCCCAGCCTGATTTGCTGCTCCTGGAGGAGCTTTGGGCAACCAGCATGGCTCTGCTCCCCAGTGCTGTTCCTGCAAGGAAGGTCTTTCCCAGGAGCTGGGAAGGCAGCTGAAGGCAGAGTGTGCACCCCAGCCCAGCTGCCCTCCAGTCCTTGGGGTCCTGGCAGCCGTGGCTGCTGCCAAAGGCCAAGAACAAACTGGTCTCAGAAGGTCAAGTGGCATGTCATCACTTTGCTACAGATTTATTTCCGTGTGAATTAATGAAACGGTACACACAATTTCAAAAAAAAAAAGAATAATCTTTTATAGGCCCATAATTCTTCTTTCACAGTACAACACAACAGTAAAGGATTTAGTCAGTGTAAACAGAAGGTCCAATAGTGATCATCAGCTATCACAGATCAGCTGCACAAACACCATAGCTATGGGGTTAATGCCATTACCACACAAATTGACAGTACCAGTGCAAAGCATAACTTTACCTACAATGCATTTTCATGTGCAAAATCCATGAAAATTCAATTTACAGAAGAAAGGTGTCCTCTCTAAATCTTCATGGGGGCTGTAAACTGCCTCCTCAGGGCAATCTTACCTATTTGGCAAAGGTCTCAGGCCCTGATTCTCCAAGTTACCTTTAACTCCATCTGCAGCACAAAGCATAAGGGCTCTGCCTCTGCACACCAGGCATTCCTGTGCGCTCTGCTGCAGCCCAGCACAGAAAATAATCAGCTAAGGATGAATTCCATTCCTTTATGAAACCATTTGTGAATTTAAGCTTAGATTCATTCATTGATTAAGGCTATTCAAAACAGTCCTGGTTATATATATGCATCATAAAGTAACCCCTAAAATCATCACTGTTTAACTTTTTTTCCATTCATGTACTAACTAAACTGTTATTGGTGTTGAACATACAAGCTTATGGGTAGTGCTGGCAAGTTTAGAGTGAGTGGATAAATTACTGAAGTCAAGGGTCAGAGGAAGAGAGGAATGCTACCACAGCCATGGGAAAACATCAGCAGGTGGCCACCTCGAAGCAAACTTGCACCTCAGCTGGGAATGCCAAGGAGGGAGCCCTGGGGCAGCAGAACTGTCCTGCACCTCCAGCTGCACCAGCTCTGTAAATTGAATTCATAGGCAGGCTGTACAGGAAAAAACAAGAGGTAGTTGTTTATCATACCTCTTCAAAAAGACAAAACGAATGAAAAATAGGACGGAGAAGTGATGCAGTAAACCTAAAATCAACAGATTCCTACTTTTTTTTTCTCCTTTTTTTGTTTTTTTAAATACATGAAATAAACTTACAGACATCATATAAAATGCACACTCGCTTTATGGAATTCCTGCATAGTAGGAAACAAAGGCCAGTGCTAATCCAACATGTTTTGTTAACAGCGGGATGCCATTTACAGGTGCAAGGAAGATGCCCGAAATATATCCAAATATAAACAGAGCATTAACCCCCTTTAGGAAGTCCTACGGCAACACTTACACATTTTGTTTAGAAGAAAAAAAAAATCAAAACATTTTCTTGGGGATAAACTGCCAAAATAATCATCATTTCACATCCATAACTTTAAGGCAATGTTACTTAGACCTGAGAAAATGAAGAAAGAAAAAACCAAAAACTGTAGATTTATTTTTTCAACTATACATATACACTTGAAACTTCAGTATTTTCTGTCTTCTCCAACTCTCAGGTGGTGTTGGGAAAAACAGCTGTGGGGACACTGCTCTGAGGTCTCAGGGGCAGATCCTGAGAGATGCAGAGTTTGTTCCAAAAACAGCTAATGGAAGCTGTGAGTGCTCAGACTCACCTGGCTCCCTTTCATGTATTTTTATTTTAAATACCTCTGTTTAAGCCCTCTGGAGAGGGTTAACTCCAGAATGGGCCTGCAGTGCACCAGTAACCCTGAAAGGTTTGTATAGCAAAACTGTAGATAAAATAGACAATAAAATTACATACAGTAAATTTCCATTATTCCCCTTTCCAGGAGAAAAAAGATGTCAGGGTTAACAGTTTCACTGCACCTTCAGCCATTCCTATAGCTACAGAATAAATCCTTTAACACTAGTGTGAAATCGCAAATGGTTCTGTGCTCTTCCTTAAAAAATAAAAACATAAAATAAAACCAAAAATCAACTTGCAAACATTTCTCATTAAATGTTAAGAGACACAAGAAATGTCTGGTGGGGACTGCAGATATACAGCATGCTAAGGAGTGACCAAACAAAGTGCAATGGTTTCCAGCTATGTGGGAGAATGGATGGATGGCACCCCTTCAGTACCAGCTGGATGCCTCTGGAGAGCTCCAGAGGTACCGTGTGGATCTGCAGCCCTAAAGCTCGAGTTTGAGACTGGCTGGGCTCCACAGCCCCATGTGCCGCTGCAGCAGCTCTGCACACCTTGTCTACATGTGTGACTGCAGGACAGGGATTCGCCCATGCAAAGACACGGCCACTTCCCAGATGTGAGAATTAGTTGCCAAAAGAGGATTTGATGTTTTAGAAAGCTGCTTGAGCCACAGCTGAAAGATGGACTCAGACCTAAATCTGTGTATGCCTGGTGTAGTTTCTGTGGGTCGCCTCCTTCTCCTGAACACAACTACAGACACCAACCATCCCTCTCTCCTGCTCCTATCTGAGCAGCCAGACACCCGCAGCCCTTGCTGTTAGCTTTGGCTGGGGTCTGCCATGAGCCCACTAAAAAGCAGAGCTTAAGGCAGAGGATCACTCAAAAGCAGAAAGTCTCCAGGTTTCCACATGGAAACAAGTTTATCACCATCCACTGTCTGGCAGAAAGGTCTGTGGGCAGATTTTTTGCCGATATTTCAACATGACTATCCAAAAATCAGAGACAAAAAGAAACTCAACAATCCTCATCAGACTAGAAAGCAATTTCCACTGCTCACCAGCAACTCCCTACCTTCCTCTCCCAGGATCAAAGGATGAACACAGAGTCACAGCTCCTTTACTCACCCGCTGGGAACTAAACCCTTCATCAAATCACACACTAAAAAAACTCACTGTGTGCAAAAGACTCTTACACTAAAACAGTTCCACCCTACATAGTGCAGTCAACACAATTTTTAACTTAAATTTGCAGCTTGTTCTTTACAAGTGCTTGGCAGAGAATATTTATATTCTTTTGACACCATATAAATAATATTTATACAGCTTAGACATTTTGAGACATGCATTAGACTTTAGGTAGTACATATTTCTTGATCATATATGCAAATATTACTGTCAATTAAACCGAGCAACCTTATGCTGGACTGTGTCTCGCATTATCCAGGACGTTTGACAGGGGCTCCGAATCGTCCATGGGCAGGACCAGGCGCGTTCCCCGGATCACGAGTTCATGGTCCCCAAAAGCCAGCTCCCGGTCCAGGGCATCCTCTGAGCTGTTCCCCACAAACCGCCGGGACGTGCCACTGGATGCCACCGAGTCAGTGTTCACCGTGGAGTCCCCGTATGTCAGGCTGATGTCCCCGTCATTCAAAATGAGGTCGGAGTCATCATCCTTCAGCTGCTCTTGATTCTGGGGAACAAACAGGAGGAAAGCGCTGTTAAATTCTTCCAGAATGGCCATTTACAATCGCATGGTGATGGTGACTGAGCAGTGGCAGAGGCACTGAGTCACAGGCTCTCCTGCACCGTGACCAGAACCAGACATGGCACACACACATCTCAGAGCCCAGGTGGCTCACACTGTGCAGAATTTCTCTGCAGACTGCCTAAAAGGGCATTCCTAAAGCTCTCCCAGCTCTCTTCTTTCTGGTGCCATAGCCAGGTGTCTTGGTTTGAAAGTACATGGGGAACACAGCATTGAGTGGCTTTGACTGGACCAAATACTCATGAGCACAGGAACTGCATTGCTGGCCCATCAACCCATTTCTGGTTTGTCAGGGAACCTGATGCTGATACTGTGCAGACAGGGCAAGAAGATTCCTGGCATGGACAGCTGCCACTGCAAGATGCTCCTGGGCACAGCAATGCTGGCTACCTTTCTGGTTGTGAGTGATGCAGCTGAAAAGGCTGCAGGAATGACCCAGCTATAAGAATGGAAGCAAGCAGGGGATAGGGAATTGTGTGTCCTCCCAGCTGGGCCTGGGAAAGGACAGCTGTGACAACTTCATTGAACCAGTCACTGAGGAACCATCATGAATACACCACAAACCCCTTCATGACCTAACAGTAGGCTAGAAAAGCAAAATGCTCATGGGAATTAGCTCATCAATCAGCCCCGATATCTGATTTCCCTCATGCTCCCAGCTTGACACTGCAGAGCATCACCCAAAAGAGAAACAGAAACACATCAAACCCACAACACTGTGACAGAAAGGACACTAAAAGATTCACCTCATATGCCTGTGGGCTCGTCAGGCACCGGGCAACAGGCCCACAGCACCCTGGCAGTGTGGTGGTCAGTGGGGGACCACTGTGTGTCAGGAGAGGCTTTAGATAGCTATAGAGAAGGTTAAGGAAAAAAGAGCAATGGGACCATGTAGGTAAGTCAAGGGCTGGGAGGCAGCACTGAAGGACAGCATCGCAAGGAAGTCACAGAAACACAAATGGGTGGAAGCACAGAAGCTGTAATGGTGTGCAATGAGAACGCAGCCAAACAGCAGGACTGTATACCATCACCCAGTACCCTTCAGCCTAACACTGCTCTTCCACTAACTCACAGCACAGCATCTGGAAGGGAGGAGAGGCACAGATCTACCAAGGGGGACTACAAATAAGAAAACCCCCATCCCTTTCTGCCCACCTGCCCCTGGGATTATGGATCCCCAGGATTCCAATCTTGGAGACCCCAGCTTTGAGCAGCATTCTCACAGACAGAGGGTGGCACAGATGGCAAGTAGGTGCAGCCACAGATGGCAAGTAGGTGCAAACCAAAACACAGCAATGTCATAGGAGAGCAAACACTAGCTCCTCTGCTAAGCAGGGAGCAAACCATGGTCCCAGTAAGAGATGTCTGGGCAGTGGGATCTGACACAGCACAAGGATACTTATGGTCGAAGTTATACCACATGCGGAAAAGCCAAGCACTTTCAGCCTTCGTGCTCCTCCTCTCGCTCTCTGGGACACCCTGTGGGAGAGCAAAACAGTAAAGAGGGGCAGGAGAACACACCATGACCTAGATCACGGCCAGGAGACCCCATGAAACACTGGATCAACCCCGGGGAACAAAAAGAGACACAGACTTTCCCAATGCCTCTTCAGAAGAGGTTTGCAGTGTGTATAAGGATGTTCACACCACCACAGGCTGCATTTGGCAGCATTCAACTGCTTCAGGGAGATGGTATCAAAGCACAGAGTGACCATTTTGCTGCTGGAGCCTTCCTGTGTTTGGCCCCAAGGTTCAAAGTGCCTCAGAGGCAGCAGCTGCACTCAGACATCACATTTAATAGCTACTGACAGGTCCAACCTCCATCAGATCTTGCCTGACACTGCTGCATGCAAATAATTGTGTGTTATGGGAATTCCAGGCTTCCTTTTTGTCAGAGAAAAAAATATCAAACTGTCTGGAGGGGACTACAAGTACAATTACATATTTCATAGAAATCTGGCTCACAGATTTAGGCCCTGGGCTGCCTGTTGCATTTGACACTTTCTCTGCAGGAAGCAAACAGCCCAATAAATGGCCCTGAATAAAATGAATTTCCAAGGTGCAGAATCCACACTGAAACCAAGGAGAGCCACAGCCATAGCACAACCAGGCTGCAGACATGTGAATGAGACAGATGAAACTACCAGGCAGGAAAACTCCCAGGGCTGTGGTGCTCCAGCATTAATCTCAGTGTGGTCAGTGGTGCCAGGGCTGCCACATAACTACCCACAGGAAAAGGTGAGGCAGGGTCTGAGGGTACCCATGCGTAAAAGTGGGGCAGAAGATGCTACATAAAATGAGTCAGTAAATGGTGTTTCTGCACTGCCCTGGACACTGGGACGTGGCAGAGCTTCCATGTCATGCTCAGTTTGGGATTCACTTCAAACCCAGCAAGGCACAGACTGAATTTACTGCAGCAGCAACATGGACTGACTAAACACTCCAGCATTGCTTCTGTGCCGTTCTTTCCAGCTGAGTCAAAACAAGGCTCGCAAAAAACAGAGCACAGAAAATCAGTGACTCCCACTGACTGAAAATTGTCATAGTGGGAGCAGAAAGCTCCTGCAGCTGGAAGGAAGCAGAGCACAGACAAGCATTCACAAGGTCAGGATGTAACCCCCTCCCTGAGGGTGCAGTGCAGCTTTCTCTGCAGAGGTCCCAGCAGAGCATATTCACCACATTCTCCTGATCCGCATCCACACCGACCCTGTGAGGAGAGAACACAGTGTCACACACAGCGCCAGGGCTGGGATCTGGGGGAAGGATGGGATCTGCCTCTGGTCTCTGAACCCAGGCAACCTGAGCTGAGAGCAGGCAAGAGGGAGCCATGCTGAGCCAGGGGAGCCACGCACTGACCGGATGTTGAGGCAGGACAGCATGGCCGTGGTGCCCCCACCAAACACCCATACGGTGAAGAAGACGATGAGAAGAGTGGTGCTGAACATCATCTGCCGGGCATATGTGGCTGTGTCACGGATGGCCAGGGCAAAGGCCATGGCCCCGCGCAGCCCTGCAGGAAGGGAGAGCAGAGGAGCTGGGTCAGCCCCCAGAACAGGCCAGTCCCATGTCCAGCTTCCACCTCGGGTTCACATCCTGCTGCCCCTCTACTGAGATGTCCACCGCCAGGGGAGAACAGTGATTTTGTCACCCCTCTTTCCAAGCCCAGAAAGGCAAACCCTCCTCCTGCCCCATGCCATGCACTTGAAGCAGGACAGGAGGAGCTCACTCCTACATCCCAGACCAGAGTCCCTTCCTGCCCAGCCTCACCTCCAGACATTGCCCATAAGAAATTTAGAGTTGAATAAGGAATATTTTCAGGTTCTCAAGAGCAAGGAAGTGCCCATGGACCACATGGTCAAAGGAAGGATGCCGTAACGTACCGGCAAACATCATCATGTGCTGCAAATTCGTTCCAATTTTATTTCTTCTCCCCAAATTCAGTAAAAATGACAATGGGTAAATATTGGCAGCTCTTCCTAGGAATATAGCAAGCTGTATTTGCACATGTTAAGGAAATTGCTCTTTCTTTGTCTCCCATCACATCTCACCTGCACACAAAGCCAGTTTCTACTGCCCAAGTGAAACTGGGAGCCACAGAAATGCCAGTGCTCTGGCTGCAAAGAAAATAAGCCAGCTCTGAGAGCTACAGCACTGTGGGAAAAGCAGGCTACTGCCTTGCTGAAACAGCACACACTTCAATTCAGGAATATCATATAGAGACAAGCACAAATAAACAAGGATAACGATGAAAGGACATGTTGAACAAGTGAGAGAAAAACCACCATTTCCCACAGTATGCTCTCTGCTGCCAGGTCCATTTTGTACCTCAAGAATTATCTGTCTTCTGTGAAGCTCACGTTATCACAGCTATGACAACCCCTCTGACATTCCCCAGTATGCCACACTTCACAGTTGGGTTTGAAGCTTTAAGCCAAGTCCCATTCCCAAAGATTATTCAGCAAAATGAAAGCAGCAGCCGTTGAGAAGGAAAAAAAAAAATCCAATACTCTTTCTCTTTTCATAACCTGCAAGATACAAGAATCACCAGCCCCTTCATATTGCTTTTTATCTTTGAAGCCATGTTTTTTAATACCAGCACCCAGATGGCAAAAATAATCTTGGAGCCAGTATTCAGCACAGCCTTGAATAATATGGAAAATGCTTCTAGCTTTTATGTTCTTTCCTGAACATCACAATTTGCATAAGAGACGTATTTAATGATCTCTCTCATGAATGAGCTATTTCATCAGCAAGTTAGCCAGTTCCCACTGAAAGAGGCACAGCACAAAATTCCAAAATAACAGCACAAATGGCATTTCTTTGCTCTCCACCCCTTATGCCCCACTGCAACTCATAAAAGCTGAGACAGGAAATTCAGCTGAGCCTGCTGCAAACCCACAAACCAGGATTGGCAAAAGTGTTTTGGAAAAGGGTGAAAATAATTCTCCACATTTAACTAGCTTTCCTGTGACGCAAGAAAAATTCCTTCAAAATTCTTGTTTTTTGAGACATACCAGGACCCTTGCTTCTGTTTGCACCACCCTGCAGAACAGGAAATTCTTTCTCATGGCATCATTCAGAGGCATCTACTGTAGCTGTAACTGTGCTGTTTGACCAAAAAAAGGCTTTTTATCAGGGTTAACCAAGTGCACTAGCAGAGAAAAGAGGAAATAAATGGCTAAAGCAGACAATCCCCCTTTGCAAAGCACCCTCCTGGTACCACATGACAACGCTTGGCATTGGCATCATGGTCACATTGAACGATGAGTCCCTGCAGCAGCTGATTTGGATGCCCACAAGAGTAGAGAAGACAGAAAAATAAAAGAAAAAAAACAGAAAAGATGGAAAAAGAATCTCCGTCTTCTTAAAATAACCAGAAAAGGCAGCACTACATGACAGAAATCCCCTTTTAAAAATAAAGCTAGACTGATTGAAAAAAAAAACCCACTCATTTGAATGAAAATCACAAATTGGGAATGAAGCATCTCTCCCTTTCTGTTTTATAAACTGGGCCCCAAAGGATACGAAAGCCCCCACCACAAAGGTAGGGTTAAAGACATGGTTCTGGAAGGTGAACAGTGCAAGTCCCATGTAGGAGAAGATGAAGTTTTCTGCCAAGAAATTCAGAAGCTCAAATAACTGAAAGAGAAAAGCAAATTACAAGTGAATAGACATAACATTGAATTAACAAGACAAGCATGTTAGCCCATCCGTCATGTAATTAATACATCTGCAGAAGCAACCCTAGAGAAATGCAGCTGTAAGACAGATGCACCTAATTCTGGCTAGAGGCAAGGAAAAAATATTGGATTAGAAATTCAGAGAGGCTGAAGGAGTCTGAGGAGTTCTCACCTGCTTAGTTCTGTGTTGAGACTCTGTAGATAAGTTGTTATACGTGTAATGGGCCTGTGTGATCCCACAGAAGAGCACAGCCACCACACCTGGGGAGCAGAGCATCACATCAGACTCCTGGTCAGGAAAAGGGAGCTGAGCTGCACCCCAGGCCTACAGGGAACTTAATGCAGTAACCCCACAACCAAAAATCATTAAACTTCTGCAAGCAGAGGGAGAGCCCTGGCTACAATGAATACTGAGAGAAGTAAAACTTAGTGGCCCCATCAACCTTGCAGATCTCCATCCCAGAGGCAGGGCTGTGTTGGAGCTTGCCTGTAAAGCCACATGCTTCAGCCAGCAGGAACGTGCTCCAGGACATCAAGAAAAACAAGCCAGTCTCCAGCAACGGGAACTCCCGAAGTTTGGTGAACTTGGTGACGTTGCAAATAGTTAAGGACAATTTGGAGAGACACTACAGGCTAACAGTGTATCAAATTCAACTGTGTATCACAGCTACAGTGTACCACAGTCTGCCCCTAAAAAGGCTACAGCACTGTTCTTCACTAATTTAGGGAAAAAATTAAACATCCGGGTGAAATGCAGTGCAGAAAAAAAAATAAATTAGCTGTTTGCAAACACTTGGGGAAAAAAAACCAAACGGTGAAAAGGATATTAAAGCTGTCATGACTCCAGTAGCTGCTCCCATTGCAAAAGATCCACTGAATATCCCCAGGAAGATCCCGATGGACTTGAACATCGCTGTGACATCAAATGTGTGGCTGTTGTCACCCGCTGGCTGATACGCAACTATTGAGCTGGAAGAGGAGGGAAAGCACAAGAACAAAACTGCTTAGTCTGGATGGAGAGGCACCTCACATGAGCCTTGCGAAGTGTTACAACTGGTGCAAACACCGAGCCTGAGGAACCAGGGAGACACAACACACTGCAATCTCCTGGGATCATCGCGTGCAGCGGCTGCACGCTCTCCCTATCCTGGGGAGTTTGGGATCAGCCACCCCACCTAGGCCTGGATATGCAACTGCTCCTGGACATTAGAGAGCAGGGGACCAAAGCCTGTGCCTGTGTGATGTGTGGTATTTGGGTTATTGGGGGGGTTTGGCACTGGCTCTCTGTAATGCCAGGTGCTCTGGGACCACAAAGCATTCAAGCGGGAAACCTCAATTTCTTCACCAAGGCAGCTGATTGAACATCCCGTGGAGAGCTGTAACTGCTCCTGTTCTGCCACATTAAATATGCACAAGTCTCTGAGCTCCAAAGTGCAATACCACAGGGCAGCCAAGGCAGACAGTGCCATGCACAGCAGGAACACCAATCTCTGCATCCTCCAGATCTCAACAGACCTTTGTAATGAGATGGCAAACAGGCCTACAGTGCTGATGTCATCTCTCAATATGCTCCTTCCTAACTCCTGATGAGTTGAGCCTTGCATAAGTCATCCCAATGTTCTACCCGGAAAGGCTGAGATACAGGGAGGCCCTTATTGAGCTCCTAAATCCCATCGCTTACATCACTTTCCTTGATATAAACTTACCGAAAACATTAACTTCCTAGTTAGCATTCTCTTGGCTCACTCTGTTAAAACTTCTGGATGTGAACTTTAAATGTTTGCTGTTTAATCTGCTGAGAACTGACACTTACTGCCTTGCACACACATCTTGCAGCTTTCTCCCCAGACAATACACTAACATTTTTCTGCAAGACAAATGACAAACCTCCCCTTTCCAACATATTGCAGGTAATTTTCTCTGCTTTTAATACAGCTCATTTTTCTGCATTGCCTTTTACACTGCAATTTGCAGATTTCTCCATGATTCCTTTCATCAATTCCATCTTATACTTCTCATTCACCAACATGCTCTTATTCTGGGTTTTCAGGTTTCATTTTTTTTTAAATCCAGACTAGTTTCACTTCCCCTACATAACCACCTCTTTGAATTATAGTTTTGCATTTTAACCTCTCACAGTTCTCCTTTTGGCTTTGTTTTTTGCATTTCCAATACGACATTATTGCCAGCTGCCCTTTATTTCCCCTCTTGCTGTCCATGTGGCTTCCCGTGGTGTTAAATCCCCATGAATCCTCCCTTTGAAGAGGCAGGTAGAGATCCTGCAGCTGCATTTGCCCCTCTGCTCCCAAACTGCAGCTCTGGCACCCCACTGCTTTCGGTTATGGGTTCAATTCCTCTTCATCCTGCAACAAGTTCCTGCTGCCAAGCCTTGCCAGGCTGAGATAGGAACAGAAAGGCACAGATCCTGCCCCTTAAGCACAGAAACAGACATTTGCCCAGGGCTGAAAGCAGGCAGGAGAGGAGCCTTGAGGCACCCAGACTAGGCAAAAGCCCCTGAAGAGCCCAGCTCCACATCCTGCCCTGCCCACAGTGCTGAGGCAAAATAAAATAACTGCTGAGTGAACTCAAAGCTGCTGTCTTGGTACAAATTATCCTATTTTGGGTAGGGGGTGGACTGAGCTCAGCTTGTGGAGAGAGGAAAGCAGGTAATCAGAACAATCAGAGCTGGCACTGAAGCAGAGCAAGAGGCAAATCACTGTGGGCAGTGCCATCACCCACACATGCCGAGATCCACCACAAATTCTATCATTCTGAAGCTGAATTCACCCACTCCCACTCAAAACCCACCAGCACAGGCTGAAAGACCTCATCCCCTCCTCGCGCACGATCACTCCTGAAACACAATCTGGCTGTGCAGTGTTTCCTCTTGCACCAGCAGTGGCACATCCAGCAAAAAAGCCAGAGTGAGCAATACAAAGAGTTCCAGAAACCTCAACAGAAACACTCAATTCAGTAAATACAACACAGCTCACAGCGTGTTACTTGCTGCCTCCAATGAAACCCACACAACCAGCATGCTGGAGTGACAAGTATTCCAGAAATATTTTCTCTATTAGTCTTAGCTATATGTTAAGCTGTCACCACTGCAGGTATTATATATTACCGAACAAATCCCCATGATAACAGCACAGTGAAAACGCAGATAAAATATGTCCTGCATGCAAAGGACATAAAATATTAAAGATTATAAAACATTCTTTAGAAAGGCAGCAAGTTTCTCACGTATTCAGTCAAGGGCATTAACTCCAGACGTAAGAATATTAACTCCTTGAAGTGAGGAGAGAAAGGAAACACCTGCTTCACTAGCTATTTCCACCTAAACAAAAGCAGGGATTTGTGGGTGGGAAGCAATGCAGGTAGGAGCAAAGCCATCAGCAAGGGGTTTCAGTGGGATTTTTGTGCCTGAAAAGCAGATGTGGTGCTCTTCCTGTTTCAGAGGGACATAAAAACTTCCCAATGAATGGGTCAGCTGACCACAAAAGCAAAACAAAGCTATCCATCATGCAGGGAGAAGTTGTACGGGCAATCTGTAATCTCAAGCAGTGGTAAGCAATGAGGACATGCATCAGAATGTCACTACAGCTTTTTTGGACACTTAAGATGCTCTTGCAAACACCCATGTTTCCTATTTCACAGTTAGGGCAAGGCCGAGTGGCTCCCCCCAACTCCTGACATGTAACACACATAACAATTCTAAATAAAAACAGAAGACACTTACGAAGACAGTACTATGGCAACGGCATCATTGAGAACGCTTTCACCAAAGAGAAGGGCATACAGCTCAACATCGACCTGGAGTTCATGGAATATGGCAAGGACAGTCACTGACAAATAGAAAAATAGAGAGATATTCAAAAAGGAGATGTTATTTCAATGTAATCAAAGACTAAATGTCCTTTTTAGAAAGCTGCCTTCCTGCCATCTGTGCCACTGCTGCAATGGTGCCAGCTGCCTCCTGTGCTCATTTTGATAGCCTTCCTTCTGCTCCTTCAGATTTGGATTTGATTCATCATTTCCCTCCTCCTTTAACTAAAACACATCTTGGCCTATTGAATCTTTTGCAGGCAGACATAAACAAACTCTTCTCTGAGCTTCCCAGGGTCTGAGCTCATGGGCTGGGCCACAGTACCAGGCTGGCATGAGCTATCCAGATGTAGGGATGCCACTAGCTCGGAGCATCAGGGAGAGCCTTCCTGCACCTGCAGAAAGCCAGAAGGATCAGGCTTGTTCAGGATGACGGCTGTCCAGGATGATGGCTGTCTTTTCTTTCCATTCCTGATACACTGAGAGAAATTCTTGGATTCAACACATTCTAAGTGCCAGCACAGACACATGTTTCAGACCTGACTCAAAATAGCCAGGCATTGACTCAAACCCCATGAGGGGGTTTCTGTGATTTACAGCCACATGGCAGAGATCAGAGCTCCCTCAAGCTCTTCCATGATCCAACAGCTCCAAGAAGGTAATGGAAAGCAGCAGTTTTTGCATATCAGCCTTGCAGAAACATCACAACATCCAAAGCAAGCAAGATATAACACATGGCGCATTGGGCACAGTTCAGGCTGAGGGCTGAGCCAATTCCAACCAACTCCTGTGAATCTTTTCAAACAGCACTCAGTGCACACTGAAGGGGGTTTAACCCATTTATGCACAGGGAAATGCTCTATTTCTATCTGTGAAATCTTCTTGCTCCTATTTCAAGCCCAAAGAAGGGATGCAACACCAACAGCTCATCTGCAGCATTTCTAATCATTAGATTTCCAGCCCTGCTCAGCAAAGGGCAGGAACAAAAAGAGGCCTTTTTATGGCACTCTGGTTTTACATGAAATGATAGCATGCAAGTAAACAGCTACCACATACAAACTATCATGAACTAACTTAAATTTAGTTGAAAAAGGCATGTTTCTCATAGTTTTGATTTATAAAGTGCATCAGTAAACGGAAGTGTTACTACTGTCCTCAGTACTGCTTATTAAGGTGTCTCAATAATCTAATTTCAATTAGATTAGCCCCTGCCAAAATCTAACCAAACTGGAAGCAGGAGAAAACAGCTAAACTAACTAAAACTATCAACAGAACCCTCCCCACATTACACATCTTGTTCTGCAACAGCTGCTGGCACAGGGTGGCAAAGACACAATGCCAAACCCCAGCAAAGTCAAGAGAGAGGCCACCTAGGACTTCACTGCAAACAAGGATTCAGGAAAGAAGAGGTTTGGAAGTTGTATTGCACATAACTGAAGAAAACTAAAAGGCAAAGAGACAAATCTGACCTCTAAGAATGTCACAAATAAACTGAGCTCCAAAATTCAGAAGGAGGGAACTCGCAGGGGTTTCTGACTTTCTTCCCCTCTGCCCCACAACACAAACCAGGCCAAAATGTAGAGAAAGCATGTAACATACCTGGGTCGGTGGCCGACACGATGGCCCCAAACAGGAGGCAGTCAGTGAAGTAGAAATCTCCCCCAAGCTGCCCAGTGACTTTCATCAGCGCCACACAGCCATACATGACAGAGCTGGGGATAAGAAGAGGCAGTTACACATCTCTGCAATGCATTAAAACAACATTCATATGGGCTTGGCTTCCCTGAATTTACCAGACTAAAGCTATCCAAATGCCAAAACACCAAAGAAAGCACTGAGCCTGGTGAAACCCCAGGGCCATGATCTTGGAGGTGAATGCTACACCACACACACCAAAGCACCCTCTGAACTGGAGGACAAACATGGTGCCAGCAGGGACCTGGGACCAGAACTCCTTCAGGAGCACAACATGGCTAAAGAAAAGCAGCAGCCAGGCTTACGGGGTCGCACAATCACTTTGCAGCACTGCACATTAACACAGTTCAGTGAAGTCACCTTGGACTGACTCTGAAATGGCCAAAACTTTCAGTGAGAAGCAGATAAAGCAGATGCTGAGTTTTGTTTGAATCCACTGGACTCCATGGAAAACACCCTATGTCGGCCTGTGTACTACTATCCATAGTGGGAACCGTCCAGCAGCTTCTGCACTGAGGGATAAACAATTTGAAACATATCTGTGCTCACCCCTTTATGATCCTGTGCACACCCACCTTTATGATCCTGCTCTCTACTCTTGTGCTTCGAGTTTATGAGGGCTTATGCTTTCAATAATTTGAAGTTGCTGATTTATCAAGACAATTTTCTCTGAAGTGTGAAACTTTCCTTGCCATGAATAACTATTCTCATGGAATGCTCAGATGCTGAGAGAGCACTTTCCAATTAGACAGCAATCACCCAGCAGAAGTTCGCACAGTAAACAGTATTGTTTTCTGCTTCTGAGCAGCAGTAGCAGAGCCTGTGGGACCTTTCAGGGCTGGGATTAGCAGCTTCAGGTTCAGGCTCAGAGCACTTCTCCCAAGTCCAGCTCAAACCCCTGTGGAAGAACCAGATCAGCTCCATCTACTCACCCAATCACCAGACACGAAATGGCAGTGCCAAGGAAAGCATATGCCAGAATGGATCCCAAGTTTCTGAAGAAGTGCCTCTAGCAGGAGAAAAAAAAACCAAAAACTGAACTATATTTTGCTAACAATTTATTTCAAGCCTGCACAGGCACCCACATTGTCCACATCAACTTGGACCCAGCTCAGATACCACGAGCTGGACAGGCATAGGGTGCTCAGCATAGCCCAGTGCCAGACCAGCAGTTAATGCAGCATTAATAAACATGAATGTACCATTTTCTCATACCTGGGCATTTAATAAGTTCTGGAAACTGATTTCCTAACCCAGCAGCATTCCTCCTTCCTTCTCCCGCAAGCTAAACTGCATCATTTTCTCTCCTTCCAAGTCAGCATTTCAGTGAGCTGCCGCTTTCTAAAACCTTCCCACACTCCCATGTGCTTGGAAAGCTGGGATGGCTGAAATGGCCTGGCTGACCCCAAAAACCCCTGCTGGAAATAGCTGAAGTCGCTGACTCTTCCTGAGACAGAGGAGCAGACCAGAATGACAGGGGCATTCTCAGCTCTGCTTCCCACAATCCCACATTTGCTGGGTAAAACCATAGCCACCCCCACAGCCTCAGCCTGCTAAAGTAAGCATTAAACATTTGCAAGTATTAAAAATTCTCTGGAGGCAGAGGAACTAAAAACATTGGCACTGTAAAGGCACATACCCTTTTCAAGCTGTAGCCTGCGTAAAATATAATGGGAGGAAGCAAAATGTTGAAGAATACTTCAGGATCAAAAGTCACCTGTTAAGAAAGAAAAAAACAAAAACAAATAACCCAACAGTAAAATGATTTGTTAAAATTTTGCAACACAAAACACAAAAAAGAAAGTAATATATGGAGGAAGCCCTGTACCCTCACCCTGTGAATTGTGTTGGGTAAATGCTTAGAATGTCTCTGGGATCTTCTGGAGACAAATCTCAGAGCCTAAACATCTTAAATTAAAATAAGCTAAAACTAGAGTTCCATTACATTGTGTTCAACATATAAATTACTGCTCATCACAATCACAAGTTAAAAACCAAAATAAAAACACTTAATCTAGCAGATCCAGGACCTGTCCCCATGGAGGGAGTGGGAAGAACCACTCACCTCTCCAGTCACTGCCTCCCTTACCTTTCTCAGCATCTCATTATCCTGGACATTGTTGAGCTCCTGGGCACTGATTTCCCCCTTCAGGGTGTACTCGTAGAACTTCCCACTGACATTCACCAGCAGTGTGGCTGGGCTGGCCTGTACTTGGCAGCTCAGGGTGACATTGTTGACGTCACTTGGGACATGGATGCCGTAGCGCAGGACCACGCCAACCAGGACACCTGGGGAGGAACACAGGTCTGTGAGACAAACCCCAGCAAACCCGTAGAATGATCCCTCTGAGCACAGATGCAGCACCAGGATCCTGACCCTCTGTTCAGCTGCTGAGCACCACAACCTAATAATTGCCTGTGTGAATTGAACCATCCTCGTGCACCATGAGCCAGGCAAATGCTCCGTGTTCATGGGGAATTTCTAACACAGCCATAGACAAGTCCAGAAGGATTTGAACCATCCAGCAGACCCTCACTGCAGGGCAGCAAACAGCCAACATCAAGGGCATGCTGGCTTTTTTAAGGTGAGTACCTTGCACTGCTGGGCCAGGTGCCGCTCATATGTGCCCAAATGTGCCCCTTGCACCTTGAAACCTGACACTGATACATTAAACCCTTCATTTTGGCAGGAATTAAAGATGACACCCAGCAACCACTCTGAACACTCTGAGGCTGGCAAGCACCCTTCCTAAAGTGCTGCAGCACCATACAGCCTCCTCCCAGCTCTTCCTGTTTTTATAAAACCACATTTTGAAATAAAAACATATAAATATATAAAACTGCTTCCCAATCCAGGCTGACCACCCAGATCTACTCCTTGCCCCTGCAAACTTCAGCTCTGCATCACAACCAGCAGCCTCAGGGCAACCCTGTGAAGCAACTCTGCCTCCAGGTCAGCTTCGAAGAAGGGGCATTTTGGGATTAATTTGCAAATCAGCAATTTAAAAGGCATTTTTCTTTTGCTGTCTGAGATCTCAAATCCAGATTCAAGTGCGTTGACTGCTCTGCTGGCAGAGTGTTTTGACATCCGCAGGCTGGGGAAGAGGGATGTCCCACAAGACACCTTTTCACGTAGCCTTCAGCATAAAAGGGTTTGGAAACTCCTTGATTAAGGCGGCCCTGAGCCACCACAGAAATCCTGGATCTTAACCCCATCTCTGAGCCACACATTTATGAAAAGCTTTCCCACACATGGGAACTAAACACAGACCACAATGCTCTGAAGGCTTCTCCATTTTCCTCCCAGGATACTCCTGCTGCCTTAATTAAGGCCTTGCTCTCTGCCTTCCTACAGGAAGGGCACAACCCCGACCCAACACCCAACCCTTCCTGTGCCACTGCCCCTCAGGGAGCGGAGCCTGGGCAGGACACTGTCAGGCCAAAGTTCATTCAGCATCTCCTGCAGCCTGTTCCTGATCTGCTATCCACTTTTTGACTTCTCCTCCCTTGGCCACAATTTTTCCAGGACAAGATTTGCTGTTTTTCCTAATGGCAAAAGAAAAGCCCCCACCTCCCATCTCAGCAGGGCCACTAGAGCACAGGCAGAGGAGGTGGCTGTAAACAAAGTCATCACTGCTGACCTAGAACAGCTCAGGGACTGGACAGACCCAAAACCCCAGTCTAATACAGCACTTCACAGCACAGGTGAACTAAAAGGCTACAGATATTTTTAAGCCATGTACCATCAACCAAGTGTTTGCCACTCTGGGCTTTATCCTGCCCTGAATCACCCCAACAGTCACAGAACAGTTCCCTCTGGGCACAGTCAGGCACCAGCAGCTCCAGTAAGGTGGGTTCAGGGCACGCCACATTGCAGAGAGGCTGGGGGCTGCTTTTACACCACCAACATTTAGAGGTGACACTAAGTAATTCTTTAGCTTACTTTTCTGCCAGCCTCTGCTTCTGTGATCTTTCAGTGCTCCAGAAATAGAAGTAGAGAATGAAAGCAAGTATGTCAAGCAAATCATGTATTTACATGAGCATGTGGCAGTGGCTGCCTGGTACCACAGCAGTGGGACAAAACACCCCGTTCTCCTTTCACCCAGAAGATGATCCTAGAGGTGACCATGAGAAACAACCAAAGCCTTTCACTGGAATAAAAAGAGTTTCAAAGGGTTATTTACATCTGTTTATGGCTATTAAGGTATGCCAGACTTTGTAGCCCTCAAGAACTAACTGGGGGACTTCTAAAAAGTTTCTTCTTAAAAGAAAATTGTTTCAGAGAAATCAGAAACCAGCAGCTGCCTGCCCTTGCTTAGATGGAAGGAAACCCACCCAGCAACCCCTTTAAGACCCAGGCAAAGCACTGTGAGATGAGAGGCATCACAGGAGGAAGGAGGGACAGACGGAAGGAGTCACTGTTGTGAATTCAGAAGGGATCCTGACTCACCTACCTCTCCACTCTTAATCCCTGTCCCAAAGTAGAGCTACATCTGCTTTCACCCCTGCTCCTCTGCCATCTCCTTAAACAGGCAGCTGTTCCTGGCTCCGCATGCCAGCCAAGCTCCAGACAAGGCCAAATTCCCACTCTGGCCAGAAATGGGGTAAAAGAAAAGGGACAGATAAACCTACAATATCTGCCAAGGACACCTGTTTGGGAGTCCCAAAATCAGACTTTTTGTCTTGCTCAGTAATAGCCTGCCTGGAAGGCTGCCAGGTGGTGAAAGACACCCACAGGCAAATACACAAATGCACAAATTGCTCCTGGGCACTGAGTATGACCCTGCCAGCAGCCCTGACACAGAGACACTGTCTTTCCCTGCAGTTACCTGCAGGGAAAGTATGCTGCTGCTCTGCTGGAAATCAATTATTCCACCAACATTAAATGGCCTCACCAGCAGTCCCTCCTGCCCCATGGTGGATCTGATCAACCCTCCTTATCCAATGATGCTCATAGGAGCCACTTGGGACAAACCTGACATGGCTTTCCAGACACGAAGCCCAGTCCTCACCTCAGGTTCCCTGAACCAAGCCCAAGGGACCCTGTAAGAGTTCCTGGTTCCGACAGGCTCTTAGGAAACGGTTCAGGCTCTCCTGGCACTCACGGGACTGCCCCAGCAGCAACCTGTGAGCCAGTATTGACATGCTTTTGCTACCAGTTTTACAAAACTGAGCTCTGGGAGGGAGCTGAGCTGAGCTGAGCTGAGCAGAGGGAACCCAACACCGAGGAAGGTGCCCAGCTGAAGGCAAAGCCGGCAAATTAATTGAGTTCTTTTATGCAAAGTGCAAGAGATTATTTTCATTGCATTTCTCCTGACTTCATTAAAAAGGACAAAATCCCATGGGCTTTTTTTTAAGGTGCTGTTGAACATTTCCAAGGTAATGTTTTAAATGAAGACTAATATATTACCAAACCCAGCACTTAACAACAATGGAAGCAAACATGATCCCTAGACAAGCATTAATCTGGACACCAAAAGGAAAGAAAAATGTAACAGCTGAAGAGATTCTGACAACAAGCACTTTAGACTCTATCCAGGGGCCAAGTGGGAACAAGTAAAAGGAAACTAAACTTCTAGAAAAGCTCCTGCACATCTATCATCAGACTCTGAGAAGAGCTGAAACAAAATTCTTCAATTAATGATCCTCAATGCTGACCATCTCAGATGTGGGAACCTCATTCATTTTAAACACTGAAATGAAGCTTAAGGGCTACTAAGCACCTAATATCTATCACTGTGAAATTACTTCAGTCGGTGTCCAGCTCTTGAACATCATCTCTGAGGTGACAGTGTGATTGATTTGCACGATAGAAATCCACCTGGAGCAAGAGCTTATAACTTCAAAGTTATAAATATATATATATATAAAAATTNTGTTGCCAAAAGAGATGTATTTTTAAACAGAAAAAGACAAGCTTTTGCAAATTGCTTCTCTTGTTCAGATTACAGGGTCTGTTTTACAGCCCCTTCCATGTTTTCAGTGAACTTCCTTGGGGCTAAAAGCATCACAGGGAGCCAGAGACAGTGATACTTCCTTTCTTCCCTGCAGATTTTAAGTTGTCATGGTAAACCAACAGCATCGTACCACTCCTTGGGAATTACACATCCCTCTTCCTATGGTACCTGCCACTACCTGAGAAGCAAATGCCAAAAGCCTGGATACCAGGGAAAACTTGGGATTTTCTGCATGATCAGACAGGTGACATTACCGATTTCACCAGCAATTCTCTAAGCACAGTCTGCAGAAGAGCAGACAGAAAATGTGCATTTTATGGATCAGCAGGAGACTGAAACCCTGGTTGTGCTCTGAGAATAAAGTGAGCACTCAGGTAGGTCAGGGAGAGAGGATAATCAAGAGGACAAAACGTCCAGGAGAAGAACAAGGTTAAGGACAAGTGTGAAAGCATGAAAGAATAAAGTCATGTCAGGAGCTCCAGGGCAGCAGGACAGAGAAGGCCTTCCATGCTTGGAAGCATGTCCTCCCCCAGCACAGCTCCTGTCCCAGGAGGTGACCATTCCCACCCTGGGCAGGAGGCCAGACACATCTGAATCCCCCTGAGTGGTGGCTGGAAGGAATCTGAAAATGCAGAGCAGTATTTTCTGCCCCTGAAAAAGCGGACCACTATTTCGTGCCTGTGGGCTGACACAAGCGTCCCCACCCCTTCATTTGGAAGGACATTTCCAATTAACTGGAAGTCCTACTTTGATTGAGTCATGCCAGGTAACTCAGGGTGAGCCATACATGATCCCTCCATACCCTGGTTCCTCGTGAGAACCACCTCATGAGGCCATGTCACCTCAGTAAATCACACATCACCATTAAAACCCAAATGTCTACAGCCCCATTCCACTGACTCACAACCTTGCTCCATTTGTGGGAATGGTGGGAATACAGATGGGGCTCCTCTCCAAAAAGTCCTGTCACAGGGAGGAGAAACTCTAAAGGCAGGGGCTTGTGCACACAGGTCCCCAGGCAGCAGGATTGAAGGCTGCTGGCTCTCCAGGCTCCTATGCCTGGCAAAGGGTGGGTACATCCCCCAAATGGCCTCTCCACTCTTCTTGGACAGGTTCTGGAAATCTGGATGCTCTAATACACGTTGGAAACAGAGTCTCTGGCCCCAGCATGTGGGATCACAAGATCACAGAATGGTCTGGGTCAGAAGGGGACCTTGATGATCACCCAACTCCAGCCTCCCTGCCATGGGCAGGGACACCTTCCATCCAACCTGGGATGCAAGGCTCCTGACCAGCAACGACCGGTCCCTGCTGCCCCAAGTCCCCACTCTCAACGCTGGAGCAGGTAAGTAGGACCTGCCAGTGCCTGGTAACACGGTAGCCCATGATCCTGCCAGCTTCACCCTGCGAGGCTGTCTGGAAAAACCCAACAAGTTCCTCACTGCCAGAGATTTGGGAGTAACTCTGCCCTCGAGAGCTCTCCATATCTAGGGTTTGGAAAACAACCAACCCTCCCTCCAGCAACACCCAGATAAGGCTCAGCACGAGACACAACAGGACAGAGCTGTCCCACTGACACAGCAGCGTTCAGCTGTACCTACGAGAGGATGCGTCGTGCCCCTCGCACCCCTGCACCCCTTCGCCCACCAAACACAGCCCTTCGGCCAGGGGCCACCAGGCACTGACCAGGAGAACGATGCACTACTGATCCCTACTCGTGCTGCCATGGGAGTGGGCAGTTGGGCAAGCACCCAGGCCCGCAGCTGGCCCAGCGCAGAGACGGGACTGATCGGGACGGGGCTCCCAGTGCTCGAGGCAGCTCCAGCACGGCTTTTCCAGGGAAGGGCTGGGGGGGCAGGGGATGCACGCGTGGGGCGGGCGCCCCTCACCGTAGATCATGGCCAGCCCGGTCTCGTGGAGAAAGCGAGCGCGGCGGTGCTTGAAAAGCCAGATGGTGAGGATGGTGAGGGTGAGCAGCAGGATGAAAACGAGAAGGTTGGCGCTGTCCTGACGGTGACTCTCCTCCGCCGCCTTCTCAGACACGATCTCCTCCTCCAGCGCCCCGGGACGCGCCGCCGCCACCTCGGCGGCCTCCGCCCCCCGCACCCACAGCCCCGCAGCCGCCACCAGCACCGGACACGGCCCCGCCATTGCCCCGGCACCGGCCGGGACCCGCCGACACCAGGAAGCGGCTCCGGGCGCAGGCGCCGGGGGCGGGAACAACGCGGGGAGGCCGGATAGGGACGGGCTGGCAGCGACGGAGCGGGAAAAGGGCGACGGGGAGCGGGGGAACGGGGACGGGAAGCAGGGGGACGGGGACGGGGGCGCCGGCGAGCCCGTAAGGTGAGGTTTGGGAGGGAAAGGGCTGCCATAAGCCCTGGGGAGGCTGGGACGAGCCCTAGGGAACAGGATGTGAGGGACCAAGAAGTGTGCGAGAAGGGGGAAGGTGATCATAATTCAAAGGGATTTGCAAGAGGGAAAAAGAAATCCCCAGATAGACAGACTTGGTGCAAGGTAGTTTAGCGCGGGCACGCACAGGAGCGGGTGTTTGTGCGCAGGGTGCTTCGGAGGGATGTCCTGCAGGACACACCACGGCCCCAGCTCACGGGGAGACGGGGTCCAGGGAGATCCTGGAGGCTGGTCGTGCCTTCACACCGTGCCAAGGCATCTGGATGGTGCCAAGAGCCGCCGTCGGTCCCGAAGTGCGATCAGGGTAAACTCCTCACCTTTTTTACCATGAAATAGAGGGGGCGCGCGCGAAGTCGCTGGATCAAGGGTTGCAATAAATGCCAGTGATCAACTGAAAGGTGACTTGTAGGAAACAAGAATAGCCTTTGTGTCTTGGGGGCATGGAAGACCCAAGATGCTTGGTGCTTTCTTGCTTTGCCCCAGGCCTGACTCGGCCAGAGGAGTCCCTCCTGCACGCGTTGTGTACATCCCGTTTTTTCTTGCACCGGTTTCTCAAGCTTTGAGGTTAAATACATGGGAAGGGGGAATTAACTCGGGCACCACTGGCCCTACTGGCTCTGTTCTCGGCTGGAAGAAATCTGGCCTGGCCTGGCGCAGTGAAAAGGCCTGTTCAGGGGGCCGATAGGCCTCTTCTCCGTCAGCCGCCGCCCAAGACCATCCTTAGCTCCGGGGGTCCACTCACCCCCTCGCATTTTGCCGATGCCTCCGCGTGGGAAAGCAGTGGCGTAATCCCGCCCCCTGGCGGTGAGGCCACGCCTCCTTCACTTTCGGGCGCTGCCTTGTCCCGCCCCTCAGTGACGCTGTCATTGCGCGCCGGGGCGCCCTAGTGGCGGCGGGTGGCTATGGCGGCGGGGTCGGTGTGGAAGGGGCTGGTGGGGCTCGGCCTGTTCGCCCTGGCACACGCGGCATTCTCGGCAGCACAGCGTGAGTCACCGCCGAGGAGGCGGGTCGGGGCGCCCCGGGTCACCGGCACTCGCACACGGCCGACGGGGAGCTCCCGGGGCGGGGGCTGGGCCGTACTGGCATCATCATCGTCGTTCTCAGCCGCGAGCCCACCGGCGGGGGCGGCCCTGCCCTTGGGAGCCGGGCTGCGGGGACAGCGGAGCTTCCGGGAGGAGTGCGGGGCTCGCCCCGTGCGGGAGCAGCAGCAGCCAGGAAAGGAGGGAAGAACGAACGGTGGGAAGGAGGAGCTGCCGCCCGCCAGGTCGCGGCTTCAGCCTAGCTTCTGCCCTCCCTCTACCTCCCGCCCCCGCGGCCCGCCTCCCTCCCGGTTGCTTGGGGTAGGGCCAGCCGTTCTCCGGAGCAGCGGAGCCTCACAGCGGCACCAGGCGCGGTCCAGATGCCGGAGGAGGCTGACACGTGTCTCTGCAGCTGTGTCTCTGGATATTTGTGCTGCCAGGCTGTTGATTTGCATGCACAGATTGTTTGATGCGTGTGTGTGTTTCTGTTTTGTAGATCGTTCTTACATGAGGTTGACAGAAAAGGAAGATGAAACGTTGCCCATAGATGTAAGTTTTTGCAGTGTGTGAAAGGTGTAACTGCGGGGTGGTTTATTTGCTGAATTGCTTCCTTTTGATGTGCTAGGCAAGCATAAAGGGTAGTTTTTAAGCTATGCTTCCATCGGAGCTCCTACTGTCGAAAAAACCACTTTTCATCCCAACTTCCTCAGTGTGTTGTAGTTGTTAGTGAAACCAAATCCCAGATCCAGACCTCCCTTTGTTTTAGAACTACCCTGGAGCATCATGTCCAGGATTCCCTGAATGTAGCTCAGACAGCTTTTGTATCCATCACTTCCTTTGCAGCATAAACATCTTGCACCCTCTGGTTGGCTGACATGTGTTTATCCAGTGTGACTGTTTGATCCCAGCACAACCTGCTTCAGGAAGGGGGCTTTTATTTACTTTATTTGCTTGCTTTTCAAATGTCCGCTTCAGTTTTCTGTTCCCTCTCTCCTTAATCAGAAGGGCCGGGAGATTAGGTGCCCAGGAGAGCTAAGCATGACACCTGGCCTAGGGCTCCAGATGTGTTTCTGGCAGGAGTTTGGGTCCTGGAGTGCACAGAACACAGTGTTTGGTCTCAGGCTCTTGCTGAGGAATTGTGTGAGTTGATTCAGTTAGTGTAACCCGTAACCCAGACCTGTGCTGAGGCAGCTGGAGGTCTGCCAGAGTTTTGCTGTGCAGATAGGAATGAATTTTAATTCTGTGCCTCAGTTTCTCCACTGCTGGATTGCCCACCTCTATTTGCTGTCACTGGATGAAAAGCTCAAGAGATAATGTGTGAAAGCTGAGATTTTTTGGTGAACATGCAGAACACTCAGTAATGCGTGTGTTGCTCTGTGCTCTGTCTGTTGCAGATAGTCCTGCAGACTCTGCTGGCCTTCGCAGTCACCTGCTATGGGATAGCACATATTGCAGGAGAGTTTAAAGACATGGATGCCACTTCAGAACTCAAAAATAGGTATGTTTTACTTCTTTTTGTACACACCGGTATCTGCTTCTCTGTACAAACTGAAATCACTTGTCTTTAGCTCAGTCCTTCAATGCATGCTGTAGGCAGTGACCTGAGGAAAAGAGCCACACTTGTGAAAGCCAGCAGTGTCTTGAATTTTAGGAAGAGTTAGGTAACAGACAGAAATCAAATAAACTTCTTGCTTTTCCTCATTTGACATCCTGCTATGCAGACTTGGTAGAGGAATGAAATGTGCAGGTGGGAAGTAGAACTCAGGAATAGGCACCTGCTGTCATGACACGGTCTCAGACTGCAGGGTCTGGCTCACACCCTGCTTGTGTTTGCTTCCTCATTGAGTGTTACACAGTATATTCAAGGCAGGACATCTGAAAGACTTTAAGAAAATAAGGGATTTTGTATCAAGATTTTGAAGCGGATAGTTGGTTAGAGCATGCCAAGGTTGTAGGTTCAGCTGCTTTATGAGCCGTTCACTTCAGAGTTGGACTCAATCCTTGTGGGTCCCTTCTAACTCAGAATATTCTGTGATCCTGACAGGAAATTGGATGGGCAGACATTACCTCTCTGGTCATTTCCAAAACCACAGGGGAGTATGGGAAGTGAAAAAGTTGACATAATTGTATTTCAGAGTGTTCACCTAAAGCCTTTAGTGTGAGGCACCCAGGGGGATGGAAAGCTGAGCATCATCAGAGTGTTAACACAAGTGACAGCTGAACAAAGGCTGGCATGTGGTGTGTCTGCAAGCAGCAGCCACAGGCTGCCCCTGAGCTCCAGAAAGGAAGGGAAAGTTTGTGACATGGACATCTTGTAGTCTTTTTCACAACTGGCTGTGTATTTCCTCAGTGTTTTAGTTTAGGAAACTTAAAAGCAAGCAAGAGTTTTGGATTGAAAACTTGTATTTCTGTCTAAAGTCAGTGTGCCCCACAATGACTGTTCTAAACTCCCTGCTCTGAGAGAGTATTAACCTTGGCTTTTTACGTTTATTTTGAAGGACATTTGACACATTAAGGAATCATCCATCTTTTTATGTATTTAATCATCGTGGTAGAGTATTGTTCCAGTCCCCAGACACAGTGAATTCTTCAAACCAAGATGCTTTGTCATCCAGCTCGGCACTGAAATTTCGAAAACTTGAACCTCTGCGCCGCTAAGACTTTTACAGATGATACCGATAACCCGGGACACTGAGATGTAATATTCAAGTCGGGGATGTAAACACTTTTTTAATTTCTGGAGCAGTATTTATATTGATCTTCCAGACTTTATAAAATATATATATATATAAAAATATATATATATAAACTAATAACCTTCTTTGTACACTGTTGATGAGAATGACCAAATTGTGGATTGGCAATGCAGTGTAAATTCTACAGGTATGCTGTGAAACACATCTTCAAAATTTCAGATATTAAAATGAGTTGCAGCTAACTTAACTTCAGTTAAAACAAAAAGCAAGCTAGTTTTTCCTGCAATTAATGTTCTTTGACAGGAGGGAATGTTTGCATTTATTTTCTCAGTTTGCTTGCACTACAGTCTATGGACCCCCTCAGAAATGCTGTGTGCACTGCATCACCAAATAGCAGGAAAAGGGGCAGCATCTGATCCCAGAATGCCTGTGAGACACAAGCATGGTGTGGCAGGGGAAGTCAAAGAGATTGCTTTCATTTTTATTTGTTTACAATGCTGAAAAACATTTGTGTGAAGGGTTATTCTTTTTTTTCCTGTTTTTTCACTATCACATTATTTCCTTGTTGCCGTTCTTCGTTTCATGTAAGTTGCCCCAGGTTGCCTGGGCTGTGGCCTGGGCACTGGTGCTTTTGTGGGGGAGACAGCTCACATAGATAACTCCGTGTTCCCTGGCTGTGAACCAGGGAATGTTGAACGTTGTGTACATGCTGAACATGTGCACCAGGTACAGCCTCCAAGACATCTTCATATTTAAGTATCAGTAAGAACTGCCCCTTCTGTGAGTGATCTAGGGGTAGATTTCAGCAGCTTGCTCTGTTTGCTGGCACTTATCCAGGACAGCCACCCCTTTTCTGCCAACAGAGCCTTCCACCTTGATTTTTCCAGCTGAGCCCTTCATTAATTTAAGATTACTGTTTTGATTTCATGTATTAGAACTGATCATACTGTCCTTAACTCTTACTTTATGTCTAAATTCTTATCTCCCCTCAGGGGCTGAATCAGTGCTAAAATCTCTTTTGGTCTGGCTCTTCACCTCCCTGATGCAGCAGAGGGAGAGTAGGTCGAGATACTGGTGGGGCCAGTTTGGCCTAGTTGGACGATGTTTCACTGGCACAACGGAAACTCAGCCTTTTGTCCTGGCATATGTTGAGTTGTGCTTGGTAATTTTTTAAACTATTAAGAACTGTCAAAGGCAAAAAGCTTGGCAAAATACTGTGTAAACCAAAGCCTCTTTTTCTAGCTCTGCCCATCCTATGGAGTGGGTGCCCCAGTGTTCGAGCAATATCTGTGGCTGCTGCTCTACAATCACTCTTAAGCATCTGGGTTTGATTAGAAAAGGTTACTCTGCCAGCTGAAAGCATCTGAGCCACAGGGTTAGGTCCTAAATTGTCCTGGTTCCCCTCTTGCTGGTGTCACAAATCAGTTCCGCTAGCAGCAAAGGCCTCGGAAATAGTATTGGGTTATCTCTCCATTCCAGACAGAGCTGTTCTCTTGGGGAACAGGGCTGCTCTGTGGCAGCTGCTGCACAGAAGGGAGGCTGAACCAGGTGACCTTGTCAGGCAGAGGAGACACAGAATAGTCGGAGGGAGAAGCACAGCAGGAGCTCAGTAACCACTGTTGTAGGCGGGTTCTGCAGCTGTGGTTGCACTGAGCCCTTTGGAGAGGGTCTTTGAGCAGATCTGCTCACAGAAAGCGTCTGAGAAGCCCCATTTGTCCCTATACAGACACCTGCACAAGGTGGGAGGTGCTGCTGGGACAGGGAGGTGGAGAATATCCCCTGCTGCTCAGAGCAGGTCCTGCTGGGAGCATCCTGTGGCTGAGTCAGGGCCCTTCTCATGAGGAACAGCCTCGCTCTGCAGCAGCAACGGTTCTATCACAAAGCTGTTCAAATTATTTTTTCTTACTGATCTCACAATGTCAAATAAAAATTTATACCCTTAAAGTGTTTGTTAATTTCTGACCATCCTGGAGCCTGCTGCAGCAAATCTCTGGTGAGTGACTATTTAAAAGTGACTGCTTAGCACTGACATGAAGTGATTGCCTTAATTATGGCAGCTCTGTACGAAAGTGCTGTCTGGCCTGGTGTTCATTACTGGGAGATAAGATCAGAAGGGGGAATAAAAATAGCTGCAAGTAGCTGAGTAAAACGTGGGAGGGAAATATTACCAGCCTGGAGAATCTGCTTGCCTTTGAGGCTCCTCATCATCCTCTCTGGCAGAGCTGACATATTTTCTGTCTTCAGTTTAACCACAGTAAATGCTTTTATGCCACGTGCTAATGCCCTGACAGCCCTTGGGACAGGTTCCTGCAAGGTCGTGTTGAAATATCACTGGAGGAAACACTCAGGATGTTCCTGGGGCTGGTGATAGTTAAAATCCTGGACCTGAGCAAGATCACTTTTCACTCCTTGCTCTGCTTTTCCACTGGGGGAGGTTGAAAAGTTAGCAGAGCACTGGAGGAGTCTGCTTTCTGTGCTGCTGCAGTTCTGCATCCAGCGCAGAATATAAGGGGAAAATACCAATAAAACTGGTATTTTGGGAAGGGGCAGCTTAACTAGCTCCCAAAGCCACCTCATGCTTACCTTGCAGCACAGGGTTCTTCACAGATGAGCTCTTCTTCAAAAGCAAAGCAAGTGTTGAGCCAAGAGTTTCTTGAATTAGACTGGAGAGTTTCCAGCTTTGCCCAATGCACATTTGAAGCCGTCACATCTTTAATTGCTTTGGCTACAAGCCGTGATATTTCTACTACATTAAATAGTAAAATAAAAAATATGTGCTGGTAATTTCCATTCATTGCTGAAATAGCACATTTAATCTGCATTAATTTTACTAGGTTTTTAAACTATTCCAGTGAAAGCTCAGTGGTGAATTGCTAAGGAAGGCAGGAGTTATTTACACCCTTGCAGGTGAGGAGACTGGGTTATGTCAGAGATTGGTCACTTATCAGGGTTCCCCACGCTCCTCGGGAGCTTTGCTCTGGTACCCAGCTTCTCAGCGTCTGCTGCTAAGCCAGGACCACGTGTTCAGAGCAAGTCCGGACACGCTGCGGTCGGAGCTGCAGCGAGGGTGGTCCGAATCCCCTTGCAAGTTAGAAAAGCCAGTCCTTTTTACCTCCTGAGTGTTCCTCTTTGCAGATCCCAGACGAGGTGAAGGAAAGATGCAAAGTCCGTTCTAGGTGTCAGGTTCCGATTTTATTATATTCCACTGGCGACACCGATGTGCACTCTCGGAAACCTAGGGCGAACTCCCCGTACTTCCGCGCACCATCTCTTTTTATCCCTTGGGGCAGAGCAAGGGGAAGGGACTAGCCAGTTTACCAATCCAAGGAGAGGGGGGTGTGGGAAAAGCTAGATTGACACTCATGAAACCCTATCACCTGCTGGCCCCCTGGAAATCTCCGTCTGTAGCCAGAAACCCTGTTCCGACCATGCTGTGGCTTGGGGGCATTCCGAAACGTGGAGATTTCCCAACACACCGCAACAGTCACTTGTGCAGCCCCTTCCATGTGAGGCCAGAATGGGAGTGCAGCTGGCAGAAGCACATTCTAGAGGTCAATGAGGGCTGAACTGCAGCACCATGTGTGGAAATCCCTCCTGGTCACCCCCCTCTGATGTGTCCCAGACAGAGGCATTGCTGCAATCTGGTGCCAGGACCCATGTGCTCCATGCCCCACTGCTGCCCAAAGCTGGAGCACAGCTTTCTCAGAAAAGCTGAAAGCTAATGGCCCCTTCCAGGTGCTCTGGAGCACCCACAAGGTCCCCTCCATGCTGAAGAAAGCAGGGAATAACAATTACTTTCTAACCCTAAAAAGATTTTTGCCTTCCTTATCACTCTCTTCCCATGGTTTGGATTCTCTCACACTTCACCACACTGCAGCAGATCTGCCCTTCTCCATGTGACACCTTCAGCAGGGACATTATTGTGGGGACATCTTCCAACTGGATACAGCCCCCCCACCAAGACTGGCACCATTTCTGCTCCCTTTTGCCACCTGCGCCAAACAGCAGCAATTTTCCACCAGATGATTCAGGAAGGCTGAGGCTCACCCTGCAGCCACGGCACTTCCCCCAGGCTCCCTGCATGAAGCCCCCCAGCTGGGCAGGGAAGTTATAGCTCTGCAGTTTCCTGCTGTCCCGGCCGTGCTGTGCCAGACTGGCAGGCTGCCTGCGGAGGGGAAGGGCAAAGCAAGGCTATTTCGAATGTTAAACAAGCAGAAAAGACTTTGGTACCAGCTTTCCACAGTCAGCACTAACAGTGAAGGCAAAACACTGCTTGGATTTGGCCTTGAGGTTCACCTTGAAGCCATAATCACCAGGGGCAGAACCCCAGTGGAAATAAATCTGATATTTTGGCAGGTAAAAACCTTTTATTCAATGCCAGTTTGGTCTCAGTGACACAATGCCATTTCAAAACACTTCAGACTGCAACGAAAGCTACATCCTTAAAATGGCAGCTAATTAATTTTCCTGTCCTGCTAACTTAATCCTTTTTCAGCCAAGAAAGGCAAATGGGAGTTCACAGAGCAGCAAGGCAGCCAGGAGCCTGGCAGCATGAGCAGCAATACAAGCCTCAGGGCTCTGTGGCAGGAGCCCAGGCTGTGCTGTGTCACAGCTTTCTAGACCATTTTAATAGGAAGGGAAATGAAAAACAAAGAAAATAATAAAAGGCATTTGTATTATCAATGGCTCACCCTATGCCAGTGGTCCCAGGGAACCCACAGACCCCCACATATAGAGATGTAGCTGTTTATTCCCAGTTCATATCCCAATGCTGCCAGGCAGAGCACTGGCAATGCCCTCCCTGCCTAGACTGGTGCTGGCTGAACCAGTTTCCCCAGGATCTGCTGAAGGCAGGCCATGCTGCAGGGGCACTTCACTTTGGATTCAGGAAAAAAAAAACAGAAAGAAAGAAAATATTCCTCTCCTCTCACAAGGTATTTCTGCTGTGTATTTTAGAGCAGTTCAGAGCCAGCCACAAAAGGCCAGTGCTGATGTCCCCAGAGCCCCAGACTGCTCCAGAATCCCTTATCCCCACCCCAGGAGGTCTCTGCTCCAGAGCAGGATGCAAGAGGAGCATTCTGTGTGCACAGCAAAGGCTGAAGCAGTGATTTATTCTCCATCTCAGACGCAGAAGTGCACAAAACAGGACACAGTCTATTTTGGAGTGGCCAGTTTGGCAGGCAGTCCAACGAGGGCCTCCTCTTCCCCACATCCACACCAGGCTGTCACTCCCTGGGCCCACAAGACCTGGGTGAGCCCCCAGCGAGGGCAACCCAAGGCATCATCTCCCCATCACAATGCAAAGCACTTGGAGGTGAGACAAGAGGCCATATAATGTCCCCTCCCAGCCAAAGGCCACCATACTGCTCTACAGCCTCCTGTCACACAGATTTCTGCTGAGGGACCTTGGAGACAGTGGCACCATTTCAAAGTCACCACCACCACTCTGAAGCTGGAGCTGGCTGCTCCATCCCTACCTGTTTAAATACAGCAGCTTCAGATCACAAAGGAAAAGCCACAGCAGAGAAAGGCCCATGTTCATCTCCCGTGGAAGGGACTCATATATCTTACAGCACGTACCAGGACTGGTTAAAAACCCAGGTCTGCTGGTGGTCAAGTACAGCCACGGCCATGCTGCTGCCTTGGATTGTCCTGGGCTGGCAAGGAGGACAACCTTGGAAAGAGCTTGAGCTGTCTCCCAGTATGGGAGCAGTGGGCTGGGGAGCTCTGCAAGGCACTTTCTTCTCTACCTTTGTTTCTTGTGCTCAGGGCAGCAAATGCAGAGCTTGAAAGGGGCAGACCTGAGGCTCAACTCCACCATATTCTGGGAGCAGAGCAATGGGATGCTCCACAGAGACGGAGTGCAAGTCAAACCAGGAGCAGAGAAATAAGGAGTCATGACAGATGAGCTCCAGAGCAGACTACTCCATCAGCACAATGGAGGCTCCTCGCAGGGCCCCACAGCAGCCTCGCACTGAGCACAGCACCAGCCTCCCAAATTCACTACTGGCCAATCCCAGAGGAGCTCCCACCTTGTGCCACAACCCCTTCCCCCTTCAACAGAGGGTACACCAAGTCCAGGGGTACAAGGCAGACCCTGAGAAGGAAAGTCTTTTGTATCTACATTTGCAGGAACTCAGCTTTGGCCACCAGGAACCCAGACAAAAAAACAGCTTTCAGCTGCCCCAAAAAGTCGGAGCCTCCTCAGGATCCTGATGAGTGAAGAAAAGCTACCATCATCGCTCAACCTATTATCCAGCAATCATTTCCCATCACAGCCTAGGCTGTGACTTACCAGTTACTGCCTTTCCTGTGGGGAATTCACACACAGTTCCCAGGAGTTGCCGTGACCCGGTTTCACCTGCTGGAAGCTGCAGGGGCTGTCACAGCAGCAGCTCAGCGACAGCCATGCCAGCTCACCGGGCCCCGACACATCGGGCCCACATCCAGCTCCCAGCGAGCCAAACGCTGCCACCGCACACTGGCATTCCCGTTCTCTGACAGAACTCCTGCGGGAGGGTTTGATGGCTGTGATAGACTTATAACAGCGTCTTCCAGAGCTCCCGAGTGCCCCACCGTCTCCTTTTCCACTAACGATCATTTTGGATAGCGGCGTCTAAGCTCTTTGTGTGCACAGGGAGGAGCCCTGAACCCACGGAAGCCGGCAGAATTTCAAAATGTGCTTTCACTGAGCTGGGAAAGGTCCTGGAGCAGCTTGGGTCAGGACCCGAACTAACGAAGAGGCAGTATCACCACAAGTACTTGAGCAGCTTCTCTGCAGCTCTCCTACCTTCCTTTCCAAGCTCCTGCTTTTTTCCAGCCCCAGAAGTACACTGCCAGCCAAAAGGCACCCACTGCAGCTACCTGTGTGGAAGCAGTAGGGAGCCTGTCCTGTGTCCACCTCACGTTGCTCACATGCCAGATCCACTTGGCAGGTTGGAGAACACAGGGAAAAAGGAACTCACTGACATGTACAAGAGCCCAGCAGCCAGTGTGGTGGTTTGTGGTGGGATTGTCCACACCAGGGAAATAATTGAAGTATGCAAGCCTAAATAAGCATTTTATAATCATCTTTGCTAGTGACACACTATACAACCTTAGATAAGTCCCCCCATCCATCTTTAAAGACTCTCCCAGAGAAGAGCCACAAGACTTTAATTAGCAACCATAAAAGTGCCCAAGATAGTTTGTCTCTCTTCCAAAATAATCAACTGCAGATGAATTGGAACAATCTTATTTTCAAATTCTGCAAGCAACTGGGATCCAGGCTGATCTCAGATCAGTCTCTTCAACATAATCAAAGTTAAATATGCCAGCTGTGCATGAAGGGTTTTAATATGCTGTGCAGACTGGAAAACAGCTCAAAGAATCAATGTTATTTTTCCAAGGCTGGGATGTCACTGTCGAGCAGGTGCATTATAATCATCTGCAATCAGCAAAATGCCTTTTTTAAAACCTTCTAGTCCTGGGGAACTGGGCTCATTTTTATTTCTATCCTACTTAGGAAAGCACCCTTGATCTCTAGACACCCACTGCCAAGGGATCAGGCAGCCATTATAGCAGCCTGCCCTGGACCTGTGTCTGCTCAAACCCCTAAATACCCCAACAGCCTCCTCAGCTCTGAAAGTTGTGCCCAGACAGGAACTGCTCACATTGCTACCACCACCTCAAGAAACAGTAAGTGCATTTCCACAAACCCAACAAAAATCAGCTCCAGTTGCCTAATTGTCACTGATCCAAGATCTGGGATGGTTCCAGAGCAGTCCCTCCCTGTCAAAAACCTGAGCACACCCCACCATCCTTCTCTGCAAGGGCCACCTCTGCACAAACACAAGGGTCACAGCTGCAAGATGAAGCAAGGGGGAAGCCTCCCAACTCCATCCTTTAAAAAAGACTGAACCCCTCTGATATATTCTACATATTAAACATTTACAAATACAATTTAACATTAAAATATATACCCGGTCTGGAGTAAATGACAAGAAACAGGCTGACCACACAGACAGAGCTTGGCCCTAGTAACTACCAAAATACTTCATAACTCTCTCCTCCTTTTCAACATCCTGCAGGGCTGTAAGTACTTTTTAAATGAGCACATACCATGGGATCGTTCCCAAAAAGCTCTGTCCCTCCTACCAGCTGCTCAGCAGTGGCGAATGAAGCACTCGGATAGAGCAAATTGCCAGAGGTATCTAGTATTTTCAGGGACATTATGCAAGACTGTTTGCATTAGACGAGTGACAGTGATTGAGATGACAGCAAGCCTACACAAATGCCAAGGATCCAGCTACTTCCATTGCAGCTGGAGCTGGTCCAGGACTAGGAAACAGCTGTCAAATTCCCACTGTAGATGTAAAGATAAAACTTCCCTCCAAGCTCTCAAAAATATCAGATCTCCGGCAAAAATCTCATCTGAGGTTTCCATTCCACCACCTTTCCCAGGCTAAACTATTCTTTTGGACTGCAATATAAATTGTTTGAGAGCTTCAGTCAAAGCTCAAAATCTGAAGAAATATGCAGCTGCTTTGAGCACTTCCCAGCTCCTGGTAAATGGCAATTTTCCTTACATTGTACCAGCAGTCCCCATTCCTGGCAAATCTATGTGGCTAAAGGCATGTATAGCTCAGTTCTTCCACTGCCTATGGAAATACCCTCCAGCATTTACCACAAGGCTGTACAAGCCTGTACAACAATTTAACTCCCTCCTTGGCACATCCATCCTCTGAACTCTGAATAATCAGCTGTTCAAGGCACTGGATCAGTGCTCCCAGCCCTGAGAAGCATCTTGTGCACTTTTAAAATTAAGGCTCTGACACAGAAGAGGTGAAGCTGAACCACCTCCCACAGCACACAAGCAGCAGCTTTTTCTCACAGCCCCAGTCTGTGTTCCCAGCTCTATGGACAACCACAGGGCTCTCCTGTCATGCCGCTTTAGCTACTACCAAGAGACAACACCACATCACAGACTGAGAGTAAGAAAAACCCCAATGCAAAAGCCAAGCCCACAGTCTTTCAGTGATGAAACAAGACAGGCTGCAGCTCAATTGAATGGATAATTTCAGAAAAGTTCAACATTCTTTGTTTAGTCCATCCTCCTTGAAATGATCTCAAGATTCAGATTTAGAATACAGCTTAATAATTCCTGCAGGGCAGAAGATTTTTGCTAAATACCAAGGCATTCTTTTTCTCCAGTTTCTTCCTTTTCCACTTAGGGTAGTGTCAGATAGACCAGCTTGTTTTTGCAGACCTGCAAGTAGCAGCTCCTTTTAATGCCAGTGACTAATATCCTCCCTTCAGATCTCTGCCAAACCTCCTGTCTGCCAGATGTGAGGTATCTTTAGCCTTGTTTTCTGCTTAACTAGGTTGCACATTCTCAAGACAAGTTCTCAAGTCCATTTGCTAAAGGAGTGATGGTTGCCATGTTGCTGGTATGAAACACTGTAATTGAGCTTTATAGGTTTTTTAAACCATTTGTTTCTGTTAGGTAATGCATTTCTTGTATTTTTCCATTAGAAGTTCCTTAGCAGGTACTAAAGAACAGACCAAAAGAAATCAAACTCAAAAGCATACACTGCTGCCATTTCAGCCAGGCAGTTTAGAGGAAGAACCAGGAGAAAATTACCAGATGGAAAAAAAGCCCAAAAAATAGGTTTGGAGATTTTTAGTCTCCTGCAAAGAGAAACATACAATTGCTTGACCTCAGCACACTGACAGCCTCTACAGCTACTATTTTGGAAGATGACAATCACTCTCTGATGCTGGTTAAACATGGGCAATACACGTGCCCACCACAAATGCATTGCACCCCCATACTGGGAACAGCAGCACCCAACAAACATCTGCCATAGTGACCAGCCTGGGAGCTCCATGGCTCAGGAGGAAAACCCTTGATGTCTACAAGGGAAAAAATGAAGGTAACATACACTGAGGAGGCCTAGTTAAGAGGTCAAAAAAATGATGCAGCAGAACTCACACAGGTATCCAAACTCCAACACACCTCACAACCCTTCTACCCAAAGCAGGGAAGTGCTAAATTTCTTAATTCAGATTGTTAAACAGTGCTCCTTACAGGAAACACAGAAATACAAGCTCAAAAACATAAGCTTGATCAAAGCACAAATGGCTTCCACTTCCAGGATGCATCAGCTCCATCCTCCCTCCTGAGCCCTTGCTGAAGGACATTTCTGCTTTGAGAGGCGCTCACCTGTCACATAGGTCACAGCCCTGGCGACACAGCTCTTGCTGCTGGGCCATGGTCTCTACCAGGAAAGGCAAGGCCTGACAACAGCGTGGCCCTCCTGGCTGTCTCTGAAGTGCCAGCACAGGCTGAGACTGTTTGTCCAAGGCATATCCCACCCACAGTGCTGGGGTCTGGCTCACAAGGAATTCTCTTCATTAAGAATCTTCTTAAATTGGTTGTGGAGTATTTTCTGCTTCCTAAATGAGCCATTTCCATGTGAAAATCAGGCCTGTGTGTGTACTTCATCAACTGGTGTTGCACCCTTTTTTTCATTTCTGCACTGACACAACCCCTGAGGACATCTTCCTTCCTTTCTCCTCACAAAGACTCATGTACAGTTCACTATATGGTTTCTGCTGCTCTAATATTCAATCTGTTCAGATAAAATAATGCTGAGGTAAGGGAAAATTCTCACTGCTTGCACTTGAATATTTTGTAGCTTCTGGGGTACAAGATTCCAAATGATTGAACAGAAGTTACTAGCTCCCTGCAGCTGATTTGACAGCCAACTGCATCCCACCAAAAGGGCAGATTTACACACTAATAAGGTCACTAGTTAAAAATATGGCCCCTCCTCAGACACAAAATGATCCAGCAAGCGTCTCTGGAATCAGTGATGAAAATTAAACAGCCATTAACTATATGGAAGAAAGCGGTCTCCTCTTATCACCTACTATTTCAAGAATAGCTCATTACATGCAACTTGATGCATTTAACCAGGCCATTTTACAAGGAGGTTTGCACAGTACATCTGATCCTCTGTAAATAAAATCCCTTGTAAGAGTCCAACATTTGGCATGGGTGGTCCACCACAGTGACAAACAGCTGCCACGTGAAATTTGAAGAAGTAAATCCCCCTTTGTATCATTTCAAGGTATTTGTAAGGTTTAAAAAAAATTCGATTTTATTTTTTTGCACAGATGAATAAAAGCTACTTCTAAGAATCAGGGCACATTTATAGTAAAGCCTTCCCTTATGTCACTTCATTCATATACACCATGACAGAGATTTGCTGTTGCTGTATTTCATTTCCTTCTTGAATTTCATTTCCTTCTTAGATTTCACCAGTGTCATTCCAATGGTCAAACTCCATCTTCCAAGGAAACCAAGGCCACTGCTTCAGAGAGCATGGAAAAGATGTCTCACAGGCCAGTTTGTACTAAAAATGCCAGCAGGAACAGGGAAGTACTGAGAATCTGTACTTCACCACAAGAATCTGTTTCTCTGCCTGGCCAGTACACTGGAATCCCTGGGATATTTCCTGTACAAGGCCAGGAGAACAAGTCAACATGAGCACAACTTCAATCTGTCTTTTAAAGAAAGCTGTTAGAGGATCGGAGAAGGTTATGAGTGAACAACTGAAAATACACACTCATCCCAAGAGCCACTTAATACTGGCACATTATTGGTACTGCTGTAGAGAGAAAAAAAATATTACATGCAGGTGGCTTCAGTCTTCTTTTTATGTTCTGTCACATACAGAATTGCCTTTGGACAAAATAGTTAAGAGGAACAGAGAGGATACCAGCTCAGGTAACCAAGGGTTTGGTAAACTAGAACTTACATCCCTCAAAACTTGAGTAAAAATGTGCACCCCAGAGCCCAACCTGAGTGACACCTGGGCAGCTGCTCTAGGGTACAAACACATTCTGCAGCTAACACCACAAGCTGTGTTTGAGGATGTGAAAGACCAGGTTCAGGTTTTTAGTTTTACAAAAATATCCTCAGTCTGCTGGTAACAGACAACTGGAGGAACTCAGTGCTGCCCGCTACAGACTCCTCAGATTAGCACTTCTTAAAAATTAATAAAATGGTTTATTTTATATATACATATGTTCCAAAAATTTTATACAGTTAAAATATCAAATTAGTGATCTGGTAACAATACTGTTCAAAATAATCTCTTTTGTATGAACATTAAAATACACGTTTTTAAAAGCGTTTCCTTTTAGTGCTTCCAAAGCACAGCGTGTGCCAAGGCCACCTGAAGAATCTCCGTCCTCCTCACAGGATGAAAGAGAACTGAAGTCGAGGACCTGGGAAGCCTCAGGTGCACTTTCATAATGTCTGCAGACAAAACAGAAGAGAGTCTGAGGTAGATTGTTTAGTGACCATGAGGTGGTAACAGTCACAGGGCTGTCTTTAGCTTTCATTAACACAATAGCAGTTTCTTTACTCTCAATCTACACTGAATCTCAAGTTTAAAGGCATGGCTAGCAGTTCTTGGGAACAAGACCCTTGTCTCTGTGGTGGCAACATGCAATTTTACCAGTGCAGGTGTTTCTGGGAGGGTTTTTTTGGGAACACACGGGCTCTCTCCACGATGCAGACAGTGTGAGCATTTGACAGTGCCCCATTTTAGTGCAACCTGCTGCCTATAGCACGTAAATGTCTAATGACAGCGTTCAAATGAGTAAATTCTCATCACCTGCAGGAGGGGCAGCAATGGTTATTTTCTTCTGCCTGTTGAGCAAAGAGCACCCTCCACAGGAAAAAGCCACACCTTTCATAGCAAATCCTTAAGGTTATAGCCCAGCTTCTGCCGAATCAGGTTCTTTAAGTTAAAGCTCCACTGCTTCTTCTCAGACTGTGACAGTAAAATCACTTGACTGCCAAGATGGTGAGGGCAGCAGTTACATCCTCTTCCACTCTTCTGTGGCACAGCAAACTCATTCCTGGTCCGCATTTGTCTGGCTGGTACATTATTATCTACTGTTGACATGATAAACTCTGTTGGGTGGGCTGGTGAAATCTAGCTCCTCTAGTATTCTCTCTAAGTGTTGTATTAAGACCCGTTTTTTAAACCTACAGAAGAGAAGGAGAGCAATATAAATTTCTTCTTCCAAAAATACAGTTGAAAGACTCAAAAATATTAAGCCATGACATATCATATTACCAGAGGCTCTCTGTGTCCAGTAGGGAAGAGATTATTTCTGGCATTAGAATGGCTAGAAAATTTAATTTAATACATCTGTCCCTCCACAACCCACTCATATTTTGAGTTGGTCTTCAATGGAAACCTGTTATCTCTCTAATTCATAATTAAACTTTACATAAAAATGTAACAGTAGTTTGACCACTAAATTATAATTTAAATATGTCAAAACAGAAAATCAAAATACTAGCACTGATAGTTATTTACTACCATGATCTAAATTAATATTTAACTTATGATTACAAGTCATTTCTATCTATACAAACCTTGCTGCTTCCTTGATAGCAAACTCAATGAAATACTTCTGAATTTCCATAGGTCCTTGCACGTCCTCAAGAAGAGAAAATATTTTTTCATAATCTAAAAAAGAGATAAAAATTCAACCATATATTAAAAATGAATGTTGCAGATGCAATTTCAGAAAATTTTTGGCTCAATAGCCAGAAAGCAAAAACGAAGCCCAGCTTCATGTATCTCTGTATGATAAAACCGTAAGAAAACACCTACATTAGCTTTAAGAGCAGAACACAGGTGATAGAACAATTTAAAGTAATACTGATGATCTGGGAATTCTAATGTGGCACCAAAGATTAAGGTTCTCTTTAAAGAGCAGCAGCTAGGAACATTTATCCTCAGAAAATGCAGGCTGGGTAGAGAAGCCTCCCATTTCCATGATCACAGTTAACGTGCACAGGGGCCACCAAATCCTGATCTGGCCTGGAGCCACTGTTTCTGAAAGCAGAGGTTTGCCATTAGATCTCTAGAAAGACAAATTATCAACTCTTAGTGTGAGCACAACATGACCGTCCCATTGGTACAAGGTAAATAAGTCCACTGCCAAAGAATAAACCGGACATATTAAATCAGAAAAAAATTTAAAACCAGCACTGTTTCACTATTTACCATAACTGACCACAGTATGAATACATTCACAGTGCTGTGACAAAGAGTCTGCTCAGTGACGCAGTATGCAGAGTAAGCATAAATGGTCAGACCTCTAAACAGATGTACATGTTCAAGCCACTACAATTTACCTTCTTTCTTTGATGACTGCTTGAATTTTGCAGCAAGACATGTGACTCACACTGAACAGTCTTACGCTACATCATCACTTACTATGCATGAATTTGTTATACAACTGGATGAGCTCACTTCACAGAATGCCACTTTCAGTCTTCACTTCTTAAGAGTTTGCAACTCTCAGTGCTTCATCACTAATTAGTCTCACAAAATTTTTTTTAAAAAATCACTCTGCTAGAAACTATTACAATTCCCTTTCATGTACATTCAAAGATGCATCCTTACAGAGATGTGCCTTTGCCCTGCAAAGGGAGTTCTGATGGACACAGCAAAAAGCACACTTTGTGTACACAGGAACAGTGCAGCCTAAGGCAGAATATTCAGTCTCATTAGATCACGGGCAACAAAACCAAAACCTCTGAAATGTGCTGCTTTCACAGGGCACCTCTTTCATCAGCAGTTAACCTGTCTTCGAGGGCAAACAAGGTGACTTGGCACTCAGCCTCCCAAGCACAAGCCTAAACAACTCATCTGCCCAGCATTTCCTCCTTTCTTGCTCCCCCCATTGTTTATTTATGAACAACCAGAAATTATTTGAAATCTCAAGTTGTGTGTATATTGAAAATAGCTCCTTCCTTCCTTCCAGGAAAAGTCTTCTCTCTCACACCACATATAATAAGTACTACTAAAATAAACAAACCCAAGTAACTTACTTCTTCCAGGTTTGCGAACCTCTTTCATCACTTTAATTTTGATGTCAGCATTGCTTCCCTCCAACATGGTAGGTGTTATTTTAAAGGAATTTGGCACAGATTCAGAAGTAGACTCCATGGCCTTTTGGTCATCTCCACTCACATCATAATTCAGAGGCCCTCGAACAAGTGTGTTGGTTCCAGGTTTATGATCCAACCCATCTTCACTTAAACAATTGAATTCAACAGGTAAGGAGTCTAAGTCGCTGGATAACATCTCATCTTCTCCCACAGCAGCTAGAACCACAGGAGCCAATTGCACAGGTAAGCCATCAATTTGCTTCTCCACTGACTGACAATTTTCTGCTTTCTTCTCTCCATTGCCATCTTGGACAACATTGTTACTGGTATCTACAAGTGAAAAATACATATCTTACTGGTGCATAAGTGCAGCATCAGAAGAACCAAACAGACGTAGCTCTGTATCCTTTTTGTCTGAAGTGCTGTGTAGCAATATGACAGCACTGGACAACACTCCAGTACTTTTATTCAGCTGTGGATGTGACCAAGGCAATACTTCCCCTTTGGACTGTTACATCTCCTATCACTATTGTGAAGTCATCATGTTCTGTATTCCTAGTGCAATGTCGTGACTCTTAAGTAAACTCATGTCTTCCTTCTCTTCCCCGAACCCAGCTAACAAAGTTTTCTTCTGACTCTATTTCCTGCAATAGGTGGGTATGAAAATTCCTATTTGTGGGAAACAAAACAACTGTATTTGAACTTTCCTTAGCCACAGAATACACAAAGATAAAGTAAAAGCTGATTTGAGATATAAAGTGTTTTTTTAATTCCAGATTTCATTAGCTGTAGCAGCAGCCTGTTTATCTAGGCCAACAAAAGGCCACTCCTACCTAACAGCAAAGCACAGACACTCTAGCAGAACCTTTATCCTTCCTTTCCAGATCCCCTCACGACCCAAGCTGCTGTACCACAGCTCAGTATACCTTTATTTGCTGGGACACCCTTGAGGCTCAGGTAGGAGGGGGAGCCAGGAGCAGCAGGTGGCCCCTTGCCACCCACATGGTTGGTGACGGGTGGTGACTGCGGCCACCGCAGCAGGGGGGACGTGCTGCGCCGCCTCTTCAGCGACGCCAGCATGTTTGGCTCCCCAGGACGCTTGATCTTGTTCTGGGGCCCAGCCACAAATTCATCAGCTTCGTCTATCATCATACCCTGAAAATGAAGTAGTAATTTAAGTAGCAGTACAAAATAGCAACTATTTCACCAATCCAGTGATGAGTTGAGTTCCTCTGTGTTCAGACTCAAGTGCCTTTCAGAACACTTGACAGCTCTCAGAACAGAGATATCAAACGTAACCAGAGAGCCCAATGCCACTCTAAACCAGCACAATTCCATACACATTCCTCTTGGACCACCATGGGAGACATCCCTCCTTTCCACAGGCTGCACAGGTTAGCAATGTACTGCCACTTGTAGGGAAGAAATTCTACTCATAAATTATTTCAAGTTGCATTAAATATAAAGGCACAGTAGGCAGCAAGACCCCTCCTACCTTCTTGTCCTGTTTAAATGGATTGCCAAATGTATGGAGCCTTTTTGGTTGATCTGGGTCAATTTCCCTAAGAGGTGAAGGCATCATTTTCAGGTATTCCTGGTAATTTCCCATCTGAGCAACAGGAACACTATGAAGGCAGTCTGCAAGAGAAATGAGATCTTAATTTAGTTCTAAAAGTAAGGCAATACAAACTTCACACCTCAATTTCAAGTGTTAGCATATAAGAACTAGAATTGATTATTTCTTTCGACTACAGAGAATGAGCTGAAGACTACAATTGTGGAAATAAGCCTGGCAAGAGCTGAACTTAATTGGCACAAGAATAAGAAACAAGCAAGTTTAATTTCTATGCCAACAAGTTCATCTTTAGACCACCAGCGTCTCACAACAAAGAAAGCTCTTCTCTGCCTTAAGCCTCTATCACTTTATAACCCGTCTACTGAACCCTGGTGAATGTGAAAGCTCTCTCAACAAAACTTATTTTTAAACTTAAAAGCAAGTATGACATCTTGCATGACAGAAGGCAAAGTCTTCCTTCCTTCCCCTTCACAGTCAAGAAAAGGACACTGTCTGCCTCAGCAAGAGATGCAATGGCCACTTCTGCTCCCAAACCAGAGACAAAAACCACTATTTCCTTAAGGAAATAACAAAAATAGCTGTGTTCTCCTCAAACTATTGATGAAGAACTGTGACTCCTTACCTTCATCCTGCCCCAAAATAAGCCTGTGTGTTTTCAGAAGATTGGTTCTCATTCTTGTTAGCTGGTCTAGAAGACTGCGACGAGGAATATCATACGCATTTCTGAATGCCTGTGGCTTCAAATCCTAGTTTTGCAACAAAATAAGTAACTTTCAGTTAATCCATCAGTTCTCATGCATGGGGAAATTCTACTATGAACTGTAAAAACATTAACTTTTAAAAAATATTCATAAGCAACTTTAGAGCTTTATAACTGGCTACAATCAGCTCAGTGGCTGTCTTTTCAACACTATTTTTTGCAGCATTAGTGCCTTCAGCTCCATTAAGAGAAAGCACATTAATTTGTGGATAAACAATAGTTGTCTTTTGCAGAGACTGGCACTTAAAACATAGTAGTTTTCATTTACTACCATGGGGTTTTCAGAGTGTCCCAAAATCAAGTGCATTTACTCTTCTCTCTCTTTATGTCTATCCTGTACTCATCACAGTTCAGTGAAGGTACTTCCTTCTACACTAAGTCCATAAACGTTACCCATTTAAAACAGTTAAGATTAGCTGCTTAGTCACGCAAGATCACAGTGGTGGTTACCTTGTTTAAAAGTCCTATGTGGAATCCAGCAAATTCTTTAACATTCATTTCTGACAGTCTCAGAGGAGATTCCCCAGTGATCCCTTGCAGCAGTTGTTTAAAATCCCTACTGTGTACCAAGGAGAGGCCACAGGAGTGATTTTTCACTTTTATTCCAATTTCTTGTGGAACTTTCTTACCCACTGAACCTATTATCCGTTCCGATTCTATTTTTGTCTAAAATGGAATCACACCGTGAGTTAAAGAATCAGCAGGCATTGCACATTTCCAATACAAAACACAGTACATAAGCAGAATAAAACTACAAATTTAGTTCCCTACTATCTAACCACGGATATACTGAATTTCACAGATTAGATCTCAAGTATAAAGAAATCCTAATGTGCTAGCATATGGAAAAATATTTAGTCAGTGTATCTAAACTTATATGCCAGCAGGAGGTCTGTAAATATCCCTGATTTTGCTGCAAGCCTGTGACTCTCATGTCCCTGAAGAACCATCTTTAAAGAGAAAGAAAAAACAAAATGGAAGGTAGGATGCCTCAGGTTACAATAAAGTTGCATCTAAAACAATAGTATTATTCAGATATAGTAATGTAATTTCAGTTTATTTTTGAAGCAACCTATTAACTAAGATTTGCCCTGTATGTTTGTAACAATATCAGGGAGAAAAGTTGCAAAAGAAATGTTTTATGAGTACATTTCTAAAAACATATCACTTCTCCAATTAGCACAGATTTCTTATTACAGCTAGAGAATTTTACTGTATTAAGCTCTAACTGTATTCAGAGTTAAGGTTTTTTTACCCACTAACAGTACCTACAAAGGGGGGAAAAAACCCCAAAACAAACAAACAAACAAAAAGAAAAAAACAAACCCAAAACCCCCCAAACAAACAAAAAACAACAAGAGAAAAAAAACCCCACCCAAACAACCAAAATCCAAAACCCGCTGTGATTGCAAGCCACTTCCCCCAGATCTCCTGCTCTGAAGAGCTTGCTTCATTATCTGCGGGAAACTGAATTTAAGGACAACAGGAGCACAGCAGAATTATGGAATTGCCTGTGCCTATACAGAGCTTATAATGCATTCCACACATTCAAACTGTTCCACGTGCTGAGAACGCCTGTGAGAGCCACAGCAGCCATCTTGAGTCATTCCAACTCCACAGTGCTGATAAATCAAATTAATTTGCATATAATTAGATAAACAAAATACCACAGGAAGTTTTATTTCTAGTAGATGCTCAGTCATTCATTTAGAGGCTCTGGGATGTATTTTGTGCATTCTTTAAGGTGGACAATTTTTTCTTTGTAATTTTAAAGGCTGCACTGTTTCCCCACTGCCTTCTAGATATAGAACTGTTTTAAGAGTACTTCATACTAAGGAGGAAGAACTTCCAGGCCCTTACATCTGGAATGGCAGTCCTGGCAAAGAGAAGATACATAGGACTACTTCCCACCAGGTCACAATTTAACACATAGAAAGATTTTGACCTGAAAGAATCAGGAAGCTCAGATACAAAGCTTGAACTGTGATTTTACTCCCCACGGACAAGAACACATGTTTTTGTTTGTTTGGCTTTTTTTTAAAACAGACATTACCAAGGAACACATGGAAATAATCATGAGATTGAGCAAGCCTCTGATTTCAGCTGTGAAGAACAATGGCAAGAGCAGCCATAAATCCAATTAGTGATTATTTTTGGAATTTGAAGTCTAGCAGATATTTAAAGTATAACTGAAGAGGTTTCATTTACATTCCTCTCCACCACTTACAGAAGGCACAATCACTGGCTAGACAACCATAGTGGATTCATCCACATTTGCAGTGCAAATGCTCACCAGTCTTCAATTATAATATATGCTGCACACCCATATGAACTCCCACAGGGAATAACTGCTTTATAATGAGATTACCACAAACTAAATAATCAACGCACTTCTAATTGCAAAGGTTTCATCAATACTACCTGTTGGCTGAGTTTTTTAAGGTAAGAGATAACACTGTAACTAAGTCCACAATCTAAATTATCTGATATCAGATTTGGAGCTCCCATCATCCTTAGGGCTTTCTTTAACGGCTATAAGGAAAACAAAATACACAATAGTAAGAGAGTAAGTACTTAAAAAAAAATTTATAAGCTCAATTATAGGAAGCTAAAGCACATAGATTAATGCTGTAGCTTTTCCACTTTTGGCCACTAAAATTCAAGTCTATTCAGATAACATGTGACACGAGTTTGGTATCTAACTAGCTCACAATGGAAATTATGCCACATCACCAAGACACCACACAGCATGGTGCCACTGGCAATTTCCACTCAAAGGCTCAGATCCAGAATAGCCGGGATGATGCAAGTCCATATTGAGGTGCATTGTCCAAGCTACACGTCAAAGGTGACACAGCGCCTCCCTCCGCCATTTATTTGGCCCAGTCAGTATCTGCTTCCCAAGTTCTAGCATTTCACCAACATTAACAAACAACCTAATCTGCATTTTCCTCATCCAGTTACAGAAATAATGCCAAATTTGGGTTCTCTTAATGTTCTGAAATACTTTTGATCAAAATTCATTTAATGTTTAATGATCAGAAAACACATTTATTAAACACTTAATATCTGAACATAGCTACTACTATTCCTCAGTATTTCTACAATTTTTTGTAATTCTTAAAAATGTTTGCTCTAATCTACATACCTCTGAAAGGCAGAATGTTAAATACCTAAAATGCCATCATACTTATGTAAAAATATTTACTAGGAAGAGGTATGATGCAAAGGACTCTGGTCACAACAGCCATTATACCCCAGAGAAGAAGATGAGAAGAGGAACATACCAGTAGGTAGTAAGGAGGCATTGTTTTTAAGTAGTTGTCAAAAGCCTGTCGCCACTTCAGATTTGGCTTAAGTTTGTGAACCTTAAACAAGTCATCTGCAACAAGGAGAACAACAAAAGAAGGTGTCATTTATACAGTCTCAGACCTTTTGCTTTGTCCAAAATCATACGTGCTGGGTTTTCCCGTTTTCTCCCCCCACCCATCTCCCAATGGGGCTTCCCCCCAAAAGCTGCTCTTAACCTGAGGTGTGAAGGATTGGGAATCCCCAGTCCTAGCTGCAGTAGGCAATCCAGAGCAAGCCTCCATTACAAGCAAATTTACAAGGTACACCAGACTTAAACACATCACACAACTACCAGCAGCATGGAAAGCGCAACAAATCCACCTGTTGAAAGAGTTTCACCCCTCCTTGCCTCTCTCTTGCACATCAGGGGGTCCCTGTATCTAACAGAATCAAACATCATTAATTTGGTTCAATTTCCATTTTCAAACCAGCATCTGTTCAACCTATGTGATGAATTTTGGTCTCCAGTAAAAATATTCTTTGGCATCAAAGGGAAAGAATAAAAGAAGTCCAGTCAGGAGCAAATCCTTCTGGCCAGCTTTGCTGGACTTGATGCCAACAGCAGCAGCTGCACCTGGCACACAAGGGGATACCTCCAGCCACAACACCTGCCTCATGCCAGGGCAGCAAAGTCTCCCACAGGTATAGACAAGAGACAGAAATTAGCTACAAAAACTGCTGTCCTTTAAGAGAGGGGCAACCAGATACTTCTTGCCTTTGGGTACTGTTCTAGAAGCACTTTGCTCATTCCAGGTGTGCACTTGGCTGTTTAGGAATGGCTGAGGTGAAGCGTGGGCCTATTTGCTGTGCACACTATGAACTGTGACTGTGGTCTCTACACCAAACACAGCAGCCTGCAATTTACCATTTGCAATTATGAATTACCCACTGAAATAAAGGTTCTTCTTAGCAGGATTGTAGCATGCTGGCAAAGTGAGGCTAATGGAAGGAAATGCAGGTCTGGAGAAAGGGACGTCCAAAAATTATCTAGGGAGAGCTGCAGGAGATAGAGATGCACAGAAGACGGTGTGCAAAAGACAAATGCAGCAAGAAAATAGTTTTCTCCACAATGAGTTTTCAGGAAGATATATCTGGAGAAGAAAATTTGACTTGCATAGTACTCTGCACAACTTGTAACAACTTGTAACAACAGATGTTATGATACTACTTCCCAAGTTCTCACAGACAGACCACACACAATTACACATATTTTCCAATCTAAATTAATTCTGGATTGCATATAAAACCCATACTACAGATGCTGCTACTTCTCCTCCCTGGCCTGAAGAAAGTGGGCTGGAGTTGGAGAGGACAAATCAAAATTCAATTTAAAATCTCAATATACTTCAAGCTTAGCACTATTATCCAAAAGAACCTGGGATGATATCATGACATACAGCAAATATAAAATAACATCCATTCTTATCTGATAGACCTATTACCTTTTTGCAGAAAAATACAAGCTAAACTACATCCCTCTCAAAATTCAACATAAAATAAAAACCAACTTAAAAAGCAAGATGTTCAGTATTATAGCGTCCTAATATTTTACAGTCTATTAGTTGGTTGAGTACAGCTTGAACTTTAAATCCCTTACCAGCACCTGATCAGCATCTCGCTGCACTGTGAGATTGTACCAGTAAGAGCACATGAGCACTGTGACATGGCACAGCCACTCCTCAGCTCAGCCACCTGCAGTCCAGATCCACAGCACAGTTCAACTCCTGGACATCAAATGCAAAAGGCACCTCCCTGATCTCTGCTATCCTAGGAAAAAATTCTCAAAGATATGCAGAGCTTCAGCTTTTTAAAATCAGAGTCTCTCCACAGCCACAAACTCACTGCAGGAACTGCCACCCTCCCAAAAGGGTGGTAAACATGGCCACAAGTTTCTAAGAGAACTTCACCATGAGCATCTTACCTGCCTCTGCCTTGAGAGTTTGAGACACACACTGTCAGCAGACTGCAACACAGGCACTTGGAAAGGCACTTTTTCAGCCCTGGGCTGTGCATGATGATTTATACAAATAAGCAAACTAACAGTAATCCAGTTAACTATCTCATTCACAGATTAAACCCCAAATTTTTGCAGATAAAAATTAGAAAGTATTGGAAAAAAACCTTACGTAATTTAGTTTTACTTCTACCTAATTATTTTAAGATACTAATTTCTATATAGTCCACTTAATGCAGAATTCTTTTTGCTTTTGAACTCAGAGGGAGTTAAAAGAAAGAACTGTACAATTGGGAACATGGTATTAAAAACCATTAGGAATAGGCCGCAAGCTGCAACTCCAGGGATCTGTTAACTGAAAACTATATTGCAAATGCTTTAATAAACTTCAGACTAATGTACAAAGCAACCAAATTGTGACAAACAGGGCAACAATATACACTTTTAACATTTGTACTACAGAAGGGGGCTGGATGCCCCTTTTAAGATCAGTGAACAGTTAAAAAAAAGAGAGCATGAGAGAGAGGAGAGTTAGTCGGTAATTTAAGTAGTTCAGCTGCAGCCTAAATTACAACAGTTCAGGCATCAAGTAACCCAAAGTAAAACTTAGAAGTTTTATTTTAAATGACTACTCAAATTCCACCTGAGCAAGTACACCACCATTGCCTTTTGATTCCTGTAATTCCCCTACTTATGCACTAACAGAGTCACTCCTCTACTCTAGGTAGCAGATTCATGATTTTACATTCACAGAAAACTTCCCTGCAAACTATCTAGCCAAAAACAAGGTACTGCAATGGAAAACAGCATCCATCATTACCCCACATTACCAAAGAAGGTATTGTGTCACTGTTTCCCCATAGATAAAAAAGGTATCAAAATGTATTTTATCCCTCCCAGAACCAGAGCATGCTGCGCTCACACTGGTGAGAACATAGCTCTTCGCTTCCAAAATATAAATTACTTGTAGGTTGTCTCACAGAGGCTGTCATAGCATCAAAGGAAACTGTCCATGATGCAGTCCTTCACAGGCAGACAGCATTTCAGCTACAGTCCTTCAGAGCATTTTCTAAATGCTCATCCTGTTGCATATTTAAACCCACAGAAAAAGGGTATTTAACCACCTTCTCAAGGCATTTCCTGCACAGCTGCTTCACTGCTGCTTATGCTGATACTCCTAACAAACAGTCACTCTCCTGCCCAGCAGTGCTTGCCCTCCCACCCATGCAGCTAAAATGAGCCAAGGAATCATCATAGAAATGCAGAAGCATTTAGAAATACACCTCATTTTTAATTAGCCCTCCCTGAAACCCCTCCATCAACTTCTGCTTCATTAACTTGGCTGTACAAATGTTTTTAAACAGAACAGCACCTTAAGTACAACACCTTTGCAATAATCATTTCCTTCAAGAGGAAATTTCTATCATTTATGGGCCAAGCATTCAGCATTGAAGCACGCAGGCATCTGCCTGCAAAAAGCTCTGTCTTCAGCAGCCTCAAACTGAACAGAAAGAACTGCACCCCACCTCCTTGGTTCTGGGGGCAAATCACCACCAAGCTAGTCAGGACTTCTCTAGCTTTCTGAAAGCAAACTGGATTTGCTCATCCCACATTATCCATCACCACCGGAAGTGGACCAGAGACCAGTGTTTTTGTCAGACAACCAAACACAAAGCATGAGTCCATTAATACAAGGACTGTACGGCTTCACTGTTTTATCGAGTCCTATTAATTGCCTCCTTTCCCTTACAAACCTTCTGAATGCAGGCCCTGTAAGTTAAAAGCAAGGAAAAGCTACAACATTCCCAAATCCACTCTTGCAGAAACCAAGACATGAAATCTTGAAAGCTACAGGATGTGGTACAATTTACCTCCTTCGGCCACAGACCATTACAACTTGTTTCAGTTTGCTCGAGTATCACCTGCAAGCTGCCTCATGCCTACCTATCTTACCTGTTTTTAAGGCTGTCTTACACTATTTTTCAAAAAGAGAAATTAAAACTTTGCCTGCTCAAGAATGCAGGAGGAAAACAAAAATGCAAACAAAAAATCCTTAAGCATCTTACTATCTGTTTATAAAGTAGAACATATTTGATAATACAGTACAAATATACAGCTGTAAAGTGATAGTCTTTGTAAGTCGCTAGAAGGAACAGAGGTAGATTATTCATGGTACTGTCCCAAACAGTCCTCCAACACAATACTCTAACTAGTAGGGCAGGAGCCACCATACTAGTGCACCAATATGGGAGGCAGTGGCTGAATGGAGCAGACTTCTCCCAGTCTTGGGAGCTCTCACATTCTTTTAAATCTGGGTCAGAGTAAGGAAAAATTGGTTTTACACACTCAAATCAGTCCTCTGCTGAACCATCACTATCCACTACTAGCATGTATGAAGGGAGACACAGGAGGAGTGGTCCTACCTATCTACAGAGCCAAATAGAGTCAGTATTGCTAAAAACAACTATAAATAATTTACCACATACGCTGCTTATCATCTCACTCATTTTCTGTACTGCTAAGTAGAAAAGGCCCTAGATCTACTTTTGTGTTTAAGGTATACTCCACAGAACTTAATTCTACCATGCCTTAGAGATCAAAGATAAACAAAGTCCTGGAAGGAGATCTGAGGGTAACACTGTGTGTGTTTTTATGAACAACATGAAATACATAGGATTTGTGCCCCCAAGAAAACATCCACTTTACAATTCAGGGAATGTGGAAGCTTTGCATTTTCCTTTGAAGAGATTTCAGCAATGTAAGAAATGGATTACCAAGTGAGTAAGCTGCAGAATACACTACACACATTGAAAAGCGCCTTTCCCCAAAGAGAAGGAAGAGCTTTACATCCCTGTCAAAAAAAGGCAGGGGGAAGACAAGAGCCAGGTGATACACAGCAGAACTGTAAATACTAACATCAAAACGAACAGGGAAGTTAATTTACAATCAGTGATGGCTTTTCAGCTAGGAGATCTGCTGCAGTATTTCAGGAAACACAAAGTCACCAAAACTCTCATCCCTCCTTGCACATTTTGAGACAATTATCAAGTTACATAGATAACTATAGAAGACATTATCAGTAAGCATGACTTTATTCCTTTTTGGTTATAACCTGGATTATGAAAAAGCATTCCTGAATTGTGTTCTGATCTTTTTTTCCTAGAAATGAGTAGAAAAATCCTGCGTCAAACAGTACAACTCAATTCTCTTGGTCATTGTTCTTCTAAACACACCTACAAAATCTAGAACAGAAAAAGCTTTACAGCATCTGCAACTGAAAGGGTTAGTGGCACCCTCTCTGACACTACCTTTAAGCCAGATCTCTACCAACCACAATTACTGTGGCAGTTACTCACACAGCACCTTTTCACATCACCTTTCCTTAGAAAATAATTTCATTGTGAGAGTAAAAAACAAAAACAAAACCTGATCCTTTGGGCAGGAAAGAAATGCAGACTGTTTGACTGCTCAATTCCTTTTTACTGCTCTAAACTGCAATAGGGAATTCCCTCTTCCCAACACCCGTGACAGACACTGCATCTCATCTTCCAGTAAAAAATAAGCTGCTACAAGAGCAACTGCAAAACCTGGATATACCACACCCTAAATGAGGGAAAAGAATGGAGGTTGAAGCTTACTCCAGGTTAAGGAAGAGGCTACGTGTCTAGGAGGTGAACAGCATCAAACATGCACTGGAAGCAGGTAGCTCTCCTCCTCTGCTGGAGAGAAAAAAAGGGAGAGGGGGTATGAAAATCCTCTCCTCCCGAAGTACGTTAGAAGAGTTTGCAACATTCTCTAGTCTCTGATCTCCATTATTTTATTATGTCTCAAACTAAGGCAGAACACCAACCATTATTGTTTTGCTTTTACTCTGAAGCAGCTGCACTGGCAGTCCAGTGAAGATGTGTTACCTACCTAACAGTGGAAGTAAAACAGGGTAGTTGTAAGGCATCACAAAGAGGTTTACACAGGTTAAAGTAGTGCTTGCTTTTAAATACCCAAACGGGTGGCCAAGTTCGCTGTATTTTCCACTGCTACTCACAAATACCTGACAAAGAATAAGAGAGATCGCTGTATTAGAATAAAGAACGTGAAGAATACTAAGCATGGGGCATTTAAAAATTCAAATAAATCTGAATCCAACCACATTAAGACAATAAATTATCAAGCACAGACAAATCTGAACATATCAGAGTGAGTACAGACTTATATTCCATAGTCACAAAACTGAGACATGCAACATTTAGTATACACCCAGTAAGTGTGGAACTGCTCTTCACAGAGTAATCTTTACTGCTTTACTGAAATTACTGTGAAGTGGTGCCCTGAAGAGTTTTTGAAATTATTTCAAATAGTTAGGGGACATCTCTTGATGAAATGTTAAATAAACAAGCTATTTGAAATTAGTCTTCTGACACAAAAATAGAAAAACTAATGTTTATAACACTGACTAAAAAAATGCAAAACCTTTTAAAGCATAGAAGTTAAACAAAACATATAGCCACTCAAGAAATGTCTTGATTATGCCCAGTGCCAACATTCTTAAAATTGACTTTACTTTTAAAGTGCATGAGGGTCTTAACCCTGAAAACAAATACATGTCAACAATATTTCAACAGGATAAAAATGGTAGATGCTCTTGACTGAGGCAAGCAAAATAACCCACATCTAAGTCAAAAATAGTTTTCCTAGAAAAAAATAAACCTTGCAGCAAATATCAAGTGGTTTTCCTCTGTTTTTTCAGGGCATAAGGAACTGGGTTTGCTACATGGTTTCTATGACAATGAGCCTATTTCTCTAATTTGTAAGGGTCTGATGTGTAACTGGAAGAAGAAAAGCAGTTTTTGAAAAACAGAGTAATTTTAGTAACTCAGGCAAATAACGTACCTATGAATGCCAAAAGGACATTTTTGAAATAATTTTTTTTTAAGTAACTTTAATTTTTCTTCTGAATATGCATATCATATTTTCAACTAAGTTGTAGTATTTATTAGGAATACAAAAACAGACACCTCCAAATTCACCTTTCCAGCTGAAGTACCATACAAAGCATACTCTTTGTGTACACATTAGGCTAATATTTAAAAGAACACCACCAAGAAGGGAGCTTGATTTTAGAGGAACAGAAACTTATAAAAAAATTACAAAAGGAGCATGTGACCAAGGATTTCAGCAACAGAACTCTGATCTCTTCCAGGCCAATTCAGTCAACAGAATCAACAGCTTCCATTCAATTCCTATTAGCAGCTTCAACCACCTAGTGAAAATGATTTGCAGCTGTTCATTAGGTAACATGATGGAAACTAGTGCTGGGTTTTCCCTCTAAGCATATGGATGCCTGTAGAGAATTTCAATTTAGCCAAAAATGGAACCTGGGGGGTGTATTTCCTAGCAAAATGAGATGAACCTAGAAAGAGAATTAAATGGTATTATAAAGCCTGTGGAGGGAACACTCAATCCCAACTCCTGATAATTCTGTTAGAAAGGAGGTAAGTGAAACATGTTTCTTCTCATCTGCTGCAGAGTTTGAACCAGACCCCAATTCCCCAGACTTGCAAAGACTGAAGTACGTCAGAATACCCATTTCATTTCTGGAATCAATTAAAGTCCAAGTACCTGCCAGCAGGTATGGGGAGACTTTCGTTCCAAGATGTACTGGGTGAGGGGTGAAGGCTCAAGCTCATACTTGTCAAAAGGAAGCTTGTCTATGACCATGGGCTCACAATCCACACAGGAGAATCTCACCACAGGGTGGGCTGTGCGCGGAG
>VWYI01047037.1:62868-86194 GCA_013399455.1 Anthoscopus minutus
GGGGTGAAGTGTATCAGTTTTCACATATTCATGGAAAACAAACCAATTCTCTTAAAAACATCCATAAGCAGGTATTTCATCATCCTGTAAGTCTTATAACGCTCAGTTTCCACAATATTGCTTCAAAGAGAATAAAATACAAGCTCCCAAAACATACATTAAATAAATACTTCTCTAACTGGAAAAACATGCTCACATACAGTCTTACCATGAAGAGTAAAACATGGTTAATATTCCACCTATTTATCTTTATATTAAAAAGCCTTCATGTCAATCATGCTACAACAATACAGACAGGTTTAAAGGAAACTTCCAACTCTTCTTCCCACCTTGAAGTTCAGAGAAAAACAGATGTTACATGGCATTCAATCCACAAAGAATCTCTCAAAGACTTCTCTACAAATCTCTTTTTTTTCCCCTCTTTAATCAGGAGGTGGGAGCAAGGGGAACGGACAGACAGTACCTTGTGCACTTGTGTGGAGTGCAGGAACAGAACATTCCTTACAAAAGAGAGATGTTTAGAAAGGCATGCCAAATGTATGATTATTTCAGTAAGAAAAGGAGAAATTAATACTGTTTTCTCCTCATTTTCTGCAGGGAATAGCTCTTCTGTTTCAATTTTAATCCACACATGCAGTAATACTAAGGAAAAAAAACCCTAGTTGATCTTCTTTCAAAAACAAATACTCTCTTTTCCACGTAAATGAATTTTATAAAGCTTTGATTAAAATTTAATAGGCTCACTATGATTTGTTGTCCATGAAATAACTAACAGTTCAATTTTATAATCTTTAAAAACCATCCAGCAAATTAACTAGCCACATACATGGAAGACAACTTTGTGGATAGAAGAAATGTCACAGGTTACAGTATCCACATTAGATTATACCACTCTGTTAAAAACAGTTTTAACCTTTTAAAGCAAAGTCACATCATATTGTAAATAGAGAAAGTAAAAACTACTATCTATTTTCAGTCTGTTCAACTTTTTGTGTAGAATTCTTTTTCCAGTTCTTATTTTACTTACCAGTGTTGGTGAATTCTGATCAGGCCAAAAAGATTCTGGGATTGGCCAATGCCCCACAGGAACACCCGTTTTAGGGTTAGGCCGTACATAAATGAGTTTGTGACAACTATGCCACGGCTGAGAAGCAAATGAATTGATGGGCCTGGATGAATCAACAAGTCCATCTAAAATTTAAACAAAGCAAAATAACAAACAGAAAGAAAATTAAAAGCTACATGCATGCATTCATCTGCTAGCAAAATTTCAGTATTAGAAGCCAGTAAGGCATTTCATTACTCTTGTTCCAAAGACATACAGGTCTTTACATAGGAGACTGAAATAATCTATTCATCCAGGCGTATCAGAGAATCATCTGAGAAACAATTACAGTATTTGCCCTGATCTCCTGTCTGCTCCTGGGGGCACAGCCATTACACAGTGAGAGCAGCAAGGCATAATCACATATTATATCACAAATTTACTTGCTTAAGCTCAGTGTCTGACAAAGCTCACCCAGGCAACAGCAAGCTACCGTTGCTGGTTCTGCTGTACCTGGAAAGGCTGAGAATTGGCATTTTCATTTCTGTTGCAATGCTCACTGACTGACGCTGCCACTAGTGCAAACTCCAAGCAAAGATGAGCAAAGTGTCTTGGAGAAGCTGGATCCATCTTGCAGGAGGCAGCTTTTGCCATTTTTAATTACAACAGGTCACCACACATCACTTAAACCCCACAGCCTCCTGCACAGGCTAGCATTCCCTGCCAGTCCACTGCAGCGCACCAGCACAGATACCCCTGCACGCTGATGATAAAGAACTTTGTAGTACTACAGATGTAACCAAAGATGTGTTCAAAGACTGCTCTTCAAACAAAAAGCACAGCACAGATCATCCACTTAACCAATCTTTGTTTAAAAAGGATTTTACATTACTAGTTTTCCTTGCTTTAGAGAACTGGCCAGTAATACTGTGGAAACCATGTTTCAGACACATCAGTTTGGTTTCTCTGCATTATAAAAACCGTGATTTTTTTCACAGCTTGGCTAAATCCTATCACATTTCTCTCTAGTTTAGGACTTTCTTAATTCCCATAGAGATTAAAGGTCTTGATGTTTTTATACATTCATATCCACAGCCCACCACACCATTCAAATATGACAAAAATGAAGTAAACAAAAAAAAAACAAAAAACAACTCAAATTCCACCAGTTGTTTTGCCACATAGGAAAGAACGTTTGGGCCACCACAGACATAGGAATTTGCTGCTGTGCTGTCCAGCACAGGGTTATAAGAAAGCCTTCTTTAAAAAAACCAAAAGGAGAAAACAAACATAGAAAAACCTGATTCCAGAACAAAGGCAGGAATAAAGCTGGCCTTGCTAAAATGTTCAGGTAATGCTAAAAATTATTACATTATCTGATATTCTAGGATCCTAACTTCCTAAACTGGAACTGGCCCTTTCCTCTTCCTTTAAGCCATGAACTTCTGCAAATCTGAAGATCTGCTTCACATTTGGAGTATACTTTCATCTTTCCTCTCATGCACGTGAATCACAGGGAGGAAATAAATCCTTGTTCTTTGCAGTTTTTCAGTCACAGCTATGAACATTCACCTAAAACTTACTGTTCTGTAATCAATAAGCAGAACGAAAACATACAGAAAATTAAGCATTGAGATTGTTGCAGAGATACTTAAGTGTTAAGTACACTACTGCTAGATTTAATTATTTTAAGTACAGTCTTGACAACACTGTAATTCATGCTTAAATGCTTCCTGCAAATATTCACTTTCCTCAGCCATCCAAAAAGAGGTAAAAGGAGTGACATAGAGCCAGCCAGTAGTAGATGATCCATACAAGCATATGGCAACATAAAACTTAAGGCATCATTTAACTTAGCAAAGATCAAACTAACACTTGTAAAAGCTGCATCCTGTACACTACAGGGAAAAGCTGGCAGGAAGGACATGGAACACACTTAAGGACATCTACATACAAACAGAACATTTTGTCTTAAACATTAGGAGCAGGGAAAAAACCCAACAACCACTGTACCTTCTCCAATAGGAGCTGGGTCTGGTCCTGACTTCTCGAAGTTAATAACAACTCCACTTTGGACTTTTTGAACTAAAGATTCTAAACATTGATTCAACATTCTTTGTGTCCGAACGCAGTAAGAACGACCTATCCAAGAGAGAAATTACATGGGGAAACAGAAAACAAATTTTGAGTAATTCTACCTAAGGATGTTTTATTGCCTAAGTCACACTGCCAAGGCTTTCAATTTTACACAAAATAACAGCAACAAACTCTGTACAAGTTTATGTAAAAGGCAAAGTACTTTGCAAATTCAATAGAACCAAGAAAAAGCACCAAAACCTCACAATCTGCTGAGATTTTACTTGTTACTAAAGACGCCATTAAGGCTTTATCAGGTTGGAGCAAGGCCAAGTTCACAGAGGCGCTTAGGAAGGCCTGATTTCACCAATACTATGTAATCTATCTGCTTTTGTCTACCCAAACCTCCTCCTCCCACAAAAAAATTTCTCCAAGCATCAATTAAAAAAATTCTTATCAACATATCAAGCAATAGCCTGCAGAATTATATTTTTTAAGATTAAATTTATCTTATCAACTTTGCATCAGAATTAACATCTGACTAATAGCAGTCCTGCTCAATTCAACACTTAAATTTAAATAAAAACCCTCATGATGAACAAAGCCAACCCTGAGCATAACTAAAGAAATTTTCCAAAGCCTCCTTCTGCATTTAGAAAATGTTCTCACATCTAGCTCTGAAATAGGAATATTGCTTTGTAAGTCCTCCTGTGCTACTGGAATCCAAGAAAGCACCACATGGATTCACATGGACACACAGCAATTCAGACAGAGAAAACAGGAAGAGGTGAAGGTGAGTTAAAGGGAAAGAATTATTTCAAGGCAAATGCCAAATGTGAAGCAAAGTGAAAAAGCATCCAGTTACCTCCTGTAACTTCACACATCTGTGTGATAGCAGATTCATCAGTAGGCACACTCCCAAGCTGCTCTGGTTCAGCAGATGCAGCTCCTGGCAAACGCAGTACCAGAGCAAACAGCCTTTGATCCCAACGGAATGGTTCTTTGGTTAGTTCACTTCCAGGCAAAGGAGAATTCAATGGAAGATGAAGCTGGTACAAACAGATTTAAGAACATTTTCCACTATTTGACAAACCAGCTAAATATCATATCCAAACTCATTCATTTATCTGTAAAAGACCCCTTTTCTCTCCAACCCACTAATTTATCTGAAGTTCTCATTTCAAAATCCTTGCAGACTACGAATTTAGGGGCTGGGCAATGACAGGATAGCTGGTTTCTATTCTCTATAATAACAGGTCAATGATAAAGGAATACAATTAGCAGGAAAAAACTGATTAATATTCATCTCAGCATAGCACCAACTTGCACAATTGCAACTTTAAAGAACTTAATTCAAGTTTACCTCCTCTTGGACTCCAGCTGTATTTGTCAGTTTGTTTCCATCCGTGATGGTAATCAAAATAGATGGCTCCAAAAAGAACGGATTCCTTCCCTACAGATAAAAGCACAATGCTAAGAGCAACCTTAACTCACAGGCTTAAAAGCTTGTACTTTTGTCATTATAAATAAAATAAGCAATCATTCAAAATAATGCTCTGTCATTTTTTTAACAGGCGAGGAACCACACAGAACTACACAAGATTGGCTATTCCTGTGTGTCTACAGTTGGGGCATTTATACTTTGCTTCTTTGTACTTCAATAATGAAAATAATGCCAGCATCTTCTAGGGTCTTTTCAGTAGCCATAAGAAGAAAAAAAAAGTTTCCAGTTCAAGCTCTTAACACAGAGCTAGCCAACATTTAAAAAAAAGTTAAATGTAAAAAAGGAAAATTTCAACCACCAAAATCCCTCACCAACTATAATTTAAAAAAACATAGAAATGTAAGACAGAAGACTATAAATAGATTTGTTACCTGTCCATAATTGTCTATTCCAGACACTAATCTATTGAGATTTAACAAGTCAAACGATGACCTGAGTGCCTGGCCAAGGGTTGTTAGTCCTGAAGCCTGAAGGTTTTTCAGTTCATTCATGAATGTTGCATGGTTTTCCTTCCATCCAGCCTGTTACACAAAACAAAAAAGCTTATTAGTTACTCTAGCAGCAAACTGCTATCAACTGAAAGTTGGCATTTCTCTCTGTTCCCAACAAAAATTAATTATATGCCTGATTAACAGATGCACTGCACTATTTACATGCTGCACACCCCTAATCCAGGTATGCACAACCCAATGTGAAACATGGTTACACCTACAATGGGAGACCCAAGAAATACATACTGCCAAGCACTGGAGCAATTTTGCGTTACCATGAAAACTGCTGTAGAGATGATGTTGTTAACAGAAGTATTTGGATTTAACACATGAATTATTTTTAGGAGGAATTGTCAAGTTTGGAAATCAGAAATGCAGCTGCCGAAGTATCAGCCAAGGTAAAACCAAGATAAAAGCAGCATAATGTCACTGCCTCTTCTGGCATATACCCATCCCCATTTTGTCTTTTCTTCTATAAATTAAATCTAAAAGGAAAGAAAGGAGTGGCGGCATACACCCTATGTAAGAATCAAGTCACTGTTAGTGTCTCAGTGTAACAGCTTAAATTTTGGAGGTCTTTAAAAAAGTTTTTGCTGACAAAACCTAGGGATCAAAGGAACAGCAAGTGATGAGGATGGTCAGTCCAACCAAGCACTCTGGACCCTCTGGTAAGCAGGCCCAACGGATGTGATTCACATACCCTTTCCTTAAAAGTCGCTTGCTGCACAGCTAGGAAACTATTTTAGAAAAGACCAGCTCACAAGGAATTGGTACAGGATTTAAAGATGCCTCAGCTAAAACAATCAAACCTTGGAAGTCCTGGATATTCCCAAAACTCTCAGCCTTGCTATTACACGGTACTTTCCAAGCCACTCCTACAGCAAGCAAGCAGTTATTCACCCAGGCTCACTGACACCAGAGACATTCCCGTGCTCGACCAGGCATCCCAGCTTCGCAGACATAAAGAGGATCATTTCAGACAGCCTGACTTTTGCTGGGACAACCTCTGAGCAACACACTCACCAGGTGAAACAGGTTCTCTTTCCTATGCACTGGGTTCAGCAGCAACCACCTGCTGGCTGTGCCAAGCTGTGCAAGAACACAAGACGACAGGATTTTCCTGTGCTTTTTTTAAGCACCTCTATCCCATTGGCAACCTCCAGTACACACTCATGGCTCTGGAAATGGTCCCAGGATAAACATATTCAGAACCATAAAAGAATGTAAGAACTGAGTAGAAAGAACATGTGATGATCAATACTTCTGTTGAGTTGACGAGCCTAAGCTGGGTGGGTTTCTTTTCAGAATGGAGAATTATCACATGATGATACAATAAAAGTATTTTGGTCAAGTTTAGGTCCCTTAACCAGTTCTTCAAGCTTGAGATTAATGCAAGGGATACAAGAGAGTAAACTCTGCAATGGGCCAAAGAAAAAACAGACTTTCACCAAGACTGGTTCAGCTTTATTGATTAAACAAGCCTGGAAGTTCAAAAAAACAAGGTAATTCTCAATAAACACCACCAACACTCACACACACCCACAACTTAAAATATAGCATCTCATTAGTAGAGCCACAGCAACCCCCCACACCTGTGCTCAGCTCAAGGCAAAAACGAAATAGGGTCCCTCTTTCGGGGTAAAGTGACTTGGTAACTGGTATTTTTTAAGAGCAAAATAGCACCAAATCCCAACAAGATGATTTGTCTTACCCTAAAAAAGCTTCTCTTCAACAATATTAAGTGAACAGTTACCAAAATTGTTTTGTCTGAATTCTCTGGACCCATAAATGGAGGTATGACTGCTCTCTTTTGTCTGGCAAAAACACCCATCTATGGATCCACCAATGGGGACAGCCAGGCTGGATTTCAAAAAGTGTTTTCCAGCAAAGACCAATTGTGTTACACTGTTACAAAAGCAAAAGGGGAAACAAATAATTTACAAAGGAAACACTATTCCCAGTCTACATTTCTTGAACTCATTTGAATTTAAGAGTATTCTTTGTTAAATAAACAGCAAGTCTTCACTGACATTTGTAGATTCTGCTATTTTCCCATTGTGAAAATGTTTGCTCAGCTTCCAGCTCTGTTTGATCTCACTGCAGTGTGGTCAACCGCCTGCAAAATGAAACATGTACCATTTCACCAGGCAGAAGTAGGGAAGCTGAAGGTACAAGGAGCAGCTGATCACCAATGGTTGGCTGCCCAAGAAAACTATTTTTCATCTTACAGCTCTCACAAGATCTTTAAAGGTAAAGCCAAAGAGAGCTGCACCTTTTTAATAAACACAGTAAAATGGAAGAACTTCTCAAAATGAGAATAAGAGCAGCAAATGCAAGATTTCCATATCCAGCTCTAAATAAAAGTCTGATTAGTTAATGGACTGCATTCTCTACATTATCCTCAAAAAAAGATTCTTGAATCAAAAACACTTAAATCAATGACAAGAAAGCCTATTTCTGTAAAATGTTTTTCTCCAGAAAGACTCAAGCCAATGTAAATAATGAAACATATCTTTCAGGGACAGAAACTCCAGCCCCAAAGAGGTCTATACATTCTCCTTTCCATATATACAGCAGGAATATTCTTAGGGCAAAACAGAGTCAAGTACCCAGCACCAAGCAAATGCACAATGAGTTCATGTTAAAGTGATTAAATAATAATCCTTCCTAAATTCAAATTACTGCCACTAATGCTGCTTTACAAAAAAACCACTCGCTCTGTTTGCCAGGAGAAATACTAATGACCAGAAAAACCCCAACCAAAACCCCACAACCTGAAAGGACTAAACATAAATATATTCCACAAAACTATGTATTCTCAACAAAACTATGTATCCTATACAGGTCAGTAACTAAGAAGTCAAAACTGAGCATTAGTTATTTCAGTTGTTTATGAAGCAATTTGAACAGTGAGAGTAGTTTCTTCTAATCTTCAATATTACATTCCAACATAGTCACTTTTATGCCCAGAATTTATTAATAGCAACCTTTACCTTGCCTTGTTACTGGCCTTTCATTGGATAATTTATATGAACAAATAATGTTAGACTCCAAACACATACGAAAAGACTTTCTAAGATAGCTAGGAAAAAGCAAGTACTAAAACAAAAAATCTCACCCTCTTTGTTTATGCCAACAGGCAAAAATGCATTGTCATTTGGCCTTCTGCAAGCTCTTGATACCATGCTACAAACCACCCAGAGATTTGGAAGCATTCCAGCTCCTGGCTTCAGCCTTTGTGAGCAAATCATGCTGACAAGAAATAACATACTTAAAAAGTAACATTTTTTTTCTGGTGACTTAAGTTTTCAGACAAATCCATGCCCTGCTCTATATTTCACCACAGAGCTATGATGTATTTCAGCTGCTTCAAGAAGCAGTAAGGTCAAAACAACTTATTTCAGCAGACCAGATTAACAAGACAAACACCAAAGTGAAAAATCCAATGAAGAAAAGGAGGCTTTTTTAGACCAAGCAGTATCTGGACTAACTGAACATCAAAAGAGCAGACCTGAGCAGCAAAAGAAAATGTTGGACAGAGACAGTAGCTTAAAAAGACCTTCAAGACTTAGGAGAAACATACAAGATTTCAGTTGCAAGAGACTAGAAAGAAAATCTTGTAAAATGCTGTAGTGGCAGTTAAAAAGAAAAACAAACCACTCCACCCAACCTTTTTCATATAAAAGGGGACAATACCAATGTAAAACAGCACCAAGTTTTGAATATGTGTAATACACAGATGTTGAAATCCCAGATACACTGGCTTATCTGTCAGGTTTACTGGTCTTGCTGTAGATTTGTATTGGTTCATTGTTGGTTTGTTCTGCCTTTGATTGGTGCTGTACTTCTTTTTTTTATTCTTTCCAACTATTTCTTGGCATAGCTTGGTCAGCTGGTAAAAAAAGCAGCAGAGCCATAGGCTGGACATTAGAGCACAGGAATTCCGGGTCCAAAGCAGTTCCCAGTTTCACCAGCTTCAGGAAGTCCAGGGACACAGTGCCTTGGAAGCTACAAGTTGTTGCCTTTGGAGCTTCTAATAAGTAATGCCGTAACACTGTACTGCATAGTTTATTGTTCACTGGATTGCTTTCAGATCTAATTCAAAAACTGCAACATTACTAAAAATAATCCTCCAAGAAGAAAATTTGCAATAATGCATGCCAATCACAACAGCCTGTGTTACAGTACGTACTCCATATTTAGTCAAATACACAGATTTTTAAGAGTTCTGCTAATGTTTCCCTAGATTTCAGATATTACAACTTGTTTGAAGTACTCAAGTTTCTCAATAATAGAAGCCATTATTAAGTGTACCCATCTTAGGAAAACTGACTAGCTCAAGACAACATGCATCCCAGCTTGTCAGTGGGAATCATCTGGAAAAATCCAGCTGTTGAAATCTGAAACCACTCCTGCAATGGAATTTTCAAGTACCGCAGGAAGACAGCAAAATCAGCAGGGCATTTTGCCTCCCAAATCACCAGAATGATTCATTTTTAAATTACCTTTCTGTTCACTAGTGACTGTACAAATGATCACAACTCAGACCTGCTCATGCCTGGGCCAAAGTCAAGCAGGTGCTTCTTTTGTATAAAAGTGAATTCTTTTGGAACACCCTACAACGCAAGGGGCTGCTTCCCAAATGCCAAAGTAGATACTTGTCACCTCTTTGTTAATCTCCCGAATCCAGCCCCAGCATCATCGCTCAGTGGGTTCTGCAGCAGGGAGTATTAACTTCCTATGTAGCCCTGAGTTAGTCCGCATGACCATTGGCTACTTCAGGATAGGAGCTTTAGCAAGCCAAGACTAGTCACCCCAGCTCTGCCACAATAAAAGTCAGCAAACAGGTAGAGGGAGAGGTACTGGCACCATGTGTTCCCCTGCCCATGAAGGACAAGGTAAGGCTGTTTGTCAGTATAGAACAGCAATTGCCCACGCTACCCCACGTGTTTGATTTGTTGTTCAAAGATTTGCTAGCTAAAAATAGCACAAAGGAGAAGAAAGGCACTGACTACACAATGAACATCAAATGCATTTAACATTTTTCATATCCTAAAAGAATTAAAAATCATATGACCTACTAATCACCTACTAATTTCATCTTCACAAATGCTGGTGCAAATGGGGCAGAAAAACAGCTCTAAGAGACACTTGGAGACGTTGACTCCCCTCCAAATACTTATGAATGCCATTTTTGAGGCAACAGAGCTCACAGGTTTTCTGTACCTTTCGCTGAAAACCCTTCTCTCATTTCAGCACTGTGTAACACACCAGTCCTGTCACAGCACAGCATTCAACAGCCCATAGCAAAGAAACTCCCAAGATCAATTCTTTTTTGTTCTTGGCACAGGAGAGCAGCACAGCACTTACCTCTTGTATCTGAGACCAGCACAGCTCCAGCACAGAACAGTACTGGCACACAGGTCTGAAATCAGCTTATCACTGGGGCAGTGCTGATCCCAGGGAGCAGCCAGGGCTCACTGGTTGCTCCAGCAGGTGCACACTGGTGTCTGCTCTAAGACTCACCTAACAAAGTCCCTCCTTCTCAGTTCCCATTTGAGAAGTATTTCAGCAGGTAACCAATTCACAGGTTTAAACTACTACCTTGATAATCCCACAGAGCAGTCAAGTACAGTGAGCTAGTGAGGATCAGGTCAGAGCCTTAAGGCTACGTATTGTGAATAGCAAGTTAATTGTTTCTTCCTGTGAAGTTATTCCTGCTGCTTTTGTAGGACACTCAAACTGAAAACTATCTGCCAAAGTCCTTCTTTAAATTTTTGAAAATTTATTTTTTTTAAAAAGCACTTAAATTCCAGTCAAATAAAACATCACAGAAGTCTAATATACATAAAATGTCTCCAAGAGACCAGAGAAGCATAAACTGCTTCAAAACATCTTTAGAAAAAAACGAATCTTAAAAAACACACTGAAGTAGCTGATTCCTTTGATCCCACAGAGCTGATACACTCTGACACCAGATTTTTAGCAGAAAGCTGTCACACTGCACAGCCCTTTATCTCCATCCAGCCCCAGGCACCACAATTCTTCCTTTTTCTTTGGGACACACTATGTACCTCAGTAACGCAGAATCTCTCCTCCCCTCACCCACACTGTTTTTCCCTACACAGCTGGAAACAGCACCAAGAAGTTGTCATGCACCTCCAGGCCTGTGGGCAGTGCACACAGGGCAGCTGCCCCTTGGGACACAACAGCCACGCTGTGGCCCCCNCCCCCCCCGGACACTCACCACTCCATGCCTGGGGAACGTCCTCCAGTTTCCCCTGCCCTCAAGCAATCCAGGCCTTGCACTCCAAGGAAGGGCTGCAGTGTGAACTGTGATGCCCAGGAGATCCCCTTCAATAGGACATTCCTAAGCTGAACTCTCCTGTACCTGCACCCATCAGACTAAATAATTTCTAAAGATGGAGCAAACCAGCTGGTTTTCTAAAGCACATTAGTGAATGTGAACAGCAATCTAGCACAGTATGTAAGCGCCAGTTTTTATTATAGGCAGTCAGCTACACAGAAAACTATTTCATCTTGTATAGGAAGAAGTATTTCTCCACGAAACCTTAAAATAAAAAAAAAACAAGAATCAGTCAAACTACACCATGAAGTCCACTGTCCTTTCAAGATTACTTCACCATTAAATAGGACACAGAAACACATTTCCTTCAAGAAGAATTCAAGATGTTTATGTCAAGAACAACTCCATCTTCAAGCACAGCACTCCTGCAAAACATTAGCAGAGAGGTTCCTAAGCTCCAGTTACAAAACGAGTACTGGGGCCTTTTGTTCAACATTTCAAGAGAAGAAGCACCTTCAACAGGAATGCCAAATGCAGATGCTGTATGGACAACTCAAAGCTAAAAACTGCTTGGAACCAAGGGATAATAATCAATGTCAAGCAGAAAGAAAAAAGCCTACACTACCTTTTTATTTATTACCTGCTGCGTGTGCTTCAATCCATCTCTGAATTTAGCTTTTTGGTCAACAGTATTTAATGTATTTTGATAGTTACTCTCACTGCACTTTTTCCTGTGCAAGGATAAAAGGAAACACATGAAGAAAGGAAAGTATAAATATCAAAGAGATCATGGTATCACCCTGTTCCAAAAAGCATTCCTATTTAAAAAGAAAAACACTATCCAGTTAAAAAGCACCTATTTCTGAGGAACACTTGAGAAGCCAGGATATTTCAGTACAGAGCTGAAGCAGAACAAACTACATTTCACACAACAACTTAACGGAGAGAGAACAGAGAAGTAGTCACAGTTTGCAGTCTTAGCACAGTAAGCGTAACAAGAGGCTCCATGCTCCTGTTCAGCATCATAGCAGTCATTTCAGAAATACCATTATAGGTACATCTTATCCAAACACTGTAGAGAGGGCAACTGCTGAAATGCAGAGGATTTCAATCAAAGATTTTCAGCCATTCACAGTGCCTGTTGCTCTTTCAGCCTATCAAATATGTTTTTAATACCAGTCAGCCCCAGCTCCGTCCTTCTCCTAGTCCATTCCTATACTCAGCATGGCTGGAGAAGTCACAAGGAATAAATGCAACAGCTAAGAGTAGGTGCTATCAACACTAGGGATTCCTCACTGCACATTTTTGGAAATCAAGTGGAAGAGCATTACTGATGATACTCTAGCTTTACAGCCCAGAGATGAAACAATACAATATGATTCACATTTATTTTGCAAACTGTCACATTCCTTCTGCCTTCCTTCCTAAAGAACATCACAGAACTAGAGCAGCACACCAAAGCGCTACAGGTATTGCTAATTTACTTCAAAACTCAAAAATGTAAATCTAGAAGGAGTAATCTAATCACCAGCTTTCTTCAACTCATGTCTGAAATGCTATTCAAGGCACTGCTGAGGAAAAGAAATACTTTAGATGACCATTAAATTAATATACTCACTGAAATGTCAACCAGCCAGCCAAGCAAATAACTTCACCCTGATACAACCAAAAATACACTGGTGGCCCTGGGAGCCTTACTATTGGTCAGATTTTTATTTCAGATGATAGCAAGGTTGGATTTCTTTTTAGCGCAAGAGTCATCTGGACCTAAAGTAACTATCTGAGCTTAAGCTCTTTTGATTAGAGAAGGCTCCCCCAGGTCAGGCCCTCTGAGTGCAGGGCACATGGTCCTGATCCAGCCCTCTGATCCCATCCCATTCCAGCCTGGAAGCACCACCAGAAGGCCTGGCAGTAGCTAAAGACACCAAGTGTTCTGCCTCAACAGATGCACATTCTCCCACAAAGCAGAGCTTAACTTTAACAAGCTATGAAGATCAGTGCTAATGCATTATACTCACTTAGAAGCGAAGCATGGCAACACCAGTTTAACCATACTGTAGATCTTTGTTTTCTGTCCAATTAATTGCTTGACAACATCCATCTTGCCAAGAGTCTTACTTTTTAAAATACTGTTTCACATGTTTAAGCATCTGTGAGAGCACAAACAAATCAACAACTGCCCTACCTTTAAAAAGAAAAATTAAGGTGTACTGAACTGTTAGTTTTTTTAGTCTAGAATAACATTCAACAAATCTAATGCTGTTTATCCTGAAATTTGCATAGGTACACAATGAAAGAATCATAACTGGGTAAATTGTGAGATAGAAATTTATAACAATAATAATAGCTATTTAAAAATACAACAAGACTTGTTTCCTTATCTGACAATAAGCAGTTCAAGTTTCAGAGATCCTTGTCAACCTCAGTTCTTATGCCGAAATAAATTTTGTTTTTTCAATGCTTTGCAGAGTCAATATACAGATCAATACAAGTCTACAGATTCTGATCCCCACAATGTGTCTTTACAAGAATGTACTTTTCTCCTGGCACATTCCTAAAACCTCAATCCTAGAACATACTGCTTACAGCTGAAATTGATTGCTACGTGTTTGCTAAGCATTCTAAAATTAGCCAGAAAAAACACAAAGCAAAAAAATTCCTTTCAATTATTGCCTACATTTTTGAGGGGTGTAACAGAGTGTTAACAGAGTGTAGCAGCACAAGAATTACATTAAGAGGTGCACTATAAGAATGAAGTTTAAGAAAGAAGAAAAAATTCTAAGACTCAATCTGTAAGAGTGCATTACTTAAGTAACAATCCGCATTTAAAATTCAGAGCAGCACCAGCTGTTCTTTCCATTTTTTTTATTGGTTGGTTGGTTTTTCAAGGGTTTTTTGTGGGTTTGCTGGTTTTGTTTTACTTTTGTTTTTTCTGGGCTGTTTTGGTGGGGCTTTTTTATTTGTTTTTTTTGCGGTTTTTGGGGCAGGATTTTTGGGTTTTTGTAGCCTATATTATTAAGTAAAATCAAGGATACAGGGATTCAAAATACATACAGTGAAGAGAATCATTAAGGCTGAAGCTATCTGGAACCTTCTGACAGGGCCCTTGGAGTTGCACTGCTCCCCCCTCCAAAAGCACTAATCTCTAGAACACAGGTCATACAGTAGAGACCCTGCTTTTTCGTCAGGCTGGATCCCACCTGCCTGAGGTATGAGAACGCTATAGGAGACAGCACTAAGTTACATCTTTTCTAGATCACAGCAAGCTCAAAACATCAGTGTTGCATTGTTGCGCCACCTCTGCAAATCATAGTTCCTCCCAGCAAGCTGTTATAAAATACACAAGCGTGAACACGGTAGAAGTGTCTGCAATTGTTAATTGCCTTTTTCCACTGTTAAAATGTGAGCCAATCGGCACTTAATATTATATTAGCTCTCATCAAATTTAAAAAGAACAAATGCCCATTCTCAAGGCATCACAGGCGTACTTTGTGCATATTTTTAGCCACACCACACAGTCAGGGTGCAAGGTTCAGGCCCTCTTATATCTATATACCAACAAAAAAAAGACATCTTTTGAAAACTCCTTAAGTGAAATTCAAATAATAACAAAGGAAGGAAATAACAGAGGAAGACCATAAACATTCCACGTGGCAGGAACCACAAACCTCACAAAGCACCTTCCTCCTTATAGAACATCCCCCTACAAAAATACAACCATGGAGATCCAAGTCAAGTGTTTGATTCCACATTTTAAGCTTCTATTTTTAAAATAAAAGTGACCTTTGCACTGAGGATAAGTTAAGCCTCTTAATGCAAACATAGCTACTTTTGTCTAGTTTATCCTGTAATCTTAAGGGCTTACATCTTTGAATGTGTCCAAGTCCAAATAAAGAACCAAATAAAAAGATGAAAATATAAACTGCTATAGTGGCTATGAAGAACACATAACGCTTTCCACTTAAGGCCTCTGGCATCTCATCTATAGTATCGTACACAAAGCAGAAACTCACCTGTGAAAAAGCAAGCTTTTACTTTGCAGATTCCTGTAGGAGCAGAACCAGTTAAAATATTTTCATGAAGAATTAACCTAGCAACACACAATTGCCCTTCCATGAAGACAGACAGTAGGCAAAAGCACAGATTCAAGTACATAACTACTTCAAAACTGTAATAAAAAGAACAGCTAAGCAGAGTCCAGTCCCTCATATCTATCAAGAAGTTAATTTCTGAACTCTGATTTAAACCAATTCCTTTCAAAAATTTAACCACCACCTTTAAGTTCTTGCATGAATTTGATCTTTTACAAAATACCTCAATTTCAGAAGGCACAAAACTATTCCTTTTAGAAGAATGAATCACAATTACTGCTTTGGTTTTTTTTAAAAGTAGACTGTACACTGTTTTTCACAAAACTCCTCATTATACCAGTTCCTGGAAGAGGATGCTCACTACAACTCACAACCAGGACACAAAGAAGTAAGACAACATGTTCATGCATGTTTATAAGCATTTTAATGCATTTTACATTACCCAATATGATGTTTCTCAGGAATGGGAACATGCTTTTTGAAGGACATTCTCTAGAGGAATCAATTTAGAACCTTTATAAGCTAAAAGGGGCTACAATACTTCCTTGCTTGCTGCAGGGATGCCAACTGATGATTCCTAACTCAATGTAATTTCAAAATAGGTGCCTAATTAAAAAAGGAACTTTTTTGTACGCATTCTTCAGTCAGATTTAAGTGATAAAGCAGTTAAATCAAAAGGAACATGTAAAAAACTGTTTGATGATTATTCCCAAACAGTATTAAGTTCATTTTGTTTCACCTTCAGAAAAAACTAGACAATCAGGATTTGCATGAGGGTTCCTTAAACAACTGACTTCTGTTTCTCTTCCTTAAGTCCTTGTATTTAACACAGGAAAAGCAATTGTTGACTCTAACCTGCCAGTCATTTCTGCTCAAAGACAACCTTCTGAAAACAAATTTCACAACAAAGCCTCAAACAGCCACCATGGAAGATGTGGAGGAGAGGTGTGTGTAGTACTTACCAGACAATGGAAGATATTGGTGCCCAGAAATAAAAATACTGCTGTAACTGACCCAAAATGTGTATAGTGGTAGAACAGGAATGGATATCTCTCTTCACCGAACAAGTACCGAATATAGTCTCCTGAATTAGTTATCAAGAACAGACACTGCGTGTACTGCTAACATTTCATCCAGTCACTCGGTACTACATTCAGCACCTTTTTCCCCCTTCCAACAATGCCTGGCTCAGGTTCACTAAACATGTACATCATTAACAGTGTATCTGGAAAGAAAGACAGGCCTCTCCCACTGACCTCAGCTTTCTTCCCCTTTTACATCTCTTGGATAGCTGCTTCCCTCTTGCCCCTGCGCAGCTGCTATCTGCCCTGCACCAAAAATTTTGCCTGCACATCCACCCCCCACTGTCAGCTTGCAAACCTCCATGCTGGGGGTTAGGCGTCCTTTTTTTTTGTGTTCTTTCTCAGCTAGTGGAATTTTTCCCCATTTAGCTGAGAGAAGAGAAGCCTTGATGGTTGGTACTTCTCCAGTGCTTAAAAAAGACAAAGAATCGGCTGGCCCCAGGGGGCAGCTGGGGAGGGGAGTGGGGCTTTTTGGGTCCTTCTGCCGGAGAGCAGCACAGACACTCTCGGAGCTGTTTCTGCTGGGAGAGGAGGTTTTTGCCATCATCCAGACGGAGCAGCTGCTTCTTCTGCTTCTTCTCCGTTTGAGGCCATCGCTCCCCTGCCCTGCCGGATGTGCTGCAGCACCAGCTGCCACCGCGGAGCTGCTGATCCATCTCATCCACCGGCCCAGGACTTTCTGCTCATCCTCGCCTTACAGATAGGTGTTCTCCTCAGAGCCCTGCAGGAGCTCCCAGACTGAGTGCCAGCTGAGGGGTTTGTGAGGCACCACCTCTCCTCCACTTTTCCCGTCTCAGCCGAGACGGGGTCCCTGTTCTGTTCTGTTGTTAATACTGTAGTTATTGTTGTTAGTTTACCTTATTATACACATTAGTAAAGAACTGTTATTCCTATTCCCATATCTCTGCCTGAGAGCTCTGTGTTTTCAAAATATAATAATTCGGAGGGAAAGGGGAGGCTTACATTTTTCTTTTGTCTTCATTTCAAGGGAGGTTCCTGCCTTCCTTGACAGATACCCGTCTTACAAACCAAGACACTCCAAGTGTATTCCCGGCTGTTCACACCACTCCTTCCACAGCACAGGCCAGATCACCAAGTTCTCGTGCCTGCCCAAAGTCAGACCTTTTACATATAAAACCCAACGACTTTCAGTGTCTCAAGGTTCCCGCAAAAACTTAATCAATTTAGGATTACTCTGTGGATCTGCTACAGTTATGCTTATTAGGTAATCCTCTCGTTTTCTTCCTTCACAAAAGTGAAAAAACACACTAATGCACTTCCTACCACCTCAGGCAGCATTCCTGTAGACCCCAGCTTCAAACCCAACAGGTTTCATGGCTGGGTTTCTCTTTCTCCTTGCAGCTCAGGGTCAGGAGCTCTGATCTAATTTATTCCAGAAACAAAACAGATCTCACATCTCTCTGCAGCACAGCCTATTAATTTGTCTCTGCCCTGTGCAGAGTGAGTGGTAATCAGTTCCAATCTGCAGTAGCACAGGTTTTCCATGAAAGCAAAATTAAAAAATGCTGGCAGAAACTTCTGTGCCACTGAAATAAAAGACAGCAAACTTAGTCTCCTCAAGTATGACCTTATGAACTCCCAGTTTTGAAGTACTATTTCAGGATATTAAATGAGCAGGTTATTTACACACAATAAGTACTCTTTGACAGATGTTTTAAAAAGCCTTCTACAAATTCCTGCTCCAGCTTTTAAGATATCCCAATACAACTCCAGAATTTCACGGGAAAAAAGAAGAGGTTGCTCAGAGTCCATCATGAAGAGCTGCTTCCACAAGGGAGCTCTTTAGCGCTGAAACATATGTTCAGGCTAGCAGAGAACAGCAGCAGAACTAGAAAGCATTCTATCCACCAGTTCCAGTTTGCACATCTCAAACAGTGCAGCATTTCACATACACTATATAAAGTAATTTGAGCTACTTCTTAGACAGCTACGTACATATTTCTGCACTTAAATTCATGGAACCTATTTCTGCAGTGCAGTCACAACTGACTCTTGAATTCAGCATAACACAACAGAAGGAGGAAAATATGTATTTCAGAATACAACTCTCAGTCCTATGACTTGTGACCAGATCATTTATGAAGGTCAGATGACAGAGTCTCACAAGAACATAAAACAGAAGTCATATTTCTGTGACCAAATCATATATAATATTGCTTGAGCCCTAAGGAAAGGCCATATCACAGCCAGCAGCCAGGTATCAGTCACAAGGGAACAGGGCAGTCCAGTTATTGATTAACTTCACATAAGGCCACCATTGTGGTTTTGGTCTGGGCCCAAACACACCATTAGCAACCCAAATCCACAAGCAAACCACAAACTGCAGGATGTAAGGTTTTACAAAAATCAAAAATGGAAAAAATAAAGAGTTAAGCCTTACTTTCCTTTTCAAAAACTCTTTAGGTTAAGATTTTGGCATGAGCTCCATATTCAGACAAATCTATATGCATCTTGCTGAAACATCATCACTGGAAAATAGGAAAAGCTTGGGAGAAAAGGGCAGGTGAGAAGACCGTTCTCTTTTCCTTGTATTTTTACTTCAGCACCATTACTTCATAAAAAAAATTAACAAAATGGCTTGTGAGTCTGCCCACTTAAACCACAGCATGTCCTTACATACAGAGAAACATCTATAGTTGACAGAGGATGCTGAAATTCATGTGATTAAAAAAAAAAATCAACTGGGTAAATATATGAAAAATTTCACAGAAGACCAAGAGGACCACACCAACAGCTCATCACAAGCCCCCTACACATGAACCGTGGGAGCTCAGGAAGTGCAGAAGTGTCAGTAACACCCCTGGCTTGCTCCCACCCTTCTGCCCAGGCATTCCGGATCAGCCATGTTGCGCAGGAAGGGATGAGAAGGATGGACCTGGCACACAAGGCCTGGAAGTGCTGCAGCACCAGGTCACAATACAACTGGGATTGATCAAGATCCAGGTTCTAGCAATCCATGGACATAAAGTCCTCAAAACAAGAACACATCAAGAACTGTATTCCCTGAATAGGACAATGCACTTCTCTTGGCCAGAAGGCCAGGAATGTCAGATAGCCTGACAGGCCGCAAGGCTTTTCTTGCCCAACTGGATATACACTGGAAATAAATTCCTTCCATACCTAAATTTAAGCACTCCTCTTTTAACAATAATAGACACCTTTTACAAAGGTGCTCTACTATATATATTATTATCTTCCCATGCACGCCAAATACCCAAATACCAGAACAGACTGGCTTACTTCCATGCTAACATGCCACTAAGACAGACATGCTTGATAGCATCCTGTCACAATTTTAATCTAAAAAATACACTAAAAGCATTAGGCTGCACATTCTTACTTCATGAAATAACACACTCCTTTTCCCTTCTAGTTAATAAAATGAGACTTTGACACAATATCCAATGGAATGTACAGGTATCTTTCCATTGACCTATACAGGATCACATCACTTGATAATTACAAGGTTATTACATTTCATAACATGCTTTTAAAATATTAAATATTTGTCTCTCACTGTGGAGTAGTTTGGAAACAAAGTAAGAGTTATAAATGATTACACTGTAATTGCTGTCATAAATCAACACCTATACATTACTTTAGAAATAGGAGCTAATGAGGTTACAGAGGCACTGGTTGTCAGAGGGGGGCTGAGATTCCTGCCATCGCAATCTTCCCGTCCCTACCTTCCCAGGACAGCATCCTAATTCCTCTTTAGACATTTGTCATCACAGTTTTTGCAGAGCCCCACTGCAAACTGAGGGACTAAATAATTCCATTTCTAAAAAATGGCACAGAGAGCTATAAGCAGTCAAAAAGAAGCAAAAGGTCCTGTAAGTAATTTCAAACCATCTATACTAAAGACAGTTTCAAAATCATCTTCCTTTCATAGATTTTGGCAAATCATTTGTGTAGTAGCATGATCCTTCCACTTAGTACAATACAAATGCATAATACTTTCTTGATATATTCTTGTCCATGAAAAGTGATGTTGGTTTGAAATACTTCCATGCTACAGGCAAACAAATTCTAAAACAAATCAACTCAAAGCACATATGTCAGCAAAACTCCCACTCCAAAGCTCGAGTTCCTGTAATTTCTCTGCCTCCTAGGTGGTCTCAACTCCACCACCATATTATTTCCCTCAAGTGCTTCACTGGTAAACTATCTGAGAGACTATGTAATTTAATTCGTACAAATCATAAAGAAAACAAGAAGATAAAGCAGCTACTGCTGCACATACTTTTAAAGCAAGCCTGCAAAATACACTCACTTACCAAGTTTGTTTTCACCTTCTCTAAATCAAGAGAAAAAACATTTAACTGCAGCAGCATTAGCAACGAAACTAGATTTTATGTATTTTACAAGCATGTTCCGTAAGACATAGAGAGCCTGGCCTAGACCAGGAAGTTTTCCTGGCACTACCATGGTTTTAAGAAAACACAATGGAGGAAACATCATAAATACCAGTACAGGTCTTGAGAACAAGACTTCAAACAGAGAGTCATCACTGCTTTGAGGCCGCCTCTGCTCAAGGAACAGACGTGACGACAGCCCAATAACACTTATTTATGCCATGAAGTCTTTACATCATGGCATATAGCAATAGCTGAGCTGCACTTGTGATCATAATTACTATAATCAGATATTTATTGAACCTGCAGTATGCTCCTAGAAAAGTTACTGATTTTTGAAAAACAATTTTAAGACTGTTTAAGGTCAAATTTAAAAACCAGCATGCTAAAGGCAGAAATACAAATTTCTAAGAAGAGATATTAGCAAGTTACAAGAACCACAATACTCTTCCTTTCCCTTGGCTATTTAATGTATATTAAATATGACTGAATGCTATGACAGGTATCACAATCCCATTTATTTCAACTACTATTTACTGAAAGTGTGAACAGTCAGATGCTCATTAGCACATCAGAATGTACACAGATGCTCATTAAACAAAAGGATCTTCCTCAGCAAATCTGAGTATAGATGTGGTAATAACCTGCAGCATTACCATACAGACCTCCAGCAGCAAAGTCATTTTTTTATTAAATCATCTGTATGCTTGCTGTCACTGTAGGGAGCAAGTTCATTTCCCCAACATAAGACACATTTGTAAAATACTTGACACAAAACTAGGAGAAAAAAAATCTGGGACACAAGAAATCCAGTTAACAATGGCATAACAAAGACTTGGGGTTTGCATCCAGCCACAAACATGGATGGGGCAAATGGTGTACATGTACATCATGTCTTAAAAACACCTCTCATAGACAGATGAAGGTTTTTCAACAGTAAGTTTCTGTAAGACAAGGATTGTTTCAATTCACATAAATAGCTTCCACACCTTCTTCTGAGGAAATGAAAGGTGCAATACCAAATAAATACTTACTCTAAGACTTGTCACTTCAGAAAGCTGTGTAAATTTATTACTGATGAAATGAGCCAAGATTCATAGCTCATGATAATTACATTTCCTCATTATCAAAGATGTGAATAAGTTCACAGCACCAGTGAGCCCGCTTATTTTTAAAATGTCTCAAGAAATTCTAGCTGGGACATCTAAAAAGTATTTTCCTTTTTTGCCTAGGATGACCGAAAATGTATTAGCACATGAACTTCTTTGGCCTTCAGAGCATGGGCCTAGAGCCCAAGAGCTAGGATAAGCAGGGTATTACTCTGAGCAAATGTAGTGCTAATCCAGGACCATGAAGGATCCCAAAACTCCCATAGCAATGCTTTCCGTGATACACTTTACCTAAGTATTTTCAGTTAGGGCGCTTCTATCAGCAAGCTGCAGCCTAGTGCATAAGAGATGCAGCATCACCTTATTTTTTTTCTCTAAACCTTGTGGTGTAGCCTATGTGATGAGAATGGCATGGCCACACTTGCCTCAAACTCGAAGAATGAGAAAATAGGGACAAGAGGATCCAGCCAGGCAGACTTGTTTACTCTCAAGGAGGCTCAGGGCAAACCTTATCATTCTCTACAACTCGTTTTAAGAAGGCTGTAGTGAGATATGGGCTGGTCACTTCAGCTGTGCCTGCAGTGAGGACCAGAGAACTTTAACTGGGACACAGGAAATTCAGATTAGATATTAAAAAGCAAATTTTCGTGACTCAGGAGTCAGGCTGTTTAGGGAGGTGGTGGAGTCACTGTCCCTGAAAGTGTTTAAGAGGCTGGAACTGGATGATGTAGTTTAGTGGTTTACGAATTACAGTAGCAGTACTGGGTTCATGGCTGGACTTGGTGATCTCAAAGATGTCTTCCAACCTCGGTAATTAGATGGCTCCACATCCAGCTCACCACAACCCGGCACGGAGTGACGGCTGCGAGCACCTTCCACCTTCCACAGAAATTGTGCAGGCTACCCCGCTCAGTAGGATGAACGGGGTGGGAGGAGGGGCACTGGCGGACACACAACCCTAACACTGTGGCTTCTTGAATTGCAGAGGCGTTGACAGCCGCGGATGCTGCCTCACACCCACAGCCGAGCCAGGGCCAGAGCTCCCCGCTGCTCCGCGGCCATGAGAGGTAATTCGCCCTGCCCCACTCTACCCGCGTGTCCCGCGGTCACACGCCCCCTTCCCGGCGGCCTCAGGGCTGAGCGAGGCCCAAGCGCGGTGATGGCCCCCGCCGGAGCCACCGCCCCGCGAGAGGCGGAGAGAGGCCAGCCCTCGTTGAGCCGGGCGGTGAATCACAGCCCGCCCGT
>VWYI01047039.1:0-12564 GCA_013399455.1 Anthoscopus minutus
GAAAAGCTGTAAAACATGAAGCTTTTCCCTATCTACTGACCTTGGGCTATAAAGAACAATGCACCAGCTGCTGCACTGTGAATATTCAAGCCAGTTTTGGACAGCCAGTTGCAGAACATCTCAGTGAACATTCTCAGTGAAAAGCACAGTGTCTCTTTAGAGAACATCATTAAGGTAGCATAAATTAAGGCCTTTCCAATGAACAGCCATCAACTGGACTGAAAAGTGAGAGGGCATGATAAGATAGAGAGATATCACTGTCTTTTTTATAGGATATTTAATATTATCTTACACTTAACATGAGAGCACATATGATTCTGAATTTATTTTGTGTAATATTTTGAGTCCTGCTAGAGATAAGAAGGACAAATTTGAAGAGAGAATGACAAATCAGGAATGCATAACAGATTTGGGAAACTTCTTGACAAGTAGTGGAAATTCCTGCAAAGCAGTACAAGGATTTAATCTCATGGGTAGGCTCCCATGGGCTTAAGGGGTCTCAGTCTTTTGGCCCTCACTGTCACTGTACAGAACAGGGCCCATGACTCAGCAGAGTGCCCTTTTTTCCATATCCCTGCTTAAGACATGAAGGTTTCTTCAGAATTAGCTATGAGCTATCACTCAGAGGTGAACTAACACAATACACTCTTGGGTACTGAAAAGTTTAGGCTTACATTTCCAATTAACTTGTTTCTTTCATAATCTTTTATAAAAAGCTTGAGCATCTGCACATACAGTCTCCTACTGAGGAAGCCCAGCAAACTCCTTGACTCCCTCTGCACAAGGCCAGCAGCTGCAGGAGCTGATATTCTGGAGGTCACACCTTCCAGAGTGACCATGGCCATGCACCAAGTTGTGTTTTGGAGCAGGTAGCAAAGAGAGTGCTGCACCCCTGTCTGTACCAGATAACTTCCTGCAGGGTCATTAAACACAGACATGCAATGATTATGTCAAAGCCCTTTATCTTATTCTGGTGAGATTTCTGAGCCTTAACAATCACATAAAATTGATAACTATAGAATTTTTGGGATGAAAGGCTGCATCTTCTGAGGTACTTAACACATCCTGACGCAGCTATAAGGGACACAGAAGGACCTACTAGAAATCACACAGTGGCAGGAGATACCCGTGTGCTGTGCTCCCTGCATATTTAACAAGTGCTCAGCAAACAGAACAAGTGAATAGTGACCTGCACCAACTCATGGGATAACGTGCTATAACTCACTCAGATGTGATTACACTGGCATAAGAAAGAAGAGAATTATCTTTTTCACTGAAAACTCTTGAATGTTATATATAATCTGAGCCTTGAAAACTCAGTGCTAGATCTTTCTTCACTTGATGTCCCAGATACAGCCCAGATATTCCAAGACTATGATGACTGCCATTTACTATTCCACAAGCCTCATCTGATGTTGAGAGTTTCAATCAAATCTTAATTTACATGTCCCTGAGGACATGGGCTTTGTGTAGGGGACAAAATTGGTCCTTTGAAGTTGTAAAAAAAATATTCACCATTTAGGTCCACTTCCAACTTGCCACAGATTGCTAGCAAGCAGTTTAGTGCCAAGCAGCTGTTTGAAAGTCAGAGCACTATGCAGTCATTTGGGAGATCTTCACCCATATATTCACCACACAGTTTCCCTCACGGGTTAGATAGAAAGTGAGCCTTGGGAATACAGGTTTTCACTGAAGCAGTTTCAATTTTGTTGTTCTTTGGTTGCTCTTTTTTAATCTGCTTCTATGGAGAAACACAGGTATTTTTTTATTATTTCTATCCAAGAAAGGAGAGTTCCTTATGTGTTAAACACTTGGCTGCTTTTCCCCACAGAGATGATATGTCTCCCAATAAGCTAAATTTGAAGTTCTTTACTGTAAAATGAAACTGTTTTGAATATTCTTTTCATTCACAATGCAACAGATGACCTTGCCTGCATGACAGTAACAAAAAAAAGAAAAAAATGGAGTATGATTTAAAATCTGCTAAGCACTCGATGGCAGAGTTTTTCAAATGCCATTACTTGGGAATCCTCTGTTCATGAACAGGATACTGTACTCACATAATTAGGTTTTGGTACATGATGTGGCTACAAAGAACTTAATTCAAACTTACTCTAATCAGGATGCAAAACATTTATTTTCTAATTCCACCTTTAATTACTCCAAAACCAACTTCCAGAATTAATTTTTAGTACAGACAGATAATCTCACATGCAGGGCACCAGGCTTCAACAGCATTTACAGTTATGTTTCCTCTTTTCCTGTTGTCCTGGAGGACAAAAGATTTAGCAGATTGACAAATATGTTTTAGTGCTAGCTCATTGGAACAGTAGGGCAGACATTTACTGTGGCTGAACAGAAGTTAAGGCTGCACAGAGATCTTTAGAAGTGTTCATGGTGGCACAGGATTCATCAGGAGAGAAATCTGACATTATATAATTTCTCAGGTATTTACACATAATTGAGAACAGAGAAACATCAGGTGATGGGATGATCTTTGCTTCCTGAGTATCAGTAGGGCTATATTATGCTACGTAAGAAATCTGTGCTGCTTCAGTAATTTTCTCTTTAATTAACTGACTATAAAAAAGTAATTTGATCATTTATTTATCTTGAGAAAGATTTCCTGCCTCATACACCCAGGTAAGTTAAGCATAACTAATACAGATTCTCAGATGGGTTAATGAGTTATGTCAATTGATATAGGCCCAATCAAGTTGTTAGTTTAAGAAATTAATTTTCTAATGAAGCATGCATAATTAAAGATTTAATAATTTGTTTTTAATGTTGTATTTCAACTGTTAAATCAATTATATCATGGAGTCATTGGCAGAAGGCAATGTGCTATTACACAAGATACACAGTGCTATACCAGTTTTTCCTGAATTCCTTTACCAGAAGTAACGATTTACAAGGTCCATTTAAACTGGCTTGAGTTTTCGCACACAGCTGGGGAATTTGGACCATGTGCTCAAATAACAGCCTAGAAAAATGGCAGATTTGTTGTGACTGAAGTCCGTTATAAAGTACTCTGACTCTTTCTTTTACACATGGATCTTTTGAAGCTTCTCAACAGAATTACCATTTGCTGAAGCCATGGCATCCCAATAGCTTGATCCACTAAGCAGGAACATCAGTGGAAGCCTTTCTGTGACCTACTGCAAGATCCAGGAAAATTGAGAAGGGCACTGATCTTCTCCCAATTATACTTACAAGCACACATTCTGGTATGGAATAGTACAGAATGAATAGTACAGGACTAATTAAAAGTAGAGAGCAAGTTTAGACGAGTTGTATTACAGTCCTACAGACAGCATCCTATCAGACTCCTGACTTAGGACCTGTTTGGTTTGTACTGCAAGGATCTCAGTGAGTTAAGGTTGCTGTATCTGGTAATACCCAATTCAAAATGGTTTCCTAAAAACAAGAACTTCGTAATCAATACCTCATATACATCCACGCTATCCAAAGACATATAAGCTCAATCTGAGATGTCCACAATTTTCCCTCCCCTGAGAATGACTGGTGCCTGGGATATACTACCTACAGGGATATTCTTTACTACATCTGACTTGCCTACACAACCATCACAGGAAATAAGCAACTAAAGCTGCTTCCTGTAATGGCTTCAGGTCTTCCTGGAAAGTGTTATGACTTTCCAGGAGTTATTTGTAAATGTCCACATACATCAGATACGTGCAGCACACATACACATTAGTCTCTCTTACATTCACTATGATTTATAAAATTGACTGGAATATGTATAGCTGTAAAGAAGTACAAATGCTCAGAGCATACCATATCCAGCCTGGTACACCTCTTGACAACAGCAGGGATGCTAAATCTGGATTTTTTTTTTCAACTAGTGAGCACAAGATTTGATCATAAAAGACAAGTGTTAGTCTTTCGGTACTTTGGGTGCAAGTACTCCATGTATCTACTCTTATTTCCTACTATCACACTCTACATGTTGTAAATACAGTTTTATGGGTGCAAATTGTACATGCTTCACCATGATTTAGTCTGTGTATATCCCACCATGAGATCTTTCAGCCCTGGCACTCAGGGATTCTAACTTAGGATGAAACAGCTAACAAATAGAGCACAACACCCTTTGGAAGACGCTGCCTACTAGTAGTCAATAAAGACATACAAGAAACCTAGTGCAAAGATATCACAGAATAGCCAGATATAAGCAATCTCCAGATAAACCCCATGGAACTCCCAGGAAGTTGAGTGAAACTGCACATAATATTGGCCACAGTAAATGGCCAGCAGCACCAGCAGAATTTGGTCCCCGGTAGACTTTAAAATCGAGCTATGACTGAAGCTATGAAGAAGCAGCCTTGTAGCAAGGCAGGTTTTGATGGGGATTTGTCCATGGCTTTCCTTCTGAGGCTTGTGTAAAGGATGGCTTTAGATGTGAAAGAAACCAGCTTCAAAATGAAAACACTGCCCAGGCTGCTCTGACTGTGAGAATACAGGCAAAACACTCAGCACATCGCAGCAGTTCTGCATGCTCAGATCATGAAAGAGGATCCCAGTTCCCAGAGTTTGCATGCACAGCCCACCTGGGTTTACAGCCTGGTGGTTCAGGAGTCAGTCCTGCCCAAGGCTATTAACAACCCTCACAGCTTCCTGCCCTGCCTCCTGCTCTGGGAGACCACTGCAGTGGAACGTGCCTAATTTGTAATTAAGTAATTCATAAACCATTTGGTCTTTATGCATGGGGTCCTAAAATTTGATTTTTCTGACACTGCTGAAAATCTATGGGTTGTGTCAGGGATGAAAGGCATTTTGGATAAAATCTCTTGAATTTTATCCTGTCTTTTTTTTAAAAAAGAGCAAAAATTAATGCAGCTAAATATGATCATGTATATTCTTGTTCAAAGAGAATGCTAAGCTTGACTCACAGAATTACCACATTTGGCAGGGGGGTATTCCACTTTTAGGGGCTGTAAAACTGTAATAAGCCACAGAAAGCTTTGATTTGATTTCAGTACTCTCTGTGTGTATTTGAGGTCTTTTCCTGATACCAGTAACGTTGAAGTCAACAAAACTCAAACATGCATTTTTGTGTCTTGCTAAACAATGGAAATGAAAAGGAACAGAAATCAGCAGCACTGCAATTATGTATCTGTAGTGTTGAATGTGTTTATTTTCTTTGTATCAAATAGATGGCGTTTTATAAACTGGCCTTTCAGCATAGCTAATATATTTCAGGCATGCTTTTTGCAATTAGAATATTTGGGCAATTTATCCAATGCTTCCATATTTAAAAAAAAAAAAAAAAGAATTTTAATACCCACTCTCCACATACCTCCTCTAGAATTCCCTTTGACTTTCTCTGCACATCATGGCATTTTCTATTAACAAACATATGGAAATGAGAAATGTAAATAATATTTGATGAAGTCTTTAGACCTTTAGTTAACACTGTATTAAATTGTTTCTGTTGTAGATGTCTGGGGAGAAAACACACTCTTGCATTCTGTTCCAAATTAAGAGAATTAGAGCAATGTACTTCCTCTTCTGTATCAACAGTCCAACCCCAAAACCTGTGAAGGTTGGACTGGAGGATGCTCTTGGTAGTAGTTTCAGCTCAGAGCCTTGTGCAGCCCACAGGCTAGGCTTATTAGTGCTAGATTTAAACAAGGAAGGTGAGGGTTCAGGCACACTGCACATCATCACTGAGGTGTACTTTTCTGAAGCAAACCTACTCAAACAACCCTGGCGTCACATGCACTCTGATATGAGGCAGAAAATCCTTCAGCACCTTATAGTGATTGTAAAAGTCGAAAGAAAACTCCCCCTTTAGCAACTAAGTGCAGGAGGGATTTTGGCTGAACCATGCAGTGGAAATCAGGAGCAGCATGTCAAGGTGCAACTTGCATTGATCCTATTGCTGTAAGAGTATAGTCTGCACATAGGTATCCCTGAGACAGCCCTTAGGCCATTTGATCACTGATGGGACACAGGGAGGTTGCAAGCTACATGTGTAAGAAGTCCAGCCTGTAATCCATTCCCTATCTACCTGCCATGTGTTTGGAGCCCCAGGTGACAGCCCTGAAAGACACATAAACATCCTGCACTAAATGACTCATCTCAACACAGCACTTCAGCCCAAAACATGGAGCCCATTCTTCTTGCACATTGAGAAGCAAAAGCAGGACTTGGTTTCCGCCAGGTGGAAACAGTGACATTAGTGATCTAGCAGAGTGTTGTGCCATGCTATGGGGAGAAGAACAGGTGAATAGCTACCATAGTTAGAGGGAAAACCAGGCTAGGGAAAAGTGACAACTGGAGGATGAAACTACCGTTACATAACCAGGAGCAGAAAATTGCTCATCCTGCTATCTTATTGCATTCCAGCAGAATAAAAAGATGGTGGTATGAAAGACAAATTACCAGACACTCTGCTCTCTTCAGCTTCAAATAGAGAGGACAAGTGCAGTGGATACCAATCATGCTAAAACACATCAATATTCAGGTACAGTAAAGACAGAAGTAGTCTTCAAACATTCTGCATCTACAGAAGGTCAACTTGTTTTAAATCAAGAATTACCCCTTTTAATAAAGTCCTGTTTACATTTTTTGATAGGAGAATCCTCCTATTTGGTCAGAAGAAAGTAGTTCAAGGAGAAAGCCTTACTTCATCTAGACACGATCAAAACCAGGAAGAAAATAGTACAACAAATCAATTATTAATTTAGGTCGAGTCCTATGGTCTTTACCCCTCTTTGTCTGCTTCAAATTTCTACCTTTTATTTTATCAATGGTAAGGAATGACTTCACATTTCTACCAGTTAGCAGATTTTATTTTGTCTCTAACATAATTTCCCTCATTTGCACAAAGCAAATCTTGTAGGGCTAAATGTATTTAGCAGTAGCCCTTCACTTCAGGCATATTTGTTTCAGTGTCTTCCCATCAAGATCTGTACAGTCTGATTTTTAAGGCTGCTGTGTTCCTGGTGCTCCAACTGATTCCAGCAAGGACTGTAAACACTCAGCACTTTTGAAGGTCAGATATAAAGTGGTGAATAGTCGGACAGGCACAACTCATCTTGGAGGTTTCCCACAAGAGGATGCAGCTCCTCCGAGCCATGGGGGAGCATGGGGGATAAAAAAGCAAGAGGATTGCATAAAATTTGTCCTGAGAGTTAACACCAAGTTGTCCTGGAATGCTGCTGAGAGTGATGGAATACAGGCCAGGGAATTGATAAATGCACAGAAAACTTATTCACAGTACCTTTCTCCATCCTTTACAGCATTTCCAACTGCAAGAATCATGCATTCTTCCAACTCTCTTAAAGATTTCCACTGCAAAAATAACAGTTTTCTTAATTAAAGCTATTTTCTTTGTGTTTTGGGGAAAAGTTCTGAAACACAAGGAGAATTTTCTAGTAATTTGAAAACTGGATGATAACAAAAAGCTAAAATGGAAGTAACATTCATTTTTCTTCATCCCTTTCTTTTTAAATGTTCTCGTAAGTTGGGTAAGTTGATGCAATGCACTAAAATGTGTGAACTTGGTTTTGTCAAACTTTGTAAGTCCTGCTGTAATGCCATGATTGGTTGGGTAACATGTAGGGAATAATTCAAGGACTTAATGCTTTAAGGTTTTGGTATCACAGGTTTGAAACTCTAGCATAAACTGCCAGAGCATAGCATCTCATTTGGTCCTGTGAGTTACAATATCTTGGATGAGCATGAAGCCATCAGTGAAAATTGAAAAACAGAGCTGGCAGCCATTATAGCTACAGAGTCTTGCTGAAAAACGTATCTGTATTAGCAACTCCCCATTATAATTCAAATTGATTTAATGCTAGCTACCAAAAAATCTGCTGGAAGTTGCATGCAACCATCAGAATGCCATTAGTAATCTAATCCATAGCAGTCTGATGGTTAATGAGCCTTTTGGAATGTAAATCACTTATCTCAATTTCAGCATCAGTCTTGGTGCAGGGAAGGACAATCTTCTGCTAATCCAGCTCAGCACTAAAAAAAATTGGTGTTTTGCTATTAACTACTTAATGATGTTGCAGAGAAATCTAAGTGTTAATATAATATGTGGAAACATGGCTGAACAAGCTTCTGCCACAAAATTTTTAAGGGGCAGATATACCAAAACACAGAGAACAGCTGAGAAGAGAATATTTCAGCTATGATTCCATTAGGAATAATGAGCTGTAATCCTTATGGAGAAAACAGCTTTGATGACTCAGATGCAGTAGACCCACTACTTTGCAGAATGAATACTGGTATATGAACTGTTTATGAAAAAAAAAAAGAAAAAAACACCAAAAAAACCCCAAACAAACAAAATCAACCCGCTTTGAATCCAAAATCCAAAACTATAAAACAAGACACATGAGTTACAAACTCTATCTGTTGCTTCATCTCTCCCCATGATCCCAGCCTTTATTTTGTCTTCCTAACCATAGACTCTTCAAGGCAAGAACTGACTCTTTTAAGATATGGTGGGGATGTTTCTGTAATCTAATTCAGCAGCAGATTATTTCCTTACAGACATTCATATACAGGAGTGGAAGGTTTAAGGACATCCATGCAGCTGCATCCTTGTCAGCTGATATGGAACTGCAGATCACACATATCAGTGATAATGTGGCCTAAACTGTTTAAACATGCTTAATACTGCTTCTCTGCCAGTAAATCCATGCTTGATATATCAATATTCAGAACATAGGTATATCCACAATGCAGAAAGATAGTCTTCAATCATTGCTGAGCTTTTCTGTGCTTCTACAAATACTACAAGAGTAGTGTCTTTTCTCCAAAAATGTCCTTTTTTAATTCATGGGCTGTTCTATTTATTCTATGGAAATTGTTTATCAGCATATATATGAAATCTTCCAGACTTTGCAAGGATTGTCAGAAACTAAATTTTCATGAAATAGTAGATAGTGCTGCTAGTTTAACCCTGATTCAATAATGCACTTATGTGCCACCTTTCATGCAGGCTCAGAGTTCTTCTATTTTAATGGATGAGCAGACTGCAAAAAGGTAATGAAGTACATAAGCGTTCTGTGAATTGGAGCACTTCACAATACTTATGTAGAAATGTAACTCTTATAAGTCTTTTTTTCTAACAGTTACAATACTGCTTTATAAATAGCATGTGAGTCCTGTTTTAATTAGCTATTGCTAGGTTGAGTTTTTAAAATCTTTCTGAAATGACAAAGACCCAACAATTAATTCAATAGTTTAAATCAAGCTTATTTTTGTTTGCTACAGCTGTAATTTGGCCTTTGTTTAGTAATGCAACACAAAAATGGCAGAAGTATTTTCCTAAACGTTTGAATGCTGTTCATTCTTGCAGGAAAGCTTTGCTGTTGCTTATTTTCACACATCATTTCAGCTGAAAACTATTGCAGCAAGGCAGGGTATGTGGACCCTGGCTTCAACACTCCAACTATCATGCTCTATGAAGAATGGAAAGTCAAAAATACCTAGGTACTCCCAGCAGGTAGCAGGTCTGCCTTTTTGGCATTTTTTTGAAGGACTTCCATACTTGCTTATGTAGGAAAAAAAATATACTGATAAACCACAACAATTTAGTCAGCAGTAGAAAGGTATGGTTCTTGACATTTGCTCCTATGCCATATGGAGGCAAAAGGAATTTTAATCTAATTTTTAATCTTTAAAAATCTCTTACCTGTATTCTAGAAACACCGTAACACCCTCTATGAAATTATCACCAGGCAGAAGATATTTCAGGATTTGTCCTAATCATGACAATCACCTTAATGAAAAGGGGCACTGATTTCATTTGTTTATATTCTGTAGGGAACACTTGTATTTTTTAATGTGATTTCTTAATTATAATGTGGCATGGAATTACTGTAAGGCAAAGGCAAAAAACCCCACTTAATTACAAATTCTTTAGAACATTATCTTGGATTTTTCAGCCGTGCAATACAAACCCACAACGCTGTACACTCAAACTCTTAATATATCACAATGTGGCACAGCCACGTAAACAGCTAGTCTCAGAAAATGAAAGGCTGGGGTCAGGTTATTTTTAGAAGGTAACTTATGTAAAGAGCTCCAAATGAAAATGTACATTGCCATTTTCCTCAGCTATAAGACCAATCACAGAATGAAAGAAGAATGGAAAAAGAGCCAACATATTTAGAAATATCAGCAAGTTTCTGAAGTGGGTGTTTTTGTCATGATACTCAGTTCTGAGATGTTCCTGGGTTAAAAACTGAGATCTAAACTTGTGCTGGTGATGCTTGGATGAAGCTCTGGAACCATTAGGGAAAACTGCATAGGATCTGTCCACTACACATTTCAAAATTAAGTTGAAGGGGTGATTAAATACCAATTTCTCTGGCTGAAATACCACATAAGTGATTGCTATGGTGAGCCATCCATAGGCATGAGAATCAGATGGAAAGGACCACATCACTGTTACCTGCTGAGACATACTTCCTAGAGCCACAACAAAAAAAATAAGAAATTAATACAGTGTCCATATTAGATACCACATAGCCTCTTCTGAGAGATTTTTTTGCTTCTGTAGTTACCTATAGAGATAGTAATGTTGGAAATATAGCACGGAAAAAGTGCCAGAAGATCTAAGGGGCCAAAAAGACTAGAAGATACTGTTGGCTTGTGATGGTGGCAGACTACTCACTGTATACTACAAAAACCTGAAATCCAAATCTTTCAGGAAAGTCACTGTTCATCTCATGAGAAAGTCTGAAGCCTTCGTGAAATATCTGAAGGGCAAAATGTTCCCAGATGATGCATTTCGTTAGGAGAAGTGGGAGTGATTTCAAGGTGGTAGAAAGTGCCTTGGAAAGCTTGTCAGGTGGCATATGGAAAATTTAAGCAATGTGTGCAGGAGTGCACATATGGTTGGAAGGCTCTCAGAAGCACTAGCAGAAGTAGCCAACAATTAGCAAGATGATGTCTCTGACATTGCACTCATCAGTGACAAGAGAAGTCTGGATGAACCTGGCTTTAGGTGCGTCCTGTGACAAACAGAAAGCCAAACCACCAGCACCACACAGCATTGTGCTGTTCTCAGCAGATGTGCATTATAACAGGGGTGGCTCAGTGACAGAGTACTCAACCCAGCATACACTCTCCTGCATGTACATCCTCCTGGACAAAGTCAGGAAGGTGCTTTTCAAACCTGGACCTGTTTTGACAGTATTTCATAAAACTCCTGAAGAGCTGAAAGGCTGAATGCTCTCCTCCTGAGCACTAAACAGCTACCCACACCTTCTGTCAAGTACATCTGTTATTGCCAAACGTATTGTCAACACCTCTATTTACAACTTAACACATTTTTAATTCATGCCACTTCCAAACTGTGTGCAAATACTACTATCCCCACCCACTCCCCCAAAACTCAAGCCCTCACAACTAATGGAAGAGTTTAATGTGAAACAGAGAACTGGATTCTTGGGGAGTCAGTGATGGACGCCACAAAGACCTGGGCTTCTTTATCTGAGGAGTCTGGGTAGCCAAAAGCCTGCTGTCCTCAAGAAATCCAGCCTTTACCTAAGGGGGCTTTTCTAAGTTTCTAAGGAATAGATGCTAAGAAGCCATTAAAAAAAACTATTAGTAAATATTTGCCCTTTCTCCTGTACAGGCCACTGTAGGAGACAAGCATTTGAACTGGGCCCATCTTTGGTCAGGCACTAGTCACTTTTTGTAGTGATGCCTTAAGTTTCAGCTTTGATTTTTCCTAGATTGTGTATTGCATCAGTATATAACTCTGAACTTCATAGAAAGTGTTAGCAAGTTCTTCTCACAGTGTAGTTAGACAAAACAATCCTTTTCCAGCCCAACAACCAAGGGCACCATTGCAGCTTCAGGCCCAAAAAGTATAAACAGCAAATTGAGGAGAGCAATCTGGGAGGATGGGACTTCACAACCTGAAGCTGTAATTGGACAAGTGACACCAATATGTAAATGGACCTAAACTTATAAAAGTCTGAAAACTCGTGACGAGTCATCCATTCTGAGTGTAGCCTCAGCCAGGCTCTTGTACTGCCCAAGGTGTATCCTTTGAAGGCCTTTTTAATAAATACCTACTTTATTCCTTTAACGCTGTCTAACCTCTGCTCTAGATAGCCTCTCAAGGCATCAGTAAGACCTGTTATTGGCATAAAGCTGTGGTATGCAAGCACAGCTAACCCTCTTTGGGAAAAGAAAATCAGAATCCGAGCAAACTGACTAGTCCAAGAGGCTTTGGGTAGCCAAAGAGCCAAAATGATGTGTACTTAAGTATACCTTATGGAAGAAGGCTGTTCACCCCATTGTTCTCAGCTGCAGGCCCGTGCTGAGCACATACCACAGGCTTTACTTGTCTTAAAGAAGTAACAACAAAGAGAAGTCAGGATTGGCAGAAGGGCTGCTGTAAATCCATATGCACATGGAAGCTTATTTAGATGTGTCTCTGTATTTTCACATATGTAGAATGTGCTCTGAAATCTGCTTTCCTGAGTGTGAATCTGCTCTGAAATCTGTTTTCCTGAACAACTGCTAACAGAAGTGATATTAGCCATCCAATGTAATTAAACACAC
>VWYI01047044.1:0-43150 GCA_013399455.1 Anthoscopus minutus
GTTCAAATCTGACTAAACAATATTTAAATTCTTCCTCATTTAGCTTACATTGAGGATTTGGTTTTGGAATTAAATGTCACTCAGACTGTTTGGGGACTCTTTTCCCTGCCCAGCAAAAATAACAGTGATTTGGAGAAATATTTAGAAATTTCTCTTTACAACATACAGTCACCAATCCTTTCTTTAACTTCCTTTCAAAATCAGCAAATCTGTTAAAGGAAAAAAAAAATTAAATGCTGAAATTTAAATGTTGAACACCATTGTTACTTCAAAATGGCAGTCATCAGCAGGGAAGGAGTTAATCTTCTCCACTCTTTTTCTAAGAGTAAAAAAGGCAAGGAACAGCTGTCACTCAGGTGATGAATACAAGCTGCCAGCCTTTTAAACAGCAGGTACAGCATTTGAGCTCTGAATTAATTAGCATTCAGAAAGCCTAAACACGGCTTGATAACTCTGCAAGATGATTTTTGTCCCTTCCTGCAAATTAATACTGCTATTAAGATGAGCAAGGGCACAATGCAGATCGTAATTGTACCCATTAAACAAAGTTTCACAAGTAATGAATTGAAGGCTTTTGCCAAGAATGCATCAAGTCAAATAAAGCCTTGCTGCAAATAACAGACACGCAGGAATCCATCTTCACTTTTTCATGGCGTTCACAAAACCACATACAACATGGATTCCTGTGTAAATGCATGAAATTTTTTCTGCATATAAGCACAGGCCTTCTCCAAAGTTCATGTTTTTTAAATGTTTGAACAGTGGCTTTGTCTCAGAAGCATTGGGGATGCTTCCATACAAGAGCCACTTTTAACATACACATCTACATGAAAAGGAGTTAACAAAGCCTCAGAAATTATGCCTATAATGTCTAAAAAAACAAGGCCTCCCCTCCATCAATTACTGCTGCAGCACTGCATCAAAGTCTACACAATCCATGTGGAAAATATTCCTCCTATATTTATAATTTCCTTTAAACGATGAACATATTTTATAAAGCACAAAAATGATTGATATCAGAATTTAATGATGTTTAATAAGTGGCCATCTGTCAACAGTAAAGGAGTAAAAAAGAAGCACATTATTAATACTCAAAAGAGGAGAAATATTGATGCTAATTAAAAGGCACATTATCATTACCTCAAAGCAATGTCTAAACACTAAACCAACTTCACACCCAGAGCAGGACAATGAGGGAGAACTACAGATATGAGTGCTCCCCAAATGGGTCACTGGAGAGAATCTCCAAACTGGGGCTATGATAACACACAGATTGGAACTTGGCAAGTAGCTGGCATCTCCTGACTGGGTGGGCAAGCAATCAACCCCCAATCTGATGTAGGAAAGATTATTCAATTTAAACTCAACTCTTTAGGAGAAACCTTTGGTACACTTTTACAAAGAACTGCAGAAGAAAAGAACTGTGCTAAACACGGCACTTGACTATTTATTATTTCCAATTTTCCATCCACCTTATTTCACAACAAAATAAAACTTGTGGCTCCCAAACATATGATTAATTGCACCGTATGAGACTGCAATGTACTCGGTACTTTTAGCTGAGAAATGGCTCAATGTCACATGTACATAAGGGACTTAATGTGGTCAGACAGACAGAAGCCTACACAAAAAGGAACTAAACCCATGAACACGGTGTCTGAAGAACTCTTGACCCTTTGGGCCACTAGGAAGACCCTGTAGGGTTCAGGATGCTTCAGCTTCTCCTGCTGAATGCTGTGGAGGAGGAAAGTACATAAAGGTAGGTGGTTCAGTCTGCTGCTCATGTTTGCCTGGAGCTCTGCCTTAAACATTAACAGCCAGTTTATTACCTTTTAAAATGTAGGATTTATTGCCATTTTCATAATTCATCTTGATCAGAACCTCTTTTAAGCAAGCAAACCTCTCCTAACCTCAAAATCCATGCTTCATGTTCTAACTGAGGCCACCAGCAGCCTATAACATACTTTTTGCCTCAGTACATAAGAAGCTGACAAGACTCTTGGCATTTATTGCTTGCAGAGAGGCACTGTTCTAGGCCACTGGTAAATGTTTTCCTGCCCTTGAGATATGAGAGATGTGTGAGCAAGATATGACTGATCCCACCTCCCACATCGTGGAAACTACATGTTCAGTCCCAGGTTTAGCAATATTGACTCTGAGCCAGGCCCAGCAGTACACTGACTTCATAAGGTTTTGTGCTGTTAGAAGAAGAATACAAGTGACTGATGCAGAATATTCCTGTGCTGAAGAAGATAAGCAAAGCATAGACAAACATGAAGTAAAAGGCATACTGGGAGCAGGTGGAATGAAAATAGGGATGGGAGTATCACACTGAAAGCATGGGAAAATGGCAAACTGGAAGTGTCCCAGGCTGGAGAAAAGCACAGCTAGCCTGGCAGTCGAGGCCCAGGGGCAAAAGTACCATACCTAATTGAGAGCAGGCATTTTCCCCACCGTATTTCTGCTGGCTAACTTTTTCACCTATAATTGCCACTATCAAATTACCATCTCCACGGTGCAAAGCCACCTCCAGTCTTCCTCCTCAGGTCAAGGAACTCATTCATCACTGTCAAGTGAAGCATATTTCTATTTTTGCTTGTCATTTTCAAACCATCACTTCATACAGGTGTGACCTCTGATCCTGACTTTCCTTCCAACGCTCCCCTCACTATACTCTGACAGTCCTCCATTATCTCCTCCCTGAGAAATATTAAAAAATGTAAAGGAGATGTCCCTGGTTTTGATTACCCTATTCCAATATAACTCCTTGATCTTCAGCATAAACACTTCAATCATTCTGGCATTTTCATTGACTCAAATTAAATGCAGAGCCAGTAATTATGTCACAATCCCCTTGCCCTTTCATACACAAGTCTTCTGCCTTATACAATGACAAAGTATTATCTCCCAGACCCTTAAATGGTTCAGATACTTCAGATATATTTTGGATATGAATCTGGCATGAGGGGACTCTTAAGCAAATCTTGTGAGGCTTACCCAGTACTAATTGTTAGCAATTACAGTGCTTTTCTCATGTTGAGCTCCAATGCTCAGACATGATGTGAGCCATATAACCATACAACAGTTCCACTGATTAACAGGCTCCTCAGGGTGATCATGAGCATGAAGTTCAAGATTCCCTGCATTTTGCAGCCTCTACATGTAAATTCAGCAAAGCTAAAGCAAAAAGGGAAATTCACAGTACAGTTTACGTGAATTGGAGATTGGCCATTTAGACAGACTCACAGAAATGAAAAAACTCCATCAGTATCCAGTTTTACTTATGTTATTTACTTCCATATTCACTACATTTGTTTTAAACTGGCACCAAATTCTTTATTCTTGATGCCACCCAGATTTGCCTTCTGACTCTGTGCAATTGTTGTGCACTGTATAGCTGTCAGAGCAGAAGTGGAATGTATGAAAAGCTGGGTAATTGTAAGTTGGGGCATATGGTACTACAGGGAATGCAGAGGATAGTAGGAAGAAGGGGGTTTTGTTTTGATTTTTTTCAAGAGTCTGGATATGACTAAAGCTTTTTCCGGTGGGCAAAGAAAATATCCCTTGTTTATCTGTTTCTCCACAATTTGAAAAGCTTCTTGCTTTTTTTCCCCCTTTTTTCTTTGGGGGGGGTGTAGGATGAGGAGAGAAGAAGGGTGGAAGTCGTGTTTAACATTAATTCTTATTTACATGAGAAATAATAAACCTTTCTGGTTCGTTTCTTGTGTCCCAAGAAAGTATGTTCTAAAACAGCATGCATGACATCGAGGCTTTCACCAAAAAAAAAAGCGCTGAAATGAAGTAGCTGCTGTGTAAACATGTCAAGCTTCATACATCACATGCATTGAAATCACCAGCACAGTTCGCTCTTCTCAAAGGTATTGCTTCAAGCTGATTGCTGACTCAAGACAAGAACACAACCCTGGTCACAGTGAGTTTCTGAGTCTTTTCTCTGCAGCTGCAGGGTATAGAGGGTTTTCTGTTTGTTTTGCTTTTTTTACCCCTTTTTTCTTATGAAACCTCAGATTCTAGAGTACAGTTTGGCAGCGCCGACTGAAATCGCTGCCAATTTCCTAGGGTTCAGAATCCCTAATAACACAAAGCCCTGACTATCTACTTGCCCAGTAAATAATCAAAATTTTCTACCACGATTCTCCTGAAAATATATGCCTTCTTGTTTTTCTCTCTCAGTTGCAGCTAATCCCTTCTGTCAACAGGGTTTCATCTGTAACAAGCCTGCCTGTGACATGTTAGGTCCCAATACATCTCTCAACAATTCCCCCGTGCACGGCGTGGTTCACAAAGCGCACAGGTTGCAAAAAGGACCGCAGAGACAGAGCCTCTCTCCTCTAATGGGATCAGAAAGGCTGAGCTTTCCCATGGAAGATGCTCATCAAAGGCAAGGCCAGGAGAGACAGCACGCTGTCAGGGAAGAATATTGCATTTCTGGTGCACAAGCAGAACAAGAGCATTTGTGATATTTGTATTCCCGAATGGCTTCTCTGTCTGGTTGAATTGCTGGTCACATGTTTATCACTGTCATGCTGGAAAGCTGATCCAGGTGATGTTTGCTTCATACTCAGCAATTCTAACAGCATTCTTCTAGCTTTAAGAGCTGGCACTGTAAGACTTGCTCTTTAGGACTTGCTCTGCCTTTTTTCCTCCCTTCTTCTGCTCTTGCTTCAATTTTATAATTCTTCACTTTGTCCAACATATCAAAAGAAAATGCATAAGGTGGTAAAAACTGGATGGATCATTTTCACCAGCAGTGAATTATCAGAGGCTGCCCGTGGTTTTGCAGCAGGGATAATGGGAATAAACTCCATAACAGTTGTTTGTTCTCCCCACTTATCAAATGCCTGGCCCTCTACCCACAGCAGCCTCAGCTTAATGTGCAGCTGTGGCGAGGAGGAAGGTGACAGACACCAGCTTGCTCTCCTGCTTCCTGTGGGACAGGACATTACCTCTCTGCAAAATAACATTACATGGCATGGCTGCTTTCTCCCACCTTCTCAGGAAAAGAGCTCCATTTTCATCTCACTGACAAGGAAATGAAAAGTGCCCTCAAATTCATTCTACAGACACTTGACACCTTGGGGGCTGTTTTTCCATCTTATCTGGGATTTTAAACCAGTTCCCACAGCTGGCTGCGCTTCTCTGAAATCTGCTGTCAAGCCAAGAGTTTCAATTCACCCAATGGCCCAAAGTGCTGCTGAAGCAGGTCCTGATGAGTGCCAAACTGCTAATAACTGCGAGACACCACAACAGCCATTAAATCAAGCATTGCAGAGGCCCTGGCTTTGTCTTCTGAGATGACCGAGAAACAGTGTGCCTCCGTCTGCATATACACATCCTCAAGTAGAAAGACAGAAAACATTTCACTGAGGGCACTTTCAAAAGGATATAGTCTGCTCTTCAAAATGTATTCTGTTTGTAGAGTGATTAGATAGATGGAGCAGCAGAATGACAGAGCTCACCCAGTGACATGTCAGCTGACACACCACTCAAGTCTGTACGCTTTCAGATTTAGCATCTCGTATCACCTCAACAAATACTAATGATAACAATTATTTACCCTTAGTGATTTCTCAAGCAATTCTATTATTGACTTTTTACAATGCTATTTATTGTGTCTGATATAGTTAGTTAATCCTACAACCAGTTGAAACACTGTTGTGTAATTTATCAAATTTCACCTTGGGCACTCTGCTGAAGTGCTGGAATTGTAAAATCTCCACGGGACATCTGCACTTAAGTAAATACTGTTGCAGGCACTTTAGATAAATTTTCACACACCAGTCTATTAATGTTATTTCCTACATACAAAACTCCCAAATGAACTAGAGGCATTCATTAATAATGTGCATTAATGGGCAGAAATTTCTTCACATGGACTCTATAAATAGAGTATAAATATACTTGCAAGATTAATAGTCGGCTTTTGTGTAATAAGAAAAGACAAAATTTTGTGTTTGATGAAACACTTGGACGTAATTTTTTGAGGAGTATATCAGGACTCATACCAAGCACAGATGGGAATAAGTATGAATTTATTTTATGCTCCCTTTGCTATGTTCACAGGGATACAAATTTGCATTTACTGTATTGCTATAACTAAATTTGAGAACCATTTATCTGGGGGAAAAGACAAGGAAGATCCATATTTCTGAATGGATGTTAATTATCTGGGTAAAAAAAATTAGGCCACAGCCACCCTACCTACCTCGTAATGAGGCGAGATCCTAAGAAGAAAAAAGATGAAAAATAATTTTAAAAAAGGTAAAAGGAAAAAAAGTAGAAGAAGTAAAATGGGGCCATCTGAACAGATTTTCCAACTTGCTTTCAGCACGGCTGGTCAATCAGCAGTCAGCTAAATAACTCAAAATATAATGGGAAAAAGTTAACTCAGATTATTTACTGATTGTTAAAAAAGAGTACAACAGTAGTGAAACCACACGGCTCTTCCTCTCATTCAAGAAGAGAAGCCAGCATATGCTATTATTTCAGGGGTATACTTTTCTCCCTGAAAAATAACCCTGACTCACCTAATAGTTGGATTTATGTGTTTATAGACAGTAACTGCAGCTGAATTCAGGCACAAGTTTACCTTTTTTCAGCTAAATACGAAAGTAAAAAGACCTGCTTAAAGCCACCTTAAGAGTGAATCAGATCTGCTGTAGGAAAAAAACGGTGCAAAGAACAGAAAAAACTGCACAAATTCCTTTTAACAGTCCAAAACTTTGGCTTTTCAAGGCATGTGGTCATCTAAGCAAATCCCACTGGGACCACATGGCACGTAAACAAATTAACATTTTGTTTAAATGTCAATCAACAGGACTTTTCCATTCAAACCTAGGTCAGCTGCACTGGCAGCTGTTGAAGTGGTGACACTCCTTGCTTACACAGATTCCTGGGAGCCAGCAGAAACACCATTCTACTTTTAAAACATCCTCCCTAGAAGCTTACAGTTTAAACTTTTCAAAATCTATACCAAAACATATTACAGTAAAATTTCTGGGGATAACCCCAATTGTTTCCTCCATCCCCTTCTCATTCAGAATACTGGAGGTTAAAACCCCAAACTTTTCACTCCAAACAGCAACCAGTGCAATTCACTACTCATCATCATTCCTGTAAAGTACTTCAGCCACAGTTTTACATCATGGAAACTCTCCAAGAATAAAGGGAAAACGCTGGCTTAAAAAGCTGATGAACAGATCAGGGGAAGCTTGCAAAGAATTCTGTTGGATTACTCTCTGAAGTTGTTGGAATTTGCAGAGAGATACCACTTCATCACTGGGGCAGCACAGAGCGATCCCAGGCAGGTAACACCTTATGATTCGAACAGAACAGCAAGGGCCATTGGAATAAATCACCAAAATCCTGTGTTGAAGGCGGCACATGCAAATACAGGCTGAAACAAGCTATGAGAGCATACTTGGGAGGCACATGGGGAAAGGTGCTGGGGTGAAAAGGGAAAGGAAACCAGGTAAATACTTTTCTTGGTCTTAACTTTAAACCATTGTCAAATTTTTGGTAGTTTCAGTTTCTTTCAGTATGAATAAACAGCACTGAACTTTGCCAAAAACAGTCTCGATTTGTTTTGAACTGCAAAGAGCTCACACAAAGACACACCTATTCTTCCTCTCTGCTATGTAAATATACATGATCAAGTTGCAGGTGATAATCAGTAAAGAATAACAAAATCTGGTCTACCACACTGTGAGTGAACAAGTTATGCATCCCCTTCTTCAGTACAAGAATTTAAAAATGTGTTACCCATGATGGTTCTCCTAATACCTTTAATTAAAACACTACCAGAAGTTATAATGAAAAAGGATTACTTCTTTTTTAATACACTAAACCCTCAAGCTCCTGTTATTTTACATTCTGGTAAAAAAGAAATGAATAATGAAGCCACATTTTGGGATTTAACATAATCGTAAAATTCTTGGTTAAAGGGCAGGAAAGAGGTTTCATTTTTAAATTTCCTTTTAACAGATACAAGCTTTATATTCCTTTATTATTACAAATACCCTGATTTAAAATGTCACCCTTTAAAGCTCTGAACACTTGTTAACAGGCTGCATCTTTCCTCTGCCCCATTACAAATGACAAACACAGGGTCTCACTGAATGAAAAGAAACTAGTTAATAATTGGCATTATTGTGATTTCTGGCTGCCTTGTAACACCCTTCTGGATTTTGCTCTGAATGCAAAATGCTTAATATCATCAAGTTCAGTGGTCAGTATCCTAACTTACAACAAACCTATTTACTGCTTGCAAACTCTCCCACTCCCTTCTGACAAAAGCATTTTGTCATTTCCTGGATAAAAGCTGGGGTACAGGGGCACAGCAAGAGGAAGGTCAGTGGACTCCAAGATTCCTGCCTGCCCGTGTGAAAAGCCAGCAGGTCCACCCACTAAGGGCATTCAGCCCTTGTTAGCATTTTATGGCCTTCAGAGCATCTCCTGCTGATTTCAGTGGCAGCTCTAGGAAATGTGGTTGCCCTGGCCTCTGGCTCTTCACTCTGGGAATGGGAATGTCAGCTGGTGCTGTCTGCTTGAGGTGATGATGCCAGGTCCTCCACCAAGGAGAGGATGGTGGCTGCACAATGAAATTATAACAGTTCTATCTCTAATCTTTCACACAACTCCCACCTCCTGATTTTAGCAAATATACCAGACCTTGAGCTCCTTCACCACACAAGTCTGATTCCTACAGCCATATCCTCTTCTACAATCAAAAACATCTTTCGACCTCTATGATCACACTATCAAAAACTGAATTACGAAAATCATATACAAAGGCTTGTTAACAGGCTGCATCTTTTACCTAAGACTCAGGTAAAACTGCAAATATTCTTAACTCTCTGAGCTTCTTTTAATGCATAGCCTCTGTATGTAATTTCTGGGATTTGGAAACTGCAAAAATTTGGATCTGGTTTGTTTGGATTATTATTTTTTTATCTAAACTGCTTGTTTGGATTCTTGCTCTTTGTTTCTGTCAACTTAAAAGCAAAACTGATATCCCACTTCAAAGCAGCACATTGATGCCGACGTCCATATCATCCATTACAAGATCCATTTATCAAAAATCTGGTAGCTGAACAATTGAAGTAAAAGACAGAGCTAGCAGATTATCTTCTGTGATAGCATACACATCTGCTACTCATTTCATAAGGTATTTGCTAACAGCAGAGAAAAATCCTGAGTTCAGCTCCAGATTCTTGATAAAGATAGACTTATTACAGATTTGCCCCATCCAGTTCCATTCTTCCTGCAGAGCACAGCTCACCTCTGCTGAGCATGAGAAAACAGGGGTTTTCAGAGCCTCACTGTAATTTTGAAGAACTTAGGCAGATGTTTCGCAAGAAAAAAACAGAACCACTTCAGAATTCTTAGATCCTTTCTCAAAGCATGAGGTGTCCTTCCTAATAAAAACAGCAAGAACAACAAGAAGTCACCAGGAGCTCTGAGATAACAAAGTCACTTTTCTAAAAGGATTTAATGAATGAAGGCTTTAAAAATTGTTCCTTGGTAATACTGTAATGCAATTCCAAAGCGAGCCTCAGTGTAACTTTGCCACATGAAGACCCAGGTCATACTTGGAGAAACAAAACCTGATTTAAGATTTAGCAGATCAGAATAAATTTGGGATCTAACTACAGTTATGATGTAAGACAGAATACAAATTCATTGCCACTGCCAATATATTTTGCCTGATCGCTCTGCCAGGTCATATTGACCTGGGAAAAGGAGTCTGCATATGTGTGCATATCTGAGTGCATTACACAAGCACCTCTTGGAGAAGAAACAGCTACGCAGGATTGATGGCTACAGACAGTATTTCTAATGGCCTTTTTAATTGGCACTATGATGATTAATTGAGGCCTTCACAGAACTCTGGGAGTGCTCATTACCACACAGCGTGGTGTCCCAGCACACTGTGTGGGTGACCGTCATTACTAAGTAGTCATCAAAACAGGAGACACCGATATTTTACAAAAATCTACAAACCCCAGAAAATGAAGCCTACTACTGAGGCAGCTGGAAAATTCTGCCTCCTCCTTAATGTATTATTTTAGCAGTGACCATATGCTCCAAGAGAGCAGAAAAGGACTTGAGAAAGGGATTGAAAGCAGGCTACGTGTGTAAATAAGGATTAAATACCTCATGCAGTATTTCTTGCCTTTGCAGAAGTTTACATTCCCTCATGGCTACACACAGGATATTAAAATTACCCCCTCAGACAAGAGCCAACCACGTGGTTACTGCACACCTGCAATTGCTGGGAGAGAAGCAGGTGTGCTCAGAATGGCCATCAGATACCTCAACTACACTGGACCTGCACCACAGCCTGCTGCTGCCTTTCCCCTGGGGAAATGCTGATGGGCTGCTCAGTGTCCAGCACCCAAGGCAGAGGTTGGCTGAATTGCTGACCCACTGCTGGCTTCCTGATGGCCACAAAACCACTGCAAAACCCTTCCAACTCAGAATTTTCTGAGATTCTGTGATTTCTTCACCTCTGCCCTTGCCAGCACAGTGTGCAGCCTCCATGCCCACACAGACCTTCCTGGCTCCTGCAGGATTAGGACACTAATTTCCCACTCCCTTTGTAGTTAAAGGGCTGTTTGCTGCCTCAGGGCTTCCAGAGGCCACAAATGTCTCCAATACACAACAGAGAACCATTTAGCCATTTATAAATATTCTGTAAGTAATCTTGGATAACATTAACACCATCTTACATTCTGTGAATGATTCAGGATTTTGTCGCACGCTGGCAAAGAACTCATTAGAATTCTGCAAAATCTTCTTACACAAATCTCCTGTCAGCTTCAATCCATTAAAAATAAAAAAGGTATGCTCAAAAGTGGGGACCAAAGCAAATTTTGTTTAGACTTAACAGATCCCATTTACTATGATGTTAATCAGACAGCAACAACTTGCATTTCCCTTTGCCTTGACAATGAAATCTCATAGGACATTTGGCTGCATTTCCATCACTCCATGGATCTGTAAAGCATCTGGCTCTGCCTGCAAGTCACAAATAAGGACCACAAACTCCACAAACAAGTGGAGTTGCCAGGCAAGAGATACTCCCCTAGTATTATCCATCTTCAAAGGTATGAACACAGGAGGACTGAGCATCCCTCCTGTGTTCATAGATCCTTTCCAACCTAAAACAGTGATCGCCCACCAGTGCAGGAGAAAAGCTTAGATCATCTTTTGTCTGATTAACTGGCTTTTCACTGCCTTCCTTTCTCATTCCCACTCCAAAAGTAGAGGCTTCACTGCAGATCAAATGGCTCTCCTCCTAACTGGAATAAGCCAGATAATAGATATGATGTCCAGCCAAATATAAGCCCCATGACAAGATGGGAGTAGCTACCAAGAGTACATTCTTTTTTAAAACCAATAAAAAAATAATAAAAATTAAAAATTACATTAAAAAATAACATTAACAAATAAAATTTTAAAATAATAAAAATAATTTTTTAAAAATAATAATTAAAAAAATTTAAAAGACAGAGGATTTACTTTCCTGATGAGTTCAGGACTGTTTCCTCAGCTGGGCCCACACAGCTAAAGCCAGCCAGAAACCAGTTTGGGACCGGGCACTATTGCACACCCCAAGTAGGTGTGTGGAACACAAGTGCATAGGTGCATACAGGCAAGTTTGGGGATATGCTCTTAGTTAAAAACCCACAGCTATTCTCTGAGGAATCTAGCTTCCCAACTGTATCTCCAGCTGATTTGCACCAAATGATATATTGCAATAATTTATTTTTACACTGCATTTTTTAGCTAAGAACAGGCAATATCAAGGGGAGAAAAACCAAGCTGACCAAACAGTGTCCAGGAAGCTGGACTTTTTCAGCCATGACAGTAATGCTGGAGTAAACTGGCTTTGTAAGATTTCTGAGTTTTGTAGTTTTGAGTGAGGATTTTATGAACCAGTTTAAAATTAGTTTGGATCATTTAAGAATTAGTTTAAGTTGTAGATCCCTAGAAAAGAAACTAGTATAAATCAGTCATATTTCAAATATACATGAACAGGTTAAAACTGCATCGTGTGCCATTGCTAACATGTAATAGCTTCCAACTCCAAAGCAGATTTAAGTGTTGCTACAGAGATGAAGATATCATTTGGAAACAGATGTTAAAGTGTCATGAAAAGCAATTATCTAACTGAATAAATGAACTTCTTTATAGCACTTAAAAAAAATTAAGACAGGTTAAATAATAGATGCCCTATTCAACATTTTTAGATGGTGTAAATAGCCACCTTTATGAATCACAAATCATAACAAATTGCCATGTTTCTGGAAATGGATATTAATCTCCATGAAACCTTGCACTCATGATGCACAGCAGGCTTGCCTGATAAACACTCATGAAAAAAAAAATTTAAAAAAATCAGAAAAACTGACACACATGTCACATTTACAAGAACAACTGAACTGGTGAATCACCAATCCTAGCCCTTCTCCCAAGAGCACTACTTCTACAGAAAAAAAAAATCTGTGTTTTTAAGTGCTTTAGATGTTTCTAGATTATTTTTAAAACTTGACAATTCATCTATTTTACTATTCTGAAGAAATAAGGGTAATAACACTCTAACTGCAGCTAAACCAATCTTTAATTCAGGTTTTATTTAATGAGGAGTTTGTAAAGATACTGTGACACAAATAAACTCAGTATGTTTTCTTCCTTGTCCTCCAGTATAGAGAAAATGGTATTTTCAAAATCCATTGACATGACTCAAATTGGTTTGCCTCTAGAATTTTTATGGTTTCAGACATATCTGACACATCATTTTTGCTACCCTCTTGTTAACTCTCTCAAATCATTAGCAGCATTTCAGTGTACGGAGGAGAACGCTAAATTAAAGAGTCGATTTCAGTTTTTAAGCCCCAGGGCAGAAAAGGTTGAGCACATCACAGAGAAAATGTATTTCACTTCCAACTTGGATTGCCTGTGCTCTCATTACACTACCTCAGCACCCCTTCAGCTGCTGTGTGAAGCAGAGGTCTATTAAGCTCCGAAGGGAGCTCATTCTTCTGTCCTATAAGCTAAAGAAAGACATTTCTGGAGGGATGAGAACTGCTTGAGCTGGATGGAGAAGATACTTGAAAATGCCTCGTGGGGTTCCAGCCATACAAGCCAAAGCACAATAGCACTGAATTGGGGGTGTGGCACAGCAGATATTTATAACTGCTGGCAGACAAAGCTTTTATTGCCTTGAGAAACACTGAGATGAAAGGGGAAAACAAGTCTACATTGAGGGGGGAAGGGTGAATGCACACAATGGGGGTTTTATATATTACGCAGACGGGCTCCTGTTGCTGTGGGACTTTTCTCATTCCTTGAGCTAAGAGGATAATTTTGCGGTGTGTCAGCAGATCAAGTGAAGGACGTAGCTGCAGCCAGCAGGCCCGTTGGTTCATGCACACCTTGACAAATGGCTAATTGCAGCCGTGGGCTGTTTTGAAATTCTGAGCATTCACATGTCAGCTACAGAAATCACAAGTGAAATCTGGCAGAACAGGAGAAAGGAAAAGCACGGCAGGGCGACAGAGGGAGAGGGAGGGTTCATTACACACAGTGTAATAACAAGAGGATTTTCAAGAAGAGCACCAATGTGCAACTGGTGCCACTCACGAGAGGTGCTGAGGAGCATTTGACGTAGAAAGCAAAAATCAAGAGGAAAATTAAAGTGAACATATACCTTTTCTTCTTTCATTGTTTCTAATGCTACAGATTTTGCTCCAAGAAAAAAATAAAAAACAAACCCAACTAGAACGAACTGTGTACCAAACAAACGAACTTCCTTCTCACTCCCGTCTCTTTCCCTTTTCTAAAACCAGCCACTCTAGAATGCAGTAAAAAATCCATCCATTCAGTTACACGAATGGAAGAAGCTTTAGACATTATTAAATAATTGTAATAATAATCATAACAACAACAACTACCCTCATCATCATCATCTCATTTTTTAATGGCTGAAGATGCACTACGTAATTTCTCTGGGGACTGATAAATTACAAGAGGGGCAGTGAAAGAAAGCTGCCCAAAATGTTTCAAATTCATTTCAAAAGATCCACTCAATACACTCCACTTTTAAAAATCCTGGCTTTTCATGAAGCATTTTCCAGTCTAAGTCCTCTGAAGAAATAAATTCAATTTAAGAGGGAAGAAAGGTACAATTTTCTCTAACTGGAAAAGGCAAATCAATACTTTGTAAGTATGGTGTGCCTTAAGATAATTAATTTTCCACAATATGCTCAAATCTCAGCAGTGAAAACAGTATAAAACCAAATTAATGACTAAATATTCTACATACTTAGAGCACGAAAACACTCTTTTCATTCTTGTTAAATAGATTAAATGGAAATGGTTACTATGGCTGTCAAAATGCAGCAAGTCTGAGCACCTTGAATTCTGAACCCTATGGATAGTACCATAATTGTCTTTTCTTAACCATTTGTTAGAAGTTTCATATTGTATCAAAAACCTTTTTGAAGGGAAGGCAACCTTTAGAGGTCTCATTCATTTGGGCTGTGCCTCATTTCCATTATCCCCAAAGCTCATGTAGATTTTATTCATCCAATTCTTTGCAAGGTCATCTTTTTCTTGTCATTTTACTTGTTACATCCTGAGCTTCAAGATCAGCAAACACAGCCTTAAATGCACTTCACCCTCACACTAAAAATAAAAAATAAAAAAATTTAAAAAAAAAAAATCTTTTAGAAAAGGCGATTTTGACATTGGCTGCCTGCAGTTTGACTCCCTACAGCTTCACAGTGAGATCAAGAATAATACTTCACTTTATAATGCTCACCTCGAGATTGCATCAGTAATGAAACACTCCAAGCAGGGATCAGTTAGAACAGCAAATGGCTTTAACATTTCCAGGGAGCAAAGGAATGGAAACATACCACACTTCACATTTGCAGAACAAAGAGGGGGCTAAAAAATACAGAAATAAAAAATAACAACAAAACAACAAAACAACAAAATCCTTCATGGTGGAATGACTTGAAAGAGTGAATGGGTATGGCTGGAGGAGCTGCTGTGCTGCGTAAGACACTAAGGTTTTGTTAACCACAGCTTAAAATCTACACTAAGTGCAAAATAAAATTCTCTCATATTTTCTCTTGAGTATTTCGGCCTATTTCCACATGTTCGTAAAAGCAAAGACAGGACCAAAAAGCCTTCCTGAAGGAAAGCACTGCACTGCAATGATTTCTTGAAGATTATTTGTAAATTTATTCCCAAATTTCTAACACAGCACGCAGGCATACAAAGGGAGTTCAGAAATACATGGAGCAAATGCACAAGCAGAAACAATAAAATAAAATCCAGTCATAAAACCTGTCCCCTTCTGAGTGGGATTTCACAGGATCTCAACTGTAGGAAAGAAGGCAATAGAAGAGGATCTGTGGGTGTTCTCACTGTACACAAGAATGCATGCAGGTGTATCTCACTGTTTGATTTACAAGTTATTTCACTGGGAATTTCACATCTTCTGATGTGTCACCCTCACAGACCAAGAATGTGATCTCATTTTGATCACTTCTGGTAAGGTATTTTTATATAGCAATGCAAGGGCAGAATCCAAAACCAGCCTTGCACCATTGCAGAGCAGGGAGAAATTGTTACCTGCACCTTTTCTGAGGCCAGGTTCTCCCTAACAGACACAGGATTTCAACCCTTGTTTGAATCAGAGCAGAAACAGCAATTTGACTCTCAGTTTTTCAGATTTTCTAAGTGCAATTTTATCCTGAAGGGTGACAAGTTGAAGACAGCTCTTCCTATCTTGAGATCTCCTGCACGTACCTCCAGAATTTAGTCTGAGGCCAGGGAAAGAAATTATATTTAGCTGGTTAGAAAGGACAAAGCCTGACTCTGCCACTCTTGAAAGAATAGCCATCTATAGACAAATATTTTCATTTGTGCACATGACATTGAATCTGAGTCACCGAGACAAATGAAATGCAAAAGCTTCACTTCTACAGATCCTCTACATTCACTTTTCAGAGCATATCTCTGAAAGAAAAAGGCTTAGGACTGTGCTTTCCCATGCAGGGGATTGTTCCTAGGCTAAAGCAGGGCTGCAGGGATGAAAGTCTGAGTGTATGGAACAAGCACTCACCAGGATGAGGCCTAAGAAGATCAGAAAGGGCTGCTGCTGATGCCAGCTCATGAAGTCACTCCTCCAGCTCAGAGGCTTTGGCACCATCAGTCTTGCACTCAGCCCTTGCTGAATATCTATCTCTTCAGATGTTAAAGCTCCCATGTGTGTTTTAAGCCTACTTAAGGAGAAAACTATAGTACTTAGGGTTTTTTTGGGGAGGGTTGTGTAACAGTAGCCCTGAGAAATAAAACCAACAACCCATTTTTTTCAGAAACCTTGAGTCTGAAGTACTTAAAAGAAATCACTAGACCCTGAAAAAACCCCTACTTTATTTCTTCATTTTGGTATCTGCAAACTTAAGGTAATGCAAGTTCTGCTATACACTGTCAGACACTCTGATTTGTCAGTATTCTTAAAAGGCATAGGAATACTTTAGAATAAAGCACAATGATTTAATACAGATATATTTTCTGTCTTTCATGTATCTCTGTTTTGTAGTCACAGCAGATATTTTGCCATATGCTAGTTTTCAGACGAGATTGAATGTGTACTAGCAGCAGGGAAAGTTTTCCATTGAAGAACGTAACTGCAAAATCTAGCAAAAATACTTTTAGAAAATCCACAAGAATTTTAGTTCAAGGCTTTCTTATTATACTAATAAATGTATTCATGTCCACTCAGTGTATGAAGCAACATTATTTATTGCATACCTTCTTCTGGAGGAGCACTTGAATATTTGCAAAGAATTACAATACATCATAAATTTTCTTGCAACTAACATTAAAAGTGAAAACAATTGGTTTGTATTAAAGAGTTACCCACTGCCAATCAATTAATTTGAAAGAAAAACATCACAATCACTTAAACTGGATCTTGACTTGTACACTTCTGTTGAGTATTTCCCAGGGTTAATGTCCACCACCTCTAGATTTTTTAGAAGTGATGAAAAGCTACACTTCCAATCCAAACATTGTACACAACCAGCAAAAAATTCTCAGTCTATGGATTATAGTATGCCAGGCTCCCAGATGATCAGTCTGGAGCAGGTGAAAACAAAATTTTGTTCAAGGAATTTAAATTTCTTCACAGGCACTTCATCTTGGGAGTTTGGTTTCCAGATCAAAAGTGAACTTTAGCTTAACAAAATCTATCAGTTCATAACCTGGAACATGGCTAAATCACATCATCATCATTTCAGAGCTTCCTACTCAGCTTCCTACAACTCAGATATGGTATAATTTCAGAAGAAGGAATAAGTAGAGAAAACTCAGATTTGTACCAAAGAATCATTACAACTAACAAAAGTAACAGAAATGTCTCAAAATGACAGAACTGTGTATTACAGTCACAAATTCTAAATCAAAATCAATATCAAAATATAAAGCAGGAGCACCTTCACACAGAGCTTGTGAAAGGATTTGTGCTGTTGTGCAAGACCAGAAAACAGGATGGGATAGAGGGCAGCCCTGGAGAGCAGAGTCAGGATGTTCAGCTCCCACAGACTTCAGTGGGAGACATCAGCCCTTCCAAAACTTCTGGGTGTTCGTGCAGTATCCCCATCACATCAGAAGTCTTCTGAGGAGGATTGGAAGGGACAGAGCTTCTGTGTGAGGAGATGGATTTTGGGGCTGAGCAGGGGCCCAGCCTGCTCCCCAGAGAAGCAATCTGAGTTGGCTGACTCAGCTTGGAAGTGTAAAGGGGTTGGGAAGAGGGACAACTCAAGGAACAGGAGCCTGAACTGAGACTTTTCAGGGCACAAATGAAAATCAGGAGCTGCAGCAAGTGGTTCAAGTAAGAAGATTAAGAAAAGCCACAGACCTCAGCCAACCTCTGTGGGCAGAGACAAATAAATTGTATCATGATCCATGGGGAGTTGTGAAAGTTGTGTTATTATTGGGAAAAGTGTAATTGTAATTTCCTAAAAGGGCTCTGTCTGGTCTCTGGGCTTATCCTGACTAGTCAAAGGGATTATTTTACCACTCAAAAGAGTCCTCATTCATAGAAGTAATTCCTGATTTTTAAGAGGGTCAGGTACTTGAGTAGGGAAGGTTATCTCTGGGGTGGGAAATAACAAGCCAGGATCACTTCACCAGGCTTCAGAGACTCCTACACAACAGAGGTATCAGCATACAAAACCACTGTCAAATGCATGCTAAAGGATAATGTTCACTTACAACTGGAAATATTTACTGATATGGACTGGGGACCCCTGATTATTCAGATTCAAAAATGAAGGTTCTTGGAGAGCTGGCGTTTTTGCTCAATATACCACCTTTAAATCTGATTTTTGGAATGACAAATTATAAACAAAGTTTCTGAAGAACTCTCAGAATACACTGAGTCACTGGAAGGAATCTTTTTAAAAATAATTTTTAAAAAAAGCCATGAAACTTGAACTGAGAATTTGGGCTGCAATTATCCTCTTGAAACTCAATTCCACTGGCATCCCACCTCAAAGACAAGCAAATCACAACACGATTCTGTGATTGAAACCTGTCTGCTGTCAATCCACATAACTGCCTGATACTTCACATGGACCTGCTCATCTTGTCAAGTGAAGAAAAATCTCATAATCAGTTTAGCACCCCAGAGCCCTTCCAATTCTCAAAGTAATATTCCAAACAGCTCAAATAGAGCACAGTAACAGAGAACTCGGCAGTCAACCCACTGTAATGCTATGAAAAAGCAGAAATTTGGATGACAGAGGCCATAAATTTATAAAATTCTTTTGAGGCCATCCATACCACAATATGAAACTCAAATGATTACTCCTCCCACCTGTTTCTTACAGGTTTGGTTTTTTCCAGGAACATCTGGGAAGAAACAAAAGGAGAGGCAATTATCTTACACTTTATATCTGTATGTTAAAAAAATGTATAGTGTACTCCTTTAGTCTAGAGAACATCCTACAGTGTGGGCTGGAAACTAATACAAACAGCTCTCAAATCCTGCTTTACCTGTGTGCATACATGTACAGGAGCACAAAGGTGTCCTTGGAGTGGAGATCCAACTGATTTCCTATTAACCAATCCCAGGAACAGCATCAGAAGAAGGAAACCGTAGCCTATAATTATTTAAATTGTTTAAGAGAAAGTCTTCTGGGTAATAAATGCTAACTGATTGGAATCTGATATATCTATCATTAAATATATGTATTTCTAATACCTCATAATAATTAATAATTACTCATATAATTTTAATATAGTCTGTCAATTAAATTGGTATCAAATACATGCAAAGAACAACTTTTCCACAGGTTTGGGAAAACCTGCACCTAGGAAAACTGCAAAATACCTGCTTGGATGCTTCTGATACTTATTAAATCAGCCTATACTACATTTTTTAGTTGATGTTCAAAAGCATTATCATGGCAAAAGTCCACAAGGCACCTGTTAGTAGAAGTGTAGGGGCAAAGCAAAAGGCTGAGTTCAAATTGCAAAAGAACTGTGGATCCTGAGTATAAATACAATCATATCAAAATCTGGTTGCTGGGACGGGGCATTGCTTGCTCCTGATGTTGTTCAGGAATCCACAAATCGTATCTTAGAGGAGGATATGGAGTACAAAAAAAACCAACTGAAACTGCAGGGTGGAAAAGAAGCAGCACTGTTTTAACACATTATCTTCCACATCTGGAATCCAGCAATGGGAGCCTCAGGAACAGATCAGGAATTCATGATTCTAGATCAGTGTTTCAGCATAACAAGAAGCTACATCATCTGGCTACAGAATGCCTCATTTAGGAAAAGCTCAAACATCTGCTGCTAACAATAATTTCTGCACACATCTTGTAAAGCCATGTCAAACTTTCATCTAAAAGGCAGTTCAGCACCAAATACTTTAGATATTTTTTCTAGAAAATAAGCTAGCAGCTCTCATGCAGAGGGAGATAAAGGCTTGGGAGTTGGGGTTTTGTGAAGGTTTTTTTTTCTTCCCTTTTTCTTTTAAAAACAAAGCCATAAAGCAGTGTCAAATTGTGTCCAGATGATGAATACTCTGGCCTCCATGTCTTACTTGGGTTCCTCTGTAACTCAGTCCTTTCAGCTCTACATGCTGCAGGGAAAAATGGATTTTCCAGGTCCATTTCTCTGGACAGTGACTTATGTGACATGAAACGAACTCATCAAGTGGTAGTTGATGTCCTTCCCAAGGCTTTTGCCATGTGTGAACCCAAGTCTACTGTACACTGGAGTCTGGAAAAATTCCTTTTCTTGACAACATACAATTAATAAGATGTAAAAATATTTCCAAATATTAAGTTGCCCATTTGCAAGCATCCTAGTCTCCTAGAAATTTGCATTTTACTCTTACTAAGATACAGTAAATCTGGCTCAGAGATTTACACAAAGTCTGTAAAAGGAGGTGAAGGAGACAAAGTGGGGAAATGAAAGCTGAACATACCTGTGGTCCTCATAGGAAGTCACAGCATTTTCCTACTGAGTAACATGGGTTATCTTTATCCAAATAATTCAGCATGTGCTTGGTCCTTAACATAGGTGCCATTTCTATGTCATTTTGTGAATAATTACACTCCAGCTTTATTAGCAGTGCCAAACTCTAGATTACACCCTGAACTGAGGCTCTTCCAAGCAAATGAACTTGAATCACATCCTCTAAACCAATTTCCACCACTAACTTTTCTCTTAGCAAAATCAAAGACAATGACTCAATTCAAATACCTGAAAGGCAATGTTTCAACTTACTTTTATAGTTCCAATTTCAAGCATACATCATATTTTTATGACACAATGCTAAATTTAAGTCTGTGCACAATAAAACAAGAATGATACTAATACTACACAGCCATGGTATCTTTCCAAAGAATCACTTTTTACATATTCAATTAGTTGTCTGAACTTTTTAAAAGAAAAGTCTTTTGCATTATTTCACAGTTGAACTATGAAATTAACCATACCAAGCCTTGCAGATACGCTTTTAGCAATAACATATTTCTATTTTTAAACATGTGTGTTAAAGACTCCCTAGTCCAGTTTATACTGAAGCTTTACCTACATAATCACATCAACCAGTAATGCAAACGTGTCCTGACTGGAGACAAGCCCTCATTAGATTATGTTGCATTATAACAAATTCCTCACAGTTCCTAATGAAACACTTGCCATCTAGCAAAATAAGGCGATTAAGTAAACAGTGCTGTAGCATGACACCATGTGGTAAAATGCCATGGGGAAGGGCTTAATTGCAGGAGCTTGCACTAAATGCTGAGCTCCAAGCAAGCTGATCAGAATCCAAAGTGATAGGAGAAGAAATGGAGCGCTCTTAAGTATTTCTGGACTGTACATCTAATTACTTGTGGATGGAAGCTAATGAAGTCAAAAATACACACAACAAAGCAAGAAGCTTGACGGTGTGCCCATGTACATGTGCTTGTAATCTTTTTCACCCCTATAAAATTCACATCCCAAGGTTGCACATTAGTATGTGTAAGGTAGGTCATAAGCATGTATTTTCACAGCTGCTACCCTTCAGATCTCCTGCTTGCATATGCAAATGTTGAAAGGCTGATGTGATGAGCCCTGCTCACCAGGCACCCTGTCTGGATGCAGAAGTTCTCATCACCATCGGGTGCTCAGCGGCTCTCAGCAGAGGACGCTCTTTGTCTCCTGGCAGAAAACAGACAAATGGTGCCTTCCCATCCTGGTCTTCATGCACAGGAGGTTTGTGTAGGCACACTGAAGCTTCAATGCAGAAACTTCCTAACAGCCTAGATAACTTGCTCCCACCACCCAAAGTGATATGGATGCCAAAAGGACCTCCAATTCTATGAACTCAAATCACTATGAAATATTTGAACGTTTTCTTTGACGGAAAAGAAGAACCTTCTCATTTTCAAGTTTTTTGATGACTTGAAAACTTGAGAGTTTATTGATTTCGCCAACAAACTTCCTCCTAGCTCAGCAAAACATCAGAGCATCTGCAATTTTATGAAACCTTACAGAATATGTTTCCCAAACGACGGCTCAGCTACTGTAGGCGCTACATACCAGCAGCCAGGCTCTGAGTTTGTTTTCCCTGAAATGCAGAGCTAGACTTCCAGACAGACTTAGCCTTTGATATGTGCAAATACTAGACAGCAGTAAAGAAAACTGCTCTTTGTGAAATGAAATAAGGCAGCATGAGAGGTATGTTTCATAAATAAATAAAAGACTGAAGGCCTGAAGAGGCACCGTGGTTTCAGAGGCTGTGGTCCTCTTAGCTTTGGATAATGACATATTGGAAAACCTGCCTCACCTGCCTGTCCTGCTGACAGTTCCCCTCAGCATCTCCAGCTGGGGACAGCCAAAGGGTTTTCAAGCACTGGCTGTAGTAAACACCTGAACAGGATCTGTGGCAGTGTCCCCCAAAAATATGTGCACAGACCACCCAGGCATGCCCCAAGCCAGCTGAATTTGCAATGCCTGCACTCCTCCAAATGCTCTTGCAATTGCCCCAGACATGGCCGAGTTACCGCCGAGGAGCAAGGTTTAGATTGCCTGAGCTCTGTTTATTTCTGAGCATAGCCTGAGAAAATAAAACATGCCCTAAGCTAAACAATTAGCCTTCCAAGAAAAATGGCACAGGCCCGACAGATATTACAGCGTAGCTTCTGATCTGCCAATGAAGTGGGCTGCAGCTGCAAGTCACTCCACTGAAGTGAAAATAGATTAACTGCATGCATAAACTGCCTGATCCTTCTGTAAAACTGAGCAGGGGATTTGTGGGATCTGTAATCCTGGTATTCAGGTCTTTCCTTGTGCGCAGCAGAGATGTCTGGATCCATTTCAGGCATGTCACACAGCTATTTTCAGCTGACTCCTCCAACACTGGAGACTTTAAAAAAGTCTTTACAACAATATTCAGTTACCCTAGACATTAACAATTAACGAGAGTTTTAGGAACATGCCTGTAGACATGCCAATTCCCTTGGAGGGGAATATTTACAATGCAGCATATACAGTACTACACCCAACGTGCAGATTGTACTACTGTGACATTACTATTTTCTGGAAGGGTCCCTTTTTCCTTTCAATTTGCAAGTGTCTATCCATAAATTAAAACTGTCAGTACTATGAAAAAAAAATATATATTTTCAGTCCATCACTGTTCTGATGTTAAAAATCTAGACTCTATATAGGATGTAATGTCAATAATGTACATGGTATTTGTGTGTATAGACAGATAAACCCAAATACGGAAGCATATTTCTTAAAAAGTCACCAAAATCGTGCTCTTGGTCCTAGAAAGTAGAACAGAATTTTGCAAATATTTCACTAACACTAACCAACCAGTCTTCACATACATATAAGAGAATAAAAAGCCAACATCACAAAACTTCAGGTGGTAAAGGTGCTTTAGGAATCTATGGCTGCCAGCTCTAGCTCTGGAATCCAAAGTGGATCTCCAGTTCATCCTGCAAGGAAGGCAGCAAACACTGAGAGAATGTTTGCTCCACATAATATCACATCCTTCAAGTTGGATGAAATTCTAAAATACACATTCTTATAGCCATAGATATTGTCACTGAAGCAGAGAATAGCATTAAAATAAATAGCATTCTTGAAGAGAATTACCTCATCAGAAAGGTTGCCTAAGTTCTATCAAGTTCTGTTACATATAATTAACCACAAATCATTAAAAAAATCCAATTAAACCCACAACATTTAAGTCATATTAAGCATATCTGTACTTTTTTATTGAAACTCTATTTTAATCATCCAAAATTCTCTCTGGGGCCTTCCAGAGGAAGTGAAACTGTCCCTAAAACAAAATAGTTTTAGAATAAAAATCTATTTTATTGAAACACAATTTTATGAAGCATAGTATTAACTCATGGAAAATTATAACCTAGCCTGTTGCTATTGCATTAAATGTTATTCATTAATATTCAGGAAATTAAGTTTATATTGCTAAGTGATTATTTGACAGTTTAAAAGCAAAATCAGCATTTGGGTCAGATTTCAATGCTGCTTTTTGATTTCAAAAGCTGTGTGTTTGTAAGACAAAAACTACATTTGTAACTGACAGTCCCTGCATTTTTCTTACACTGTTACCTTTGAGTAATATTATGCTCCAGTTCCAAAAGCAGTAGATAAAAATGTGCATGAGAAGCTTCATATGTGAAGAAATAAGGAGTAATTACATTATCATAAGGAAGTGACAGTTTTGAAAGCATCTTTGTCAAGTTATTTTTGTAAGTGTCACTTCCAGCTCACCGTCAAGAGAGGGAGCATAAATGCCAATGAGGGAGAACAAGGGAATGCAAAATTTTAAATTGTATCGTAGGAGATTTTAGATTTCCTGCCTGTTTGCTAAAAATCTGTACCTCAGAGAACCTAGTATTAGTCCATAATCTAACATCAATATTGTTTTGGCAAATAATTAGGAATCCATTCAAGAAATTAAATAGAGTTGAGTTAAAATTTAGCTGTCACTTTGCATGTTGAACCACGAGCCTAACACCGCCAGAAGACAGAGATACCTAAATTATCAGCATGTGATTTGACTGAGGTATAAATCAGCCATTCTCTTGGGTTTTCTGTAAGTATACAAAAGAACTTCTTTAAGCCAATTGCCTTTGCTTCACCATCAAACTGTCAGCTTTATTCATTTTGTTACACAGAACAACAATTTTCTGATTTAAAAAAGAATTGAAGATAAGCATGGTTTAGGAATCCACAGTACTGTCATGCCACAGTTCCTTGTTTAAAGGGATATCAAATAAATAAATAAATGAATAAATAAATAAAAAACATAATCATCACAGTACATATTTTGACGTCCTCTAGCAGCCAGGTCACGGAAAAGATCAAAACAAAATCGTATTTTCTCTCTATTCTCAGTTAATGTTGACAGGGTTAGGTAAATGAGTACTGAAACTTGCAGTAAATTATTCTGTGAGTACTTTGAATGCAGCAGCAGAAAAGAAAGATACACACCAACCAAGCAGATTTGCCAGCATCTTCCTGGGTCAATTACCACCATGGAGGAAAAGCAAATCATATTTTGACCTAACCAATCTATTTTCTATTTATTGCAACTCATGGAATACTTTTTCTCCCCCTCCTCAATGATGTTGCAGGTGTATCCAAACAGAACACTGTGCTATGAAAAAAGATTTATTTGCTTTTTTCCACCTCAGCCTGCCTCTCCCAACCCTTTCTGTATGCTTTTGCCATTGGGGCTTTTCCCCTCTCTGAATTCCCCCATTTCTAGCAGGGCTGCAGTGCAGGAGTTATTTGATCAGTCACAGTCATCAGAGTTACTTGATGTGCCATGGGTGTCAAAGTAAATGTAGTTCCTTTGCTTTGTTCTGGAAAATGTATGTGTCAGAAACAATAGCAAAAGAGGGGATTTCACATATTCTGGCCCACAGGCCATAGCCAAAATCCCAACTCCATGATTTGATGTACGGGTTCCCAGCTGAAGCACCCCAGTAATAGAAGTAATTACTTGTAATTGCCTGAGACATTTCAGATGATTGAAAAAAAAACCCAAAACTGAAGTATGTTCATTGCAAACTACTTTTTTACTTACTTGAATGCATTTCCTTATTCTCTGTATAGTCTCAGAAAAAAAAACAACAACAAAAACAAACTAAACAAACAAACAAACCAACCAAAACCCAACTATGACAACCAAATTTAAAAAGCCAGCAGCTTCCCATCTGGAAGCCCAATCCAGTCTCTCTCAGATCTGTAACTTGGGCAAGGAAGCACCACAAAATCCAGAGGAAAAGTCAGTACAACTCCAGAGACAATAAAATCATGTACAAAATACTAATGAGCTTTTCAAAATCTTTTGAGGCCTACCTAAGCCAGAAATAATTTTATATTATGAATAATAGCTGATTTTTATCTTTTTTTCCTCCATACTGAGAAGATTCAGAAAGTCAAACACAGGAAAATTATAAATAAAACTCCATGTCAGAGCACTGCTACTATACTATAGAGTACAGCAAAACTGCAGGCAGGAATCACAGGCAGAGACATGAAAATATACACAGCAGAAAAAAAATAAATCTTTAACCACTCTTCGGATAAAATGAAACTTGTTTTTTTCTAAGGGTGATGCTGATGCCACAAGTCCATCTGCTTCCTGAAGGATTTGCATGTCAAACCAAAATTTTTTTTAAAACCCTCAGATCTGTGAAACTGGTACATGTTTTGGCTTAAAAATTCCTGGGCTAAATCAAAACCAGCATTTGCACATTCAGATGTGTTTCAGTCCAGTTTCATATTTTTTTAACTATTTTTTTTGGTTGTTCATTTGAACAGTGTATGGGAGCGGAGTATGTATCCACATTTATGTATCAGAAATGGCAAAGTATTAACTTATTTTCCCAGTTTTAGTAAGCCTGCAGTAACTACAGTAAATAAAATCTTATTACTTGTGAAATATAAGGTCAACAGCTCTGGTCTTAAACAGTTGCTCTCCATTTTCAGGGAAGTTTAATGAAAGTGAACATGTCAGTTCCTAAAATATAAATGGCCACCAAGAGACTACATCCAGAGAAAATACTATGTAGACTTTCACACAGATTTAGCTTTTAAACAGAGCTCTGCTGGGTTGGCTTCTACAACACACAATTTGTTGGATATGTTTAAACCAAACCAGCTGCGCCCATCTTAATTAATTATCATCTATACTACAGAACAATTAGAGATGCAACTTTCTGCTAGGTTGGCATCTTGATGTTTTTATGCACACACACCTTTTATGTTCTGAAAGTCAAGTTGTTGAAACACTCTCCTTCACTGCTGGTAGCATTTATTGTAATGGTTTTGGTAGCATTTATTGTAATGGTTTTCTTTGCTCCTTCATCCAGCCTAACCTCTGAGGCCTACCATTTCATTCTTTTTGCATATAATGTTTGCTAAACCGTTTTGCAAAATCTCCTGATACTATGGGGTTTTTTTTTAAAAAAAATTAATGCTAATTTATACAATTACTACTACTCAGCAGTCAATTTTCAGTAACAAGGCACTTCCTTGCAACTGGAGCAGTTTATTCACCTGACCCAAAGATCACTGGAGGTCCCAATTTCCAATAACTGACCCTCAGGAGCAAAACCATTCAGAATGAATTTCCTACACACACAGGACCTGATAATACTCTGCCAAGATCTGAGTTGCCCCACTGAAAATGCAGAGTTATGAGGCAAAGGTCTCAACACACATTGTTGAAGAGGGAGGTGTTTGCAATGGACCCATGCCTGGATGAGACTGAAATCCTACATTAATTCATACAATGCACATATGGACTCTTCTTTGATCCTGGCTCCCTAGAATAAACAAGGCCCAAGCAATTTCCTCCCATCTACCTGCCTCTCCTTCCTTCTCTATGGAAATTGTCTTCAAACACATTTGGAAGCCATTAGTCAGCCTCAAACAGACCTGAAAGAGCAGTGGAAAATGGTAGGCAATTAATTTCCCTTCAGTTTGGGAAATCAACAGGTGGGCAGAGGGGAGGCCCTGCTATTCACACCCACAAGAGAGTGAGATGATCCTGCCAGCACTGGCCCTGCTGGGCAGATCCCACAGCTGCCAGGCAGCTGTTCCTCCTGCTCCTGGCTTTGAAGTAGCTGTGGAACACTGAAGGGGTTCAGGAACCAACAACAGAAATGCTGAGAAAACTCAGGGGTTTCCTTTTTCTCCTGCTATCCACAGGACTGTCTCTTTTCCAACAGCTGTCATGATTAAGGATGCTTTCTGAAGCTGGAGGTTATGGATCATACTGAGCACAAGCAACCACTTCATCTCCCCATACCCACCATTCATCACAGTCATTCCAACGAGGACTGTGTGCCCTCCTGGATGTGACATGCCAATCCATTCCCAGTTATTTCATTAGCTTATTTTATGCCTTCCCCTATAAATTATTTGAAGAACAAAGCAGGTTGTTAGAAGAAAAAACCACCTTGTTTCTCACAATACACCCCACCTGCAATATTGGGACAAGGGGTGTTTTTGCCAACTAGTTTAACGTGATAAAAGGTGAATAGTTAAAACTATAAAAAATGTTTTTATTAAAATTCTTCTAATGATGATGTGTTAGTGGTTTGTTGCCTTTATATAAAGTGAAAAAAAAAATCCATCCTCATTTCACATCTCCTGCTAGGGGTTGGATTCCAAGTTTTCTGCTTAAGTCTCTATTACTTAACACATGTGTGCATTGTGAAAAAGGACATTTATAAATCCAGATTCACTTTCATACCAAAAGGCAAAAGACAAATTAAATATTAGAAAACATGTTGAAAAATGAATAAAATTATTTAAAGTATCTTTTGACAGCATTCTAATACATTCTTTACAACATGAAAGCATTTTGGCTGTCAAAAATACAAAATCAAAGTCTTTACATATTGTATGCATTTGTCAATGGAAACTTCAGCCTTTGCCACTGGGCACTGAATCAGTTTAGTTTTGCAGTTGAGAACACAAAAGTTCTTTAATAGGCTTCTAGCTGTATTTGAGTGATATGAATGCAGTCCTTAGAATAAACAGAAAATCTCTGTAATGTCATAATCAAATGTATTGCAATATATTGTTAGCTACTGCCTCCAGACAGAAGATGCTGAAGAACCATTTGTATTTTTCTTTTTGATTAGATTATGCTGTAGTACAAGCTTATTTAAAATAAATAAATAAATAACTCTTTAAAATTTCATAGTATTTTGTAAAAAAAACCAACAAAACAAAACACAAAAACTTACCCACAGCATTCATGCTGCAGCAAACAAACATCACATTCCACAGGCTTCCCAACAACTTTACTGCCATTAGCTTGATTTGAATAATTACCATTATTTTAGTAAACATTTCACATTCCAGCTACTTAATACCCCATTCAGTGCAAATGGTCCCTTCCTGCTCTTGTCAAGTCAGTATCAATACTCAGCAACTACTTGGAATTCAGTTTTACTTGAAGAAGATTTCTGTATTTTTTTCTATAGATGAATTTCCCTATCTGTCCTTTTCTCTACAATATTTTTGTATGAAGAAGAGTAAGTGCCAATTCGGGGGCTTCTCATAAATTCATTGGCACCGTTCTCAGAATTTCAAGAGAGATTTGTAGGCCTGGATCTTAGTGATTCCCAAATTAGGACTGCATTTCAAGTGTGGCAAAATGCAGTAGAACCTGGGTTTAGAAAATTACAGAAGCTTCATCTTTCTACTAGACTCGAGATGCATCTTTTTTCCCCAGTAATCTGAATTGTTTCAAAGTTATCCTCCAGGGAAAGCAAAACATCACATTATTCTTTGCAAAGCTCACAGGGCATTTGGATCGATACCTCAGCGCATTAGACTGCTTGCCAGGGCCAGCTTTTATCCTTCAACATGTTTCCTTTCAAAATTCCTCTTTTATTTTTCTCTTCACCCTGTTTTATTTTCTCCAAACTGACATTCTTGGTCAGTGCTTGCCTCCACTCTGCCACATCTTCAACCTTTATAATACATTTTGTGGCCTGGTTGCACAGATCTCAAGAAAGGACAATTTTGAAGATAAATTCTCTTTCCATGGATTTGTGAATACAAATCTATGAATATTTTAATTCTTCCATTTTCTGTTTGCCACATCCAGCTGTTCACATTGAATTGCAATAATGTCATTTGATCTTTGCTTTTTTTTATTTTTTCTTTATTTTTTCCATCTTTGTGGAAGTGAAAGGATGGGATGAAGAGGGAGGGTTTGAGCACTCTCAAATGTCTATCTAGCAACTTGGAGCAAATATGAACTCCTTGATTACAAAGCCCCTGCCTCCCCAGCCATAAATCTAGCTGTGTCTGTGAAAAAAGACTGAACCTTGGTTCAGAAGGGCTACTTTTCCATAGTACTGGACATTTTGGAAATTTTGCACATGTTAGCAAATACTTCAAGAGCCACATGTAAACACATGGGATGGGAATATTTTGGGGAAAGTGTGGAATGATCCTAAGTGGAAAACTTCACACCTTTCCCAAGCTCTGCTGGAGGCTTCCAGCTCAACGTGGGACCAAGTTATTTCCTCCAACTCAGACCACAACACTTTTGCATACATTCCAAAAATAGTTACTGACCTTCTTTGAATACAACTTTCAGAATATTAACTTCTTAAAATATCACATACCAAACACTGAGACATACCTACCTATTTCAATTTCTCTTCTTGCATGCCAGTGGAGATGAAAATAAGTCAAGTATCCTAGACTGGCAGTACAGTTTCAGGGAACTGTTTTGATATTCCAAACATGGACATTTTTCTTGGTGGGGGTTTATTTTTGCTGGGGCTTTTTTCTCTGCTTGGATAGGTTATAAGCAAAGAAACATGGAAGCCATCTGCTTGTGGATGTTTGAATAATGACCCAAATGTAAGTCTCTACAGGCCTATCTCTAGGAAGATAAATTCATTTTATTTTAATTGAAAACTTAATTTCCTAAGAAATTGATGAAATGGATCCCACTTCCTACCATGCCCTTCCAGATACAATTTCACATTCTTCAGTAGCAAACTGATCTTCCAGTGCTGACATTAGTCCAGATACAAGTCCAACTGAAAATTACACCTAAATGAATCATGGTGGAAACTAATTGGAGGGGTTTATTTTGCTTACAGAATCTTTTCTTAGCATGAATATGCTATCCATCATTACCCTGTTCAAAATATTCCAGCATTCCTGTAACTTCAGGATCAAACTTGGGGCCATACTCTCATGCTTTCCTTCCCCTTTAGCCTAACTACTGCTTTCATTTAGTAGATTCCTGTCCAGCTCTGCCAAGGACACTGTCAAGATAAATAAGGCATTTCAGATTTTTTTTTTAGGATTTATGATCAGAATATGACAACATCTGTCTTCTCCTTCCCACCAGTCAGAGGCCTGCAAAAGTAACACTGCCTTAGGTCTTGGGCCAAACTCTCTTGCACTATCAGATACAGGGGGTATAATAGTGGAAATATGTGGGAACTGTTTGACTTTCCTTAGCCTTTATACCTGGAAGAAAAGCAATGCTCCCAGGAGGACAGCTAACATAAATCAAATTAGTGTGCTGTTTCCGAATATTTAACTTTCTTAAATTTCACCTTCATCAAACAATGTGAGCACAATTTTGAATATGTTTTAAGTTAAGAATGAAGAATAAAAGAAGGAAAAGTAATTGGAAACTTAAAGTGATGGGGGAAAAGGATTGTTTCTGCACCATTACTGAAAAAGGGCATTGCGCTTTACTTTTTACCAAAGAAACTGTATCTATTTTTCTTTATTCATTTTAGATTTATAGAAAATAAGCCACACAACAAAATCATTTCTGAAGGTGAATGCTAATAAACTGGTTACGCTATTGTCCTCTCAGCCTAAACTAAAACTTGCCATATTTGCATATTTTCCTTTTTGTTCCCCTCCATACATATAAAAAGTCATTTGGAGTCAAGTTCTGAACACCTAATAAGAATGCAGACTTTGAATATTTTGAGTGCCTCTCAATGTGTCAGACTCCATGCCGATCATCTCTTGGTTCACCACTGGCTCTAAACTCCCTAGCTCTGGCTCTTAGCAACACTATCATGTCTTTACAGCATATTTCTCACTGAATTAATTTTTAATTGCTAAAATAAATTACTGCAACAACCTGAGAAAAAGTGAAGTTGATTTTTCACTTTATTAGGATCAGCCATGATAGCATTCTTGCTGCTCTCCTCTGATTACACTGTATTGAGTCTGGCTCGTGATAGGGAAAAAGATCTGATTAGGAACTGACCTAATCCAATCATACAAATAGCCCACAGGCTTCACAGGGAGGTTGGCCCCGCATCATCCATCCATCAGGAGTCCTGTGTAACTACTTCAAGTGATACAAGGCACTGAAAGATCCACAGACTCTCAAAGTAGCTCAGGTATGAAGTCCTTCACAACCAATAACAGCTTTCTGGTTTCTTGGCCCCTCCTGCAAAGCTGTCCAGACTACCTGACAATACCATCGAGCCATTAGGTTTTGGGAAGAAGGACAGGAGGGAGCAGAAGCTCCATCACTGCTCCTTCTTGGTCAGCCTGCAGTGTATGTTGTGGTTGGGCAGCCCTCCCATCCCAGCCTCATACTCTGAGCCAACCTATCCTCCCACAGCTCTTCCAGCTCTTTCACCTTAATGTGGCAAGGCAGCACAGCCTCGTTTTCCATGGAACAAATGAATTCAATTGTCAGCTCAGTAAATGATCAGAATTTTGGCAGTAAATCTGTAACATAATGGCTGACAGAGCTGCATAAAGACTGAGCTTGCTGCCTATGTTTCAAAAAAACTTTCCTAAGGAAGCTGCTGGAGGCAGTAGCAGAAGATGAACAAGCCACACTGGGTAGTTGGGGAGGCTGTGCATCTTCTTGCCTCCTCCCCTCTTGTGCCTTGCTAGGTAAGGCACTGTGGGAAGTACCACAGGTCTTTCTCAGCAGACTGGAGTTTACTTGGTGCTCCAGTCCAAGTGGGCCTGGAAATCACTTCACTGAGCCCTTGGGCCCTGCTGAGAAAGGTCGTGCTCACACAGCCTCTGTCTCTGGATTTGGAGCTGGGATCAAAATGCCTGGCTTAGAGGACAGGCAAAGTGAGCAGGCCATCTTGCAAAAGGAAGAGAAAAAAGCTAGGCATACTGGCAAGAGTGTCTGAGGCCAGGTAGGCATTTTTAAGCAACACAAAAGCAGTTCATACTCTTATAATTGTTTTATGATCAGAAACCAGATTGTTCCGGTAGGCATAAAGAAATTAAACCACCAGTTCCCTTCTTTAGTATCAGATCACTGCAGAGAAGGGACTGTGTGGATGTACACACCCTGGCCTTCATCCAGAACACTCACAATTTAAGGCATTCCTTCCCTGTTCCTCCCATTTCAAGAGCCATGACCCAGCACCACTCTGAGCAGACAGGCTGGCGGTGCCTGGAGCTGTAGAGCAGAGCTGGGTGAGGGACCAGCTGCACACCGTGGGCCTAACAAGTGCATGAAATAGCTCTGCTGTGAAAAACATGGGACCCCTGGCAGGCAGCAAGATGGATGTGAGTGAGCAGGGCACCTTTGAGGCAATGAAGAAAACCCTGTCCTAGACCGCGGCAGCTCTAGATCCATCCAGATGTGATTTCTGTACTCTGTTTGGCATGTTATGTCATTCCTGCAATGACTGGTTTTGGTGCCCTCAGTTTCTCAAGAGAGACACTGAAAAATTGGGTAGGCTCCAGTGTAAGGCAGTCAGGATGATTTCAGAGAATTAGAGTACTTCTCATATGAAGAAAAGGTTTTGGAACTGGGCTGGAGAAGAAAAGGTTCAGAAGATCTAGTTATAACTTCCACTACCTAAAAAAAAATGTACATCTAGAGAAAGCAGATGTACTCTTCCCACCAGGATGTACTTTTACAAAACATAGTAATGGACACTAGATGCTGCAAGGGGAAGTACAGATGAATAGAAGGGGAAAAATATTCTGAGAGAACGACTGAACTTTGGAAAAGATCGCTCAAAGAAGTGGTGGAATCTTCTTGCTGGAAAAAATTGTTGCTCAGCTTGGTAAAGTCCTGAATAATCAAATCTAAGTTCTGCAACAGAAAGAGAGACCAAATGATCTACAGGAGTCCCTTCCAAATCATGCTTTGCTGTGTTCCAATTCTAATCCTAAAGGGGAGGCGGGGGGGGAGAAACCAACATTTTTCTTGAAATGAAGGTAATTCCACAAATTAATCTCCTTCACTCAATTCATCTACCAACAGAACTTTTTTAAATAATACATCTCCCTCTCTTCTCAAATCCAATAAAAAAGGACAGGACAGCAAAAAGTCATCAATGTAACTTGCCATACACTGTTGTGTTGTAAAACTACACAGATTCTTGGAGCCACGTTTCTTTTTAAAATGATTAAGATCCCACACAAAAACAAAAGCAAAGAGCTTAAGTAATCATCAATAGTGCAAATCATGGGTTTATCCTAAATGTCAAAATTGAAGTGACTCTGTTACTGAGAAAGGAGAGGTACACATGACTTTCCTGCAGTATTGGAAGGGAAGTCAGAGAACAGAGCTTCCAGCTTTGGCTTGACTGCTCAGTGGTAATCTACACCCAGCTAACACGGCCTACGAAATGCCTTACAACAGACTTCTGATGAACTACCTCATCAAAATCAACACACACTAAAGGAACAAGATTGCCAAGATGATTTACTAACAAAGACAAGACTCCGGGACCATCTTAATGAGCAGAAGTGCTACACATTATCTCTATATTCCTGTTTGGAGAAAAAAAAAATCCTGTGTAGAATCTTAGAAGCAGCAATGCTGAGTTATGTAGTAACAAAGTGATCACAGCCATCCAATCCCATGCTGGAAACCACTAGCAAAACAGCATTAAGACGCAAAAATTAAAACAGATGAAAGTATCACTAACTGAGAGTTTCTCCAGGGACATTCAGGAGTTGCAGTTTCTCTTCTGAGCAACCTAATCTAGTTGAAGGTGTCCCCTGCAGGGGGCTGAGCTATGTGACCTTTAAAGGTCCCTTCCAGCCCAACCCTTTCTCTGAATCTATGGTTCTATTCCACGGCTTTTAAATTTCCAACTTCAGCTGTGCAATCTGAATGCTTATCACAAGCTGCACATATCTTTTAAACACAGACTCTGAAAACTCAGTTTGTTGTTGACTTGAGCAGTCAGGAAAACTAATTTGACCATCAGAGCAACTGGAATCAAAACTGGACAATGACTTATGCTCAGCAACTGATGCTCTGAACTGAAAGCTCACACAATGCCACTCTTGTTTCTCCTCTAAAATCAAAGCACCACAATGAGCATTTTATTCTCTGAAGTCTCTCAAAGGAGAACAAAAAAAGAGTAGCAGATAGCTCCTCACAGGTGTCTGGCAGGGGAGATCACTTGTTGGATCTCCCAGTGGGAAACAACAGGGGAAAAGGAGACTAAAAAACACACACTGAGCAAAAGCAAGATTTGGGAGATAAGGAAGAGAATAAATTATTTTTAAAATTAAATAAAGGGTAAGAGGGAACAAGAGGAGTCTTTGGCAACTAAAAAGACAACAAAAATATTTAGGAGGAAACCTGAATGATACATAGGAAGGAGAAGCCACTTTTTTGCTCAAGGGGCTGTGTTGCCAACACCTCCCTTGCAGGACCTAGGGAAGGAAGGGAGAGAAGAGCACAGCATGCCACCAGGAGCCAAACCATGGGGATGCTCTGTCTGGGCCTGATGTGCTCAGTGGGAGGCACTGCAAGCAGCTCTGCATTTCCCCAGGTTTGATCTCTGAAAAACACCACTAAAGTAAATATATGCTCCTGTGGAAGTTCAGCAATGTCCCTGGAGCTCATTCATTTTCTAACCTTTTCCCAGCTGCTGGCCTGCAATGGTATCAGTTCACATGAAGCCAGACTGGATTTCAAAGGAAAGGTCCCAGAGGTGACAAGCAGCTCATTAATTCACTGTAGTGCTTTAGTGCTGGAGGAAGTGCTGTAAACGCACAATCTGAAACTATTTAGAGCCACCAAATAATTATATCACAAGAAGCCACCACACACTTCACATTCACTAATGCTAAAATCTAGCTATGTAATCTGCTGAGAGAATTAATGAAGAAAAAAGGAGGAGACTGGCAATTTATTAAGAAATGCTAATCAACCTGTTTTTGAAGTGTCCCTCATTTGCATTACAAACATTATTATGAAAATTCAGCATTATGCCTCTCTGTGCTGCATTGTACTGCTCTACTGAACATCAAAAAATATTCACTTCCTCAGAGCAGGGAAAAAAAAGGGAATGAAAAATCATGATCAAAGATAACTTCAATTACTTGTTAATTTCACCTTAATTCCACTCCTGGGATAATAAGCCTTCCTCATAAGTTCCTTCCCTGTAACAAATTCTGATATATGCTTATAGGCCCCTAAATATATTCCCACAAGAAGTACATGAATAAATATGCATCGGTGTAATTTACATAGCCTTCACCACAAGCACGGTAGGCCTGTTCATAAAAAACCCACTACAGTTTGCTATGTGAAAAACTCATTAAACTCCCCTTTGAAAATAGGAGTGAAATTTATTTTTTAATTTATTAGACACACTTTCATTGGTCTTCTATCCAAAAGCATTATGAGGGATGCTCAGAGACACTTTTATTCTCTAGTAAAAATAAAATAACAGTACACAGAAAAATCAAAAGTGTGTCATTTTGGTCATGTATCAAAATTTCACACTCATTGCTAAATAAACTACTTCTTTTCTGGTTGCATAGATAAGTTGATATGAAGAAAAGCAAAGTAATTTCTAAGTTGGTTTATCTATCAAGGACTTTTCCACAATTTACTGCTGAATATACTTTCTTCCTTTTTCATGGACCACTGAAATTTTAACTGCAAAGACTCAGGGAAACACACCTGACTCACCAATCAATACTACGAACAGGTAGAAAATGAAGAAATGATTAAACTTTAAAAAGCAGGCAACAGAATCATAACATCTCCATTACTAATTCTGGTCCATCAGCTGTGTATGAAATGAATTTCTTGAAAATGTTTCTCTTTTGAAGAACTGGTAAGCATGTAATTGATCAGATGGAATAAGAGAACTTCTAAAACCCAGAAAACATCCACAACTTCATTTAAAAACACAAATCTTTTGGAAGGAAAAACGATCTCATCTCAACATCGGAATAGAAAAATTACTGTTAATCTTTCTTTTTTGGTGTATTTGTATTGTTTAGAAAGCAGAACCTAAGGACCAAAGGTTACAAAAGAATACTCAGAAATGAGACACCAAATGTTGGTTATCAAAAAGGGAACAAAACCCCCTTTTACAGACACATTAGATAAGGAGAACAAGCCCTGTCAGGAAAAAAGACTAACTGTGCTTTCCCTTCCTTACATCTACTATTAGTCACACATTTTCCTTCTTTCTTTGGAAAGAAGGTTAAGGAAAATAAATCTGTGTTAAATTCCATTTTATGTGTTTGGGAGAATATGATTGTGTCTTCACTAAGACAAAATGTGGGTGTTTCTGCAGTACACTAGCACCACACTTCAGTGATGGATGTCACCATTTGTAAAGCACATACTTAGAGTAAAATAGCATCTCACATTGGCCCTTCCCAGGAACAAAACTGAACTGAACTTTCAGACTATGAACTGCATTTTGAAGGTATGGATGATGATTTGTGCATGACTAAACCATTGGGTATGTAAGGATGCAGAACTCCTCCCTCTCCACCTCTCTTTGTCCCCAAACTACTTCCCCATTGTGTTAATTTTACCAGTAGAAGAGCTGACCTAATGAAAAGCCAAAATACAAGGTCGTCTGCTGTTACAGATACTTTTCTCTGCACACTGAGAGTCTTCAAAGTTTTCTCCCTACCTGAAGGCCAGGCCAGGAATCACTTGTGATTGTCTCAGTGTGTTAGGAAGGGGTCTCACCTACAGCCTAAAATAAAGTGATTGATTCAGCAGCACTCTGCTTTCCTGTCAAAAGGATTATAGATTTTCCTGACATGGTAGACCTGCCAAAGGAAAAAGGTACACAGGGAAAAGGCTGTGTTGTGTAAGACAGGGAGGCCTAACCCTCTTCAAGAGCATATCCCTAAAATGCACCCTTTTCTTCTGTATTTCTGATATTGTAGATTAAAACCTGACCATATCCCCTGAGGGCAGGACTGCAACAAATGATAAACACACTACTCTTCTTTCCACCTGGACTGCAGTTTTTAGATGTCCTTCAAATTTCCTTTTATTTTACTAATCTGGATGGTTGAGATGTCAGCCACCTTAAGGGGTATATAAAGCATTATTTACTCTGTTGAAATTTAGTTTCTAAACTTCAAGTATTGGTCTGTCCAATCTCATGACTTGGAACACGGCAGGACTGCACAACAAAGTTCTGTGATGTTTCCTGGATTTACATTATTTCTTGAGTTGTGCTCTCTGCTGCATAATCCTCCCAAGGCTATAAAAACCCAGGTATTATAAGCATATGATTTGTTGAACAGACTGCATGAATTTAATTCAGCAGTTTTCATTCACACTATTTAGATATGGCAGACCTCAGGGAGCTGTTTGAGAAACCACTCCATTCTGCTTTCCCCTTTCCTTTTAAACGTGCATTTGGATTGTTGAGGACTGTGATTCAGGAAACACAAGAATACAGCAGACACTGAACCATTCTGATTTTCCCTCCTAGACTATTTGAAGTGACAATATTGGTTCTCCCAGTGGGTACATCCTCTTTCATTGGGGTGCTTGACAATCTTCACTGCTACAGTATATTGTCTTCCAAGGTTCAGCAGCTGCAGCAGCCCTTAATTAAGTCTCTTCTGATCACATTTTTTACTGCATAACAATCTAATAAATACTAGGACAAGCAAGAAAACAAAATATATTAAATGGTAGAGTTATTAGGAAAAGAATAAAGAGAAGAAAGCCAAGCATGCGTAGGTGCTGACAAAATCACTACTTAGGTGCTTTTTAAATAAGCACCTGGAACAAGGTTTTTCAAATCAAAGGAACAAATTACATTTGTGGATGTAATCTTCTGGGAGCTACTTTTTTGTGTTTGTTTTTTTCTTTTTACTAATTCACCACATTTGCTGGATCAATTGTCTTGGCTTTCCATTCAGATTGAGTTTCTCTTTTAATCAATACTTTAAACCAAGAACTTGATCCAAAGCCAACAGGGACCAAAGAAAAGTTTCTTTGACTTCAGTAGAGTGAAAGCACCAAAATGACATTAAGAAACTAATCTTCACTGTAGATGTGCTAGATGTGAAACAAAGCATAAAATATTTGAAATTACAGCTTTTTAATAATGCTTCAATACCACTTTAATCACACAGACATTTGCTTTGGGACTCTGGCTTCATATACCAAAACTCAGACAGAAGCTCTCGGTTTTGTCTCATTTACCCAACAGTGTAAACAGAAAAACATACCTTATAACAACTATATTAAACTATTCTACAGCACTTCGAAAGACAAGTCTCAATTTAAACCTCTGTTTCTTATAGTCTGGATTTCAATCAGGATACCTGGAGCTAATAATTAAACTCCACAGAAATTACAGAAAGGGAACACTGGAAAAAAATCAATGAAGAAACCTTTTAGAGGAATATACCTCCAGAACAAATGGTTGCAGTATTTATTTTATTAAATGGTACCTGAAGGAGGGAAGACCTTAAGGCAGTCCTTAGCACAATGCTGCAGATGCTACGAAACAGCTTCCTAACATTTGGCAGATGCAATTTCATTGTGAGGGACTCTATAGCCTTTTAAAAGACAAAAAAAATACCAAGACAAAGCTCAAGTTTACTGCAAACCGTAGCATTAACTCTCATTCGCAACGCTGCACTGCAGTAACCACCAGTGATGGATGCTGAAGTTGAAACAAGATGACTTTTCTGTCCTGTGTGCCCAGGAAAGTCCCATTACATTGTCATTCAGGGATCTAACACATGGCAAGTGCTGCCTCATTTCATTCTTTTTTCATTCTAAAAATACCTCTTCAAATGATAATTTCAGGGTGGTACCTCAAAGTTGCGTGAAGCTGCATGGAGCTAGGGTAGCTATTCACCCCATTTATCATCCTTTTGTTTCTTGCTTGACAGGGATGATAGCCTAATTTTTCCTCTGCATTAATAGAACATTCACGTCACATCAAATTCTGAAGTCATTAGTTAGTATATTCACTAAATCTACATTAATAAAGCAATAACTTGATCACTGGCTTTTAAAGTGCCAATTCCAAATAGGAAAAAAAAGGAAAAAAAACAGGTGCTCTTTAAACAGCATGAATTATTCTAATTGATACCTTAGAGTTAACACTACAGGAGGGGGACTAACTATGAGCACTGAACTCCCACACACATTTTAGTTCAAGCAAGTGTCTCTCACTCAGTGTTTAAGGCACAAGAGTTAGTGGCACGGGAGCAAGAACTGCTCCTGCAAGTGCTTGTGGATCTCTATCCTCCTGAATGCATGCTATTGATTTAGCTTCCAAATGCCAAACTACCAGACTTCCTCACTGTGGGAGAGTTACAGAGGAACAGGAACTCCAGCCAGACACAGGATCATTAAATGAACCACCTCTGAACAGAACTGCTGCTGAAATAAAAGCACCTACCATGAATCTGTGCTCCATAGGTCTGAATCTGCTCTGTGAGATTCAAAACCGTTTGAGATTTTAAGGCATGTCAAAATAAATTCCAAAGCCTCTGAGCCAGAAAGATGGAAAGAACTGGGGTTAAGAGGCTCCACCACACCCTGGAAGTCAAAGGATTGCAGAAAAAGTCTAAATCTTGAGAGCTTAAATCATTTTTCTAGTAATCTCTAATGGGGTCTGTTGATTAAGCCTGCAACTCCTGACAGGCTCTGGATTTGAAGTAAACATTTCTCCACGTTCTATCAGGGACAGTATGGAGTGCAGGCCAAAAAAAATTGAAGGCTGAAGTTTTCTAGCAGTGGGAAGAGATGAAAAAACCAAAAAGCCAGCATATTTCACAGTAACAGCGTGGCTGCACATCCTGTTTGCTGAGTGACCAGGGACAAGACTGTTTTTACCTGCAGCCCTGGCAGGTATCATTTTAGTGCATTTTAAATAGGCATAACCTCATTAAAAGGCAGTGTAGATTAATCTCCTTAAAACTTACAAATATTTGGAGTATTTTATCAGTAAAAAAATTAATATATAGGAGAGACCCAGATTTACTTAAAAACATCTTGGAAAAATGGTAGTTCATGTCCCAAAGAAACGGAACAAAAGAAGCCCAAATTTTCTAGATTCGTTGCTTTAAAAATCAATCATGCAAAATAAATGTGCAAACAAAATGAACAATAGTACTTAAGTTTCAATTATATTCCTCTTCACACAATTGTTTTTCCATCTGTCTTTTACATAAGCCCTGTGACAGGCACTCACGGTGGAACATAAAATAGGTGTTCACTGATGATACAACTGCACAAACAGTTGTACTGAAGTAGCTCAGGTGCTCAGGCAGTTCTACTCTGCCTCAAAACTTAAAAGTGTTTGCTTTGTTTAAAAATACAGGTGTATCTGTAAGGGGGTAATTACTACTGAAGAACTCACTGTTCCCTCTAACAGAGACTATAGTGCAATTTCCTAGAGATGCTTCTTAAACCAATAAAGAAAGGTTAAGTGAAAGAAAAAAGCACAAGTAGAATATATGAAAGGGCACTGTGGCTTTGAACCTTTATATGAGAACTTCACTGAAAACTAACAAAGCAGAAACACATTACAAAGCCACAATTTTGCAAAGTTTGGACATAAAAAACCACCAAAGAATTGCAGCATAATAAAAGATCCAACAAGACTCTCCAATGTAAGGGTTTCAGGATGACCCATACAGTGCCAGATCACAGGCCAGAGACTGTAACCCTCCACTATGGAGAAAATTACTGTGGTAATTTAACAAAATGTGTAGTGGCCTCTGAGGGAGAAAAGTGGGGGGAAAAATACAAAATCAAAGTTCAGTATGGAAGCAAAAATACCACAAAGACAGAGGACACATAACTAGCCGGAGAAATAGGTGAAAGAGCTTTCAAGCATTTTAACTTTACAGTGCCTCTGAGGTAAGTAAATATTACCTCTTTTTGCTTCATAATTGAGGCAATAAGGGTAAATGATTTATCAAGACCACGTGGGAAGTCTGAGTCAGAGCCAGGAACCCGGATTTATTACCTAACCACTATACCATGCTGACTCCCACAAATGATGGAGACAAACTGCAGGTATTCAGAAAGAAAAAACCCAAAGGCTGTTGGCTGGCAAGACTAAGCTACAAAATGAGAATTAAAAAAAAACAAACAAAACAAAAACAGTGGGGCTGGCAAAGGTTTGCCATGACAAAATGATCAAGCTCATAACTGCACACCAAACCTAGCACATAATTAGGGATACAGCAGCTCACACACACTAAGGAAATGCAGCAGAGGACCCTGCAGAAACAGAATTCTGGTCCCTGTGCCTTTCTCCCACTGGTGGGAGAGGTAGGGAACAAACAAGGAATTAAGTCTCATTACTCAGTTCCATGCTTGTTGAAATGCTGGACATTTCTGACATACTTCAGTGTGGCATAAGACCCATACAGAACAGTGCATCTTGAATAAATTCCATCCATTCCTGGGCTAAGGAATGATTAAGCATTCCTAGGGCTCAAGCATTTCCATACTGTGAAGGCTATCAATGGAAGGGACAAGATAAGGTATTTGGGTTTATCTGAGGGTGTATATTATTTGGCAGAATGGGTTTAACAAAGAATCATAAAATTAGGCCTAATAAGAATTAACTAATCACCCAGAGATGAAAGCATTACTCACATATCTACTGAGGGAAAACATACACATACTGGACACCAACAAACTTGTCCTGATAATAGTATAACCATCTATTCCAGCTCTAAAATATGCATTTGTTGGGAAATGGATCAATGGACTACTGCGGAGGGACCCAATTTGACTTATCTAGAAGCTAAAAGTCAACAGCCCCATAAATTCCACTCTGAATGTGAGATTTTTAAGAGGTGGGTGAGCATTACAGAGAAGTGGAAAACTCCTGCTGAAGCAGCGCCCTTCACTTGAGCAGGCCTGTCAACACATGAAAGATTTGAACATCAAATAACTTTAAGGTCAATTTTGGCTGTAACCTTTTAACAATTCCTTTAGCTTTAACATCACAGAACTGACACCTATCCTCCAGGTCTGCCAGCAGAAGTGATGAAAACAAGCCTAAGTTTAGCAAAATACCCTGAAGAATTCTGTTCCTGGGATACCAGTTCTAAGGAGTAATTTTGCCTATTTATTTTTAATTAAAACAACATTAAACACAATGCGAAGCTGAAATGAGAAAGTATGGATTGGCACAGCCTCAGCGACAGGGCAGCTCTTGCTGGTCAAGCAGGATGAAAGAGGTCATGGACCTTTTCTTGTTTATGGTTCATACCCTCAGGTCTTGTTTAAGTTACTTGCTTTTGAAAGAGGTCTAAGTAAGGCAGGACATTTTCT
>VWYI01047047.1:0-12895 GCA_013399455.1 Anthoscopus minutus
GCCCCCAACCGCTGGGAGAGGCTGCCGTGCTGAGGGAAGAGGGGGGGTCTGGCTTGGCCCAGAGCCCAGGGGAATCCCAGCCCACTGCGGGTGCTGGAGGCAGGGCCTGGTGTGACCGAGATCTCAGCAGCTGTGCCCTGGCCCAGCTCCGGCCGGAGCCCCCCTGGCCTCCCATCCCTGCCCGGGAGCCGCTGGGACCCGGCCCGGCCCGGCCAGGCCGCGCGGGCTACGGCAGAGCTGAGCCGGCCCGGCTCCCTGAGCCTGATACCTTCTGAAGCTGGAAGGCAAGAAAACAGACGTTTGGAGCTTCTCAGGTTTTAAAATGGGATATTCACGGGGGCGGATCCAACTTCTCAATAGTTTACAAAGCTGTCAGTTCTCAGAACTGGACAGCCATTGGCCCTTTCTAAACACAGAGGAAGCTCCCAAGAGCCTCTCAGGAAAACCATTTCCTCAAATGCTTCTTCCTTCCTTCTCAATATTAACTAATATCAAACTAGCGCAGCATGCAATAAGCCCATCCCTCCTCAATTGAAATGGGTTGTTAAAATGAGTTTGCAATCCTTTGATCAAGCAAACACACAACAGTGTTTGTGAGTTGTAACACAACAGTTACAACTTCGTCCACCAGTGTGAAGGTGAGAATTTAGGAATGCAATGAAGTTGCAGAGCACTGTGAGTGCAGACTTTAAAGGCCATGAGTACGTGAGTGTGTATGTGCATAAATAAAGGATAGAATATGGAAATGAAACCACTGAATCCTGCATTTAGGAAGCTTCATGTCTGCATGGGTGCACTATAGGGTGGTTGCAGGTAGGTAGATCATCTGCATGTGCTTCAGACTATTCCATTGTGAAAAAAATACAAACTCACCCTACCTTAGCTTTAATTGTCACCAGTTTTTTTCAACTTGTTCTTTCACATAGTCTTTATGTGAAAATAATAGGTAATTATGTGCTGAAGGGCCAGCAGGTGAAACTATGGGTTTTAATCTTCATTGTAGAGGTATTGTCTATATTGGAAACGAGAGGACTTCTTCAGTAATAAGGTGAAAAGTAATTAGTTCCTTGGTGTAGTCAAGATAATTGGAGCCTGTTTTGCAATAGAAAGCAGAGGTTTCTCCTCACATGCCAGAAACATTTGGGAACCTGAGTAGCGTTGCAGTCAGTGGGTTTTAGGGATCCATTATGACCCCACATTTAGTTTTTCTAGTAAGGTGAATGATAGGATTAACCACAGTTATTTCAAACAAATCCCAATGGAGGATTTTGTTGTCCTTAACAACTCAAAGGTGTTTATCATTGTGCTACTTAACCTTAATTATGAGTGTTTATTAGGGGTTAATGCTTGCAATGATTAAATAAAAAAAAAAAAATCTCTCTTCCTATGTTGGAAGAGATTATTTAAAACTTATTTGTTGAGAGCTTCCTTCCTATGCATTTGTTTCAGTGGAATAATCATCTGGACTCTTCTGAAAATGAAAATTTCTTGGCATGTAAATTAGAGTTTCTGCTTTTGCTCAGTCACCAACTTGTGAGACAAATATCTTAGAGTTCGAGTTGTTCAGGGGAGGAAGAGAATGTCTCTTTCAAAAAGGCTGATTGTGAAAAATAAATGGTAGCAATAATTGATGAGAAAATATGACATAAAGTACTCAAAGCATAATTTAAAGTCATATTTTTCTCTGTGATGAAGCAAAGGGATTTGATTCTCCTAAAGCAAAGGGATTTGATTCTCTGGCTGCAGATGAGCTGTCCATAATGTCTGAAGATTTCTGAGAAATTCTTTTTTTTTCTGAGTGGCACTAGAAGACCTTGAATCCTAAATTATTTGCTAGACCTCAAGGCATATTTAAATATAATTTTGTTTTTCCTCTTCCACATGAAAAAACATATTGTTGACAAAAGTTTCTTGGAAAAATCTTTTCTGAAGAACATTTATAATTTAAACACTAGCAGTGCAACTTCTCCCAATATGCCCCAAGGGACAAGTCTTTAGGAATTTCCTAAATGGAAAGGCTCACACAGGATAAGATAGTGACAGGCTCATTTATTTAGTGTATTTTTTTCATAAAGTTTAGATGTGCTTATTTGTGAGTGAAGTACATTTAATATTTCTGAAAATGAGGGAATGCTTTGGTTTGCCATTTGTTATTTTCAGTGAGATCTTCATTTGACAGCAGTGTCTCTACTGGCTATTATAATGGGTAATTGAATTGTTACTTAGATTTTTTAAAAAAACACAGTTACGCAAGAAATAGATGGTTCTATCAGGTATCACATAAACACATTAAAAAGTTTTAATTTTTGTTGCTCAGATACTTCAGGCTAAAAATGAGAACAGCTGTACTCTCATCTTGTATCTTTTTCCCCAGACTCTAAGTATCATTGTCTAAATATTATCTATTATTAAACTTGCTTGCTGCTTGTCTTAGCAATGTACTCATTTGTGGATAGCAATGCTGAGTTATTAGTCCCCTAGAGCTCTCCAAATGGGAAAAGTATTCCAGATAATGTTCCAAAATTTTTTTAAGTCTTCTCATTTTCTAGGTATGGGCATACCTAGCACATACTGTAGGTTGGTATATTATTCTTTTTTTTAAAGAGTGTTTTAGAGATAAGTGACCATACATCACTCACTTTACCTAATTATATTCTGCTATTCATATCTCATCAAGCATTCAAGTTGTTGGGCAGCAGTTCCAAATTACAGCAGATGGAAGTCACTATTTTTATAACTATAAATAGTTAATTTACTCTTATTCTTTATTCCTCCAGAGGTAGAGGAAAAAGGGAAAGTCAGTTGATAGACTAATAAAATGGCATCTGCAAGGTTTTTACACTGGCTTTTACTACTGGCTTTGCATGATGGATCTTTTTAGATGTTTTGTTGTTTAATGACAGCGGTGGAAGCATAATGCAATTTCTGTTGTAAGTGTTGTTTAAAATTATTATCCTCTAAATAATACCATCTTTGTGAAGAATGACATTATCACAATGATCACCTGGCCTCTCACAGTTTGTGTCATATTACTGACCTTAGCGCCCACCTTGCATATGGTCAGTGAGAAACTCGTGCCTGCGATGGAAAATGCAAACATGTGGATGTGGTGACAGTCAAAAGTGCTTCACTGCAATGAGTGCATGAATTCCATTTGTGCTCATGACATTTTTCTCTCCAAAACTTTGTATACATGTCTTAAGTGTAACTTTCAGTAGTTTCACTCCTGCTGACTGTAAGACACTACTGTGGGGAGATGAGGCATCCCTGCGGCAGTGAGTACACCATCCACAAATTACCAAATGTATTGCTGCATTCTCTGCAAAAGATCACACACAGGTGTAGTAGCAAGGAAGCCTGTGGCATGATCACTGTTGAAAGAAAGAATTGCTTTTCATGTGTTTTCAACTGTTTTTCATATGCAAACAAACCTTGAATTTATTATTTTCTTCCTAATTTAAATCTGAAATAGTATTCAGCTATAGGAAGAAGGCAGTGACCAGTACATACTATTTTTTTTTTCAACATTTAGAAATAAAAGTATTGCAAGTACTTTTTTTTATAGCTTTTCAGAATTTGTTGGTTCTCTTAGTTACAGGAAGGGATGTCTCTAGCCTGAACAAGTGGTCATTCAGATTTCCACTTTGCATATAATTTTCATGCAGATAGTTGGAAGGATTAGATTTAGTCAAAGGGTTCAAGTTTTGGTCCTCATGGCCTGCTCTGGGATACAGGATATCTGATAGCTGTTCCTGCTGGACCAGGTTCTTGTACTTGTCATCACATGATGTGAAGGATTTCACTCCACACTGGTCAGGTGTATAGATTTGATCCTTGGTGTGTGTATCAGTTTCCAGATATCATCTGCCTGTAACAAGCTGGGATTTGCACACTCCTACAGATTTCTCTCTATCTTTCCTTCTAGAAGGACTTTATTTAATATAAAGCAACACACAAGTCAGTGGTCTAATGGCAGAGTCCTACTTGGCTCCTATACTCTGAGAAAAAGATTTCTTATTAATTTATTAGAGTTACATTCTCCATCCCACTCAGAAGCTGCTCGCTTGTTGCAATAAGTCATTGAAGAAGTCCCACATTTATTGCATCTGTTTTCCTGTGTAAACTGTGCAAATCTAAAGACAATCTCCTGAGTTAAAACAATTCTAATGGATATTCACAAATTTGCTGCAGATTCAGTAAGAGGTGCTTTGCTGTTTCAGTTGATGCCTTTACTTAACTAAGTACAGTAAAATGTATGGCCAACTACTGCAGCAACAGAAAATTGCAAGGAAGAAAACCTCTCATGGTATGTTGAATTCTACATAGAAGAGAACCTCAGCATAAAATCAGAAATTTTTTTTTCTTTTTTTTCACAACTACTAGTTTTAATTGAAGTGATTAAAGTGCTTGTGATATTTAGCTGCTTGGGTTAACAATGAACAGGGTAATTTAAGCTGCACTGAAGGGCAGATTTTAAAGGTTAACATCTACTTCATGCAGCTGTGATGAAAGCTTTGATGAAGATACAGTATTCAAAGAAATGAATGTTTATTAATTAGGAAGATTCATTGGCAGGTATTATGGGATTTTTAAAAAGGAGAGAATTTTTTTTCTTGCTTTTTCTTGATTGTTACAATTTGTACTGAATCTGATTATGAGTAATTGAGGTCAGATTTCCAAATTTCAGCATTGAACCTAAATCAGCTCCTACTGAAATCACTAGGAATTCTAGCCATGTTTTGAGACAAAGGTGGCTCTTTTCAATCTTGTGTGTATAGTTTGGGGTGGAGGTGGGGGTTGTGTCAACGAATGAACTGAGTGATTTTTATTAGTTTTTTTTAGTTCCTCGAGTTAATATTAGCCATTGAAAAGTATTCAGAATATTATTTTAAAGAGACAAAAGACAAATTCCAGTTAGAAAGAAGGATGCATTCTTAGCATTTTAGGATAAATCCTCTCATGTTAACAGCTTTAAAGCAGTAAGACTTGGTTGTTTGTTAACAGCTTTAAAGCAGTAAGAGTTGGTTGTTTGCAACTGCATTAATTGTCAGATATCCTCACTTATGATAGAAACATTAAATATAATGTTAATATAAAATAAAAAAAATACAGGCAATACTGTAAAAGTAAGTGTTGGAGATATTAAAGCCCAATTACCTAAGAGGCAGATATTCACGTGCTTCACTGTCTGCCCTCTGAGTTACACAGTATGACATCATTTCCTTCTAGAAAAATTATATGCATTCGGGATACTAGAAGAAACAAAATTATTTATCTCTCCCCTAGTGCTTATCTTGATCTCTAACTGCGAATAGCAGTTGACTCAACTTCTGTTTTTCCACGAGATAGTGGTAGCACTGCTGTCAAATCTTGAGGAAAATTAGTTGTAATGGGTCACTGAAGTGCACTAGAAAAAATCTTGTCTGTCTTCTGACACTCACTATTTTGATTTTCTCACAGGGTTTTTGAAGGATGGCATGGAAGTTTAGTTGCTGTTCATTGAGATTAGGATGTGTTGGTATAGTTGCTGTTCATTGAGATTAGGATGTGTTGATCACCAGGCTGCGTTGAAAATCTAGCCTTTAGCAAGGATTTACAAAAGCAATTAAGTGACCTTGAAGCAGTACTTCTCTTATCATTCATAGAAAACAGAATACAAGTGAAGGGGGAAAAAATCAGGGAAAAAAGATAGGTATTTAGATATATGAGTGATTTTGAAAATTCCCCTACATTTAGAATCAAAGATTAGTCTGATCTGATCATTCTTCTTCTGGGTTTCTTCGCCTGTCTTTGAATTTCTTTGGACTGTTCAAGCAAATTCTGGGGGTTTCTACAGCTCCTTGTATGCTAGGCTTGTGAATGTATGCTAGTTAAGACACAATGGAATGAGTAAATCTTCATGAAGTTTAATGTTTTGAATTATATCCTTATTTACAGTGCATATTATCTTCCTTGAAAATAATCCTTATGAATTCAGTAGAAATCAACCTGAAAAATAGTCTGCTGTAACTCCACTAAGAATTTCTAATTTGAGTGTGATACAGAACTATAGCAGCTTTACACATCATAGGAGCATTCAAAAGCTGTTCAGCCCAAGGAGTCAAAATAAGAAATGGCATTTGATTGTCTAGTTCTCCCCAGTTATCTAGATAAGGCTGTTATTTAAAAAAAAAATTTATTTTTCTTTCTGTTTTGTATGAAAAGAAGGATGTCTACCTTTCTTTGATTTCGAATTATGAATGATGATTCTACATTGGGATTTCCAAAAGGATTCCCATCATGCGTCGAGCCTGGCAGTCCCCTCTTGGGTTGAGCAGGCTTCTTCAGCTTTTTCATTCACCTGTCACATTTGCTGAGCTCTCAAGCTTATGGGTTGATTTTGAAACATGGAAATAGTTGAAACTACAGCAGCAGTCAGTATTCAAAAGGAAAGGTACTTTGCTGTTCGGTGCATTTATGCATTTTATTGGAACATCTCCAGTTCAAACTTTGTGATTGTGAAGCTGCAGCTGGAGTGTTCAACTGCAAGTCTAAACATGGCTGGGCAGAAAATATTTCCATATTCATGTCACAGCAGAAAATTGTGCCACGTCTTTAAAAAAAAATTAAGCTGAAAATAGAAAGCACATAATGTTTTCAGAATAAAACAATTTATTTCAGTCTTCTAAGAAAAAATTCAAAGGAAATACTTTTCTTTTAAAAAAGATAAGCCTAGGTTTTCCTTTAAAAAAGCTTCCAAAGTATTCATTTGTCTTCATTTTTATGTATCCATTCTCATTGACAGTGCCTTAAGTTACTCACTTAATTTTGTCTTTTTTTCCCCTTCTTTAAAGGCAGAGTAATGAGATTTAATTCAAATCACAATATTGTGAAGAATCAGAAAACAGCTGAAAGGAGGATCTCAAAAAGTAGTAAATAGTATAACTTGGTTTTAAATGTCTTCACAAAGTGAAAAGCTCAAGTTTCAAAATGACATTAATTTTTTTTTTTTCTGGAGGCATAGGCTAGGTAAATCAAGTACCAAAGAAAGCAGTGTAGGAATGGTATGGAAATAAAAAAAATAATTCAAATAAAAAGGCACATGAGCAGACTGAATGCATAGAGGGGGAAATTAATGAATGCCTTCCAGTGGCACAGCCTGAAACTGTGTCATGGCATTGGGCTGTATTGATGTAAATGGTATGACAGCATGGTTCTAGCAGTTGTAGTTCTGCTAATTGTTTGTGTTCATGGCTTAATGATTGAAAGAAATGCTGCATTTCTCAGTAAAATACAGCTCACTGACACTTAAGCCAGCATTATGTTCAGCTTTGAACCGAGTGGCTGTGAGCTCTATGTAGCTTCTTTGCAAGTGTTTGAAGCAATGGTAACCTTTGAGATTCCCTGAGGGAAAGAGAGTGTTAATCTCTTGATTTAAAATGTCTTACAACTGTTCACATGCTAAGCAACATATGCATTAGAGAGATTGCTGTAGGCTTGCAGGAAAGTTTGCATCTCTTACATGATAGTATTACCAGATGCCTTTCTGAGCATACCTGTGCGTTTTGTCCTCCTTGCAGGACTTCTTGTCTAACTGGGCTTGGCTTAATGGGAAGAAGAAAGCTTTAAAGATTAAATTTGCTAATGTGGACAAGGATTTCTATTTCAAATGTCCTTTTTGAAAGGGAATATAGACATTCAGCAGCAACACATACATAATTACCTTGTGTAGGAACATAGGACAGAGAAATTGGTGTATCTGTAATTGAATATAGTACCTTGGAAAAAGACTTGGTCATACCCACAAAGTCCTAGCCCCAGGCACAGAACAGGTGCAGCTGCCTCTGGCAGGCTCAAAACCTGTTAGAAAAGGCTCAAGGTAGAACCTTTGACATGCCCCTAGAAAAGGCTCAAGGTAGAGCCTTTGACATGCCTGTAGGTGAGAGGACAGCAGTGCTGTTGATGCCCCAGGTCTCTGCAACATTGGTGTCAGCATTCACCAAAACTCCCATATTTAACCCCACACCACATACCAAAGCCCCAGTGATGTTAATGACCTCGTGGGAGCAGAGGAGTCCCTGCTGTGCCCAAAACATTGGTTTGCTCCAGTGTGAGAGCTGATACACACCAAGTACCTCAGAAATGTTGGCACGACTAACTTATGCTAGTTTACGTTTCTTTAAATCCTACTTGCAATTGTAGCAGTTGCACCACTATCAGCACATACAATACAACAGATGTTATCTCCCCGATTTTCCAACGCCAAGATACTGTGTGCAGACCAAGAGATGAAGAGCACTTTTTTCCCTCCACTTGTTTTTGGGGACTTTTTTTTTCCTGATGAATTTTCAAGTTGGAGGCAGTGTTTATTGGGGGTGTGTGCTGACAGACTTCTGAATTTTTTTCCCAGTTAATACCATGAAAGTGGAACCAAGGACCAGTTTCTCAAGATTTAAATTCTCACTGAGTCACATGGAAAGATTTCAGGACAGGGATTGTTGCTGGCTCACCTTGTCTTGCGTAGACTTTTTAGTTGTATGTGTGGTTTTGACAGTCGTTTTGAAGGGTGAGAAATGGCTCCATATTTGCATTTTTAACATTCATTATGGAGAAGCTAGAAGCCTGTGGTTTTCAATTGCCTTTCTAACAGTGGTCAGATGATGAAGACAATCTGTTTAACAAACTGGCATGTAAGATAGCTCTCTCCGTATGTCACACATTTGCCATTCCATCTGCTGGGTAATAAAGCCAGCAAAAACCCAGCCTGACCAGCCCCTTAGGTGATCTTCTTACTGTCTTCCAGAAAACACCAGAAAATTACAAACTCATTTCAACTTTAAGATATTTTATTTCATTCAGTGTTTCCCATTGTTCTTGATGCTAAATATTGTATTAAATATATAATAAGTATAAATCAAGTATTTGAATTAAGGAGTACTTTTTAACCCTAAAGAAGGAGATATGAGAGGTTGTGAAAATATGGTGCTCCTCACCAATTATTTATAATAGGAACAATAAACTAGTGCTTTTTATTTTTTTTAGGTCAATTAGTGTTAGTGAAGAAGAGTCAGACTCGCGGTATTGGAAGAAGATGACCATGGTAGGTCATAGCATAAGCAGGAGTAGGGCCAGACAAAGGGACATTTGTCTGTGTGACAAAGAGAAATTCAGCAAAACACTAGTTTGCCAAATTGCATTTTTAATATGCACTTTGATTGTAATGGAAAATTAAAACCTTTTTCGAGAATTGATTGAAACCAGGTATTTTACCTGTAATCTAGCTACAAAGCTGGAGATGCACAGCAATTGAGGGAAAGTTCAGTTTATAGCATTATTAGGGAAGTAAATACTCTCTGAATGCACCACGGAAAGCTGAGCTTTAAGGAAACTTGAGCTTTAAGGAGAAGTATTTTAGTTAGGCAGAAGTCTGACAGAAAAACCCTTCAATTTTTGAGAATTATTTGGGACGTTAGAGTTGATAGTAGCAGAAGTTGATGATTTATTAGATGTTAGACTATAAGATATTCTCAAGTCAAAGATGTGATCACTAACTGAAAAATTCTTACATCCGTACTGGAGTTGATCTTCTCTAACATTTCAGTTTTATGGTGTGATTAGAAGAGGGTGTACACACACTGCACAGATTTGCTTTGAACTTTTTCAATTAGCTCTTGCAGAAGACTTCAGGTAGTGCGCATGAAATTGTGCATCGCTGCAGTCTGTGTGATGTGGCCAAAGCTCTTACCTCAAGAGACAAGCAGGCAGGTACTGAGAAGTCCTAAGTGGATGCGTTGTCCTTTGAAGGGACATCTGTGTGTGGAATTGCTAATGTCAGAAATCCAGGTACATGCTGGGGAAGTTCTACTTGTCTCCTCTTTCTGCAGACATCGAATGGGACAGTAATTTATTCTCAGTTCATGGCTCCATAAAAGGATGCTGTTTCTATAGCCCTATTTTTTTTTTTTAATGTGAGAACAAATACATTGTTCTTGAGCCAAAATTTATCCTTTGACAGGCACAGTTGTGCAGCATATGTTAGCCACTCAAATCTTAGTGCCAGTGAAGACCACATAAGAGCTTCAAGAAAGAAAGGCGCTGCCAGAAAATGAAGTATTGCAGTTTCCTTCTGTTGAAGGAAAGGAACTTCCTATGCCTACATCCCTGCACTGATACCCTGGAACTGAACTTCAGTTTCTGTGCTGTTTCCAGTTTTTATCAGTGCTTGCAGAAATCTTCAAGTGGTAAGAGCTTCTCTTCTGTCCCTGACTAAACCACTCAAAACCTAACTCTTATGAAGCACTGGAGAGAATAGAGAGACAACTTCTGTTTTTTCCAGAAAAGCAGGTATTGCTGAAACAGAATATAAATATGGATGGATACTGCTGTGATGAGAGCTTTATAAAAGTACGTATGACACAATGAAGGGCTACCTGAAGAGAAGACTGGAATATGTTCATAGTTCATATGGTAAAAATTGGAGAGTTCAGCTTTTGATTAAGTTTTGGTTTTGTTGGGTTTTTTTGTTAACACAGCATAAAACTACATGGCAGGCTGTTCTAGGAGTTATCTATTGATTGTATTATACAAAGTATTATATTATGCGATCTGTGATTATATTATCTTGAGTATTACCCCAGAGGAGAGAATTTTCATTCCCTCCCTGCAGATCCCTAAGTAACTTAACTCTTTTAAAGGAGCATATCTTAGCACTTTCATGGTCCTCTTAAAGAATAAATAAATAGCAGATTGTTTGAAGATCATTTTAAGGTTTTGGGAGTAAGAAACTATGAACTGAAGAGTCCATTATGGGTCACAATTCAAGTTCCATTTAAGCTGTAGAAACAAGTCTGATAAATCGTATTTTAATTTGAGATTGAAGTTTTATGGGAGAGATTGGTGGTTTAGGACTTGAAATTTAAATACTACATTGTTCACTCCTTCACAAAATAGAGATTACAGTTTTTTTAACTTTGCTGTATTTTTTCTAACTCTTAAGGTTTTCTTAAAATCTCGTATTTCTGTATATGTTTTTGTGTGCATAATTGTTGTTTTTTACATATACGTCTCTGTAGTGATCTTTTTATGTTGTTTTATGTCCTTGCAGTTACTTCAGAAATTTTCCAATACCCTCTCAGTTGCCTTTGTAGCCTAATGTGAACTCTTTTTTCCTCCTCTGGGAGAAAACTTGGATTGAATTCTTGCCCTGACTGAAGAGTTTGAAATTCCAGTTTCCATCTCCTGTCCCAGACACAGAGTTATCATATATCAAGAGGTGACTTACTTTCAGGCTTTCCTGTTGGTTCTTTTCTGTGTTTTGTTCAAAACACATTACGGGCTTTTTTGTAGTGGAGGAATTAAAAAGAGGGTATATAGGTGGCTGTGAACATTTAGGAAGGTAATGCCTGTATTTTAGTCCCTATTTCAGTACATTTTCAAGCTTTTCATAAAGAAATACAAACGGGAAAAGTGATAGGTCTTATCTCATGTTGTGTAGCCCTGTAATTACGACCCTTGCTCAGATAAAGAACTTCACCTTCATTCTTTTTAACATAAAGATTAAAATCTTTTTTGTCTTGAGCTAGAGATACTTGATACTCTACATCGTTCTCCGAACAAATACTTTTGTGCAGAACAAAAGGAAGTGTGTGAAAGTTACCTTCTCCTAAATGGATAAGTAGGGTTGTTTTGCTTGGTTTTAACTTTAAGGCAGTTTTTTCTCTTTCTCCACGGTTTGAAGGATGAGTATTGTCTCTGATAGGGACCCTCAATGCTGCAGTTTCTCATATAAAAAAGGCTACCATAAAAATACCTACTTTATAGCATGTTCAACATTTTCTGTGGTGTGTATCTCTCTTCTCACCAGTGTATGGCTAAATCTGTTGTATGTTTTGAAACTCTAATGGAGAATGGGAGAAGAGTTCCTAACATCAGTTTAACTAGGTAGAAAAATGAAATCAAAGTGAAGGGTGGGTGACAGATTCTGTGGTACGTTGTGTGGTAATAAATATTTGAAGCATTTCCTTTCAGAAGTTGTTTAGGTTATTAGACAATGTTTCATTTTCTGAAACCTTAGTATTTCTTTTCCTTATTACAGTTATTTGTGCAGCGTTTTTTCATAGCTAGAGCAAAACAAATTATTCCACTATATTGGATCTTCTTCTTCCTGGAAGAAAGGAAGCTTGGCTTTGTACATTGATCCATCCATACAAAATGTACTTGTGGTGCTCTGCTGCAAGTTCAAATGCCTAAAGCTGAATACTGGAATAGATTATATGTAATATATTATGTACTATAATAAAATATATGCATAAGCACCTTTTATGCCAGAAAAATGTATTTTTGGCTATTGCAGGGATTCTTTTGTCATTTTCATCTCTTCACCAGTGGCTCAAAATTGATTCTAGCATTTATGCAAATTCCATATTCAGTAGTGTCTCTGCGATCATAACTTGTGACCTTAGGCTTTAATCTTCATATACAGTCCTCACATACTTAGTGTTCACATTATTCATGTCTACCATCATTGCGAAGTCATCCAAATTGTATTTATGGAATTTATATGTGCCGTAGTGTGCTGACAGTTTTATGGGGGAAATTAATCAGAGCATCTAGAGATAAGTTTGTTACTTGCCAATTTCATCTCTCTCATTATAATTAATCAGCTTTTTTTCTTTTTTTATAGCAGGCTGACATAATTTTAATGATGTTTCTTCTGTGCAAGCTTTAATTATATTTTATAATCTATGCTACATTGTACTTTCTCCTTCCTTGTGCTAACAGGGTGATAATCTGTAAAATGATGCTTGTCTTCAGGCTTGTGCAGACAAGGAGTGATGAACAATATAGACACAAGCTGTTTTTCTCTTAAAAGGAATGTCAGTCATCAATGTAGTTTTACTTGCTCTCAAGCTGATGA
>VWYI01047049.1:0-15213 GCA_013399455.1 Anthoscopus minutus
TGTCCCCAGGTGTCAAAATTTTGAACCAGTTTGAACCGGTCAGAACCTCTTTGAGGGGAGCAGTTGAAATGGACCAGTTCCAACCGGTACACACTGGTTCAAACAGGTCCAGTCCGGTATGGACTGGTGTAAACCAGTACAGACCAGTACAGACCAGTATGGAACCCCCAGGCCTTGATGATCAGCACTGGGACCCTCCCAGTCCCTCCCAGTTCCCTCCCAATCCCTCCCAGTTTATCCCAGTTTATCTGAGTCCCTCCAAGTCCGTCCCATTGTCTCCCAGTCTGTCCCAGTGGCTCCCAGTCCCACCTGTGTCTCCACGTTGTCCCCAGCAGCTGGCAGAGCTCGCCCAGCTCCCTCAGGCCCCTCTCGAGGCTCTGCAGGTCCCGGTGCTGCTCCCCGACCTCCTCCAGCGCCGCCCATGCCGCGCCCAGCACCTGCCAGGACCCCAAATGGCACCAAACTGCGCCAAAAACCCCACAATTGTCCCCAAAGCCGCCCCAAAACCCACGAAATTGGCACAAAACCAAAACTGCCCAAAAATGGCCCCAATTGGCCCCCAAAATCCCCAAACTGGCAGAACTTGGCCCAAAAGTGCCCCAAAAATGGCCCCAATTGGCCCCCAAAACCCCAAACTGGCACAAATTGGCCCAAAAGTGCCCCAAAACTGGTCCAAACTGCCCCCAAACCCCCAAACTGGCACAAAATGGCCCCAAAAAGCCCGAAATTGGCCTCAAAATGGCCCCAAAACGCTGAAATTGGTCCAAAATGGCCCCAAAATGGCCCCGAATACCCAGACTGGCCCAAAACTGCCCCCAAACTGGTCCAAACTGCCCCCAAACCCCCAAACTGGCACAAAATGGCCCCAAATGGCCCCAAAAACCCCAACCTGGCCCCAAACTGGCCCCAAAAAACCCAAATTGGCCCCAAACCAGCCCCCAAACCCCCAATTTGGGCCAAATTTGCCCCAAAATAGCCCCAAACCCCCCAAATTGGCCCAAATTGGCCCCAAACTTCCCCAAAACCGAAAAAAATGGCCCCATAAAAACCCACACCGGCCCAAAACCATTCCAAAAATCCCAAACTGATCCCAAAAATCCAAAACAGCTCCAAAACTGCTCCCAAACTGGCCCAAAACTGGCCCCAAAAAACCAAAAATGGCCCCAAAACTGGGCCAAACTGCCCAAAAACGGCCCCAAAAATCCAAACTTACCCAAAAAACCCAAACGGTCCCCAAACAGCTCCAAAATCCCCAAAACTGCCCCAAAACCCCAAAATTGGCTCAAAATGGCCCCAGAAACCCCAAACTGAGCCCAAAAAAATCCTCCCCAATATCCCTCAAAAAATTCCTGGAATTGCCAGATTTGGGATCAGAATTCCCGGATTTGGGGACAGAATTCCCGGCTTTGGGGGAAGAATTCCCAGATTTGGGGTTGGAATTCCCGGATTTGGGGGAAGAATTCCCAGATTTGGGGTTGGAATTCCCGGATTTGGGGTTGGAATTCCCGGATTTGGGGCCTGAAATCCCAGATTTGGGATTGGAATTCCCGAATTTGGGATCTGAATTCCTGGATTTGGGGTCACAATACCCCGGATTAGGGATCTGAATTCCCGGATTTGGGGTTGGAATTCCCAGATTTGGGGACAGGATTCCCGGATTTGGGATCGGAATTCCTAGATCTGGGATCAGAATTCCCGGATTTTGGGTCGGAATTCCCGGATTTGGGGACAGAATTCCCGGATTTGGGGACAGAATTCCCGGATTTGGGGGAAGAATTCCCAGATTTTGGGTTGGAATTCCCGGATGTGGGGTTGGAATTCCCAAGTTTGGNNAGAATTCCCGGATTTGGGGACAGAATTCCCGGATTTGGGGGAAGAATTCCCAGATTTGGGGTTGGACTTCCCGGATTTGGGGTTGGAATTCCCAAATTTGGGATCTCAATTCCTGGATTTGGGGTTGGAATTCCCGATTTTGGGATCAGAATTCCCGGATTTGGGGACCGAATTCCCGGATTTTGGGTTGGAATTCCCGAATCTGGGGACAGAATTCCCAGATTTGGGACTGGAATTCCCGAATTTGGGGACAGAATTCCCGGATTTGGGGACAGAATTCCCAGATTTGGGAGAAGAATTCCCAGATTTGGGGTTGGAATTCCCGGATTTGGGGTTGGAATTCCCAAATTTGGGATCTGAATTCCTGGATTTGGGGACAGAATTCCCGGATTTGGGACTGGAATTCCCGAATTTGGGGACAGACTTCCCAGATTTGGGGACAGAATTCCCGGATTTGGGACTGGAATTCCCGAATTTGGGGACAGAATTCCCGGATTTGGGGACAGGATTCCCAGATTTGGGGACAGATTTCCCAGATTTGGGATCAGAATTCCTGGATTTGGGGACAGAATTCCAAAATGAGAAACATTTCTGGTTTGGACAGGGATTACCAGCACCCCTGGAGGATGTGTGGCGCTGAGGGGAGGACGGCTCTGGGGCCCTGCTTTTATGTGAGGCATGCACGGGGTTTGCTGCCTTTAAAGGGTGGATTTCTCATTTGTGGGGTGGAGAGGGCACAGGGCAGGGACCTTGCTGCTGATTTGGCTGCTGAGGCTCCCAAGAGCAGGATTCCGTGTGAGTTTCTCTGAGAGAAGAAGATCATTTTCTGTGGTAGTTTTGTGTCCCTCTGCCTAATGAGAGGTTGTGTTTTTTTAAAAAACTACAGAAATTTCGATTATTGGTTTATAATCTTAACACTGTGTAATTTTTTTTTCTGTTTTCTTCATGAAATTCCTCTGAGTGCTGGTTATTTTTACAGACCTTTGGGTGCTCTGCGCTTCTGGGTCATGGCTTTTCCTTGTTTGCTCTGACAGAAAGTGATCTTCAGGAACATCTCAGGTTTTCATTTTGCTTTTCCTTGCTGTAACTTCAGTCTCCTGTGCAAAAGTGAGAAAGAAATGTGGTTACTCAACTTTGACAGGTTTTCCCTTTCACCCACAGTGCTTTGAAGGCAAACTGCTCACCAAAAACGTGCCTGGATAAGTGTAGGATATGCAAGAAACTGCAAGAGAGATCCCAAGATATCATGTGTCCTGTTGAGGACAGTGGTTATTTGCAAGTATCTTTGGAGCAGGTGAGTAATAGGGCCCTGTCTCAGCCAGCAGGATAACACCAGAATGACTGTGCTTTGTACAAGCAGTGCAGGCATGCAGCTTGCCAGCCTGTTAGCAAAGTTTTCAGTAATTTTGAAAAGCTCCTTGTGCATTATTTAGTGAGGGAATTTTTTAAGACAGAGCCTTTAGCTCCTGAGAGGGAAGGAAGAGCCTGGGTGAGATGCTGTTGTAAATCTGTTCCTGCCAGTTGCTGCTGAGAGCTCCTGTTGCTGGATTCCCCATCCATCAGTGATGAGAATCCAGCTGTTTGGGCATGGTGCTGCAGTGCTGCCAGGCTGCCCTGTGCTGCAATGCAGAGCACACAGCAGTGAAGCTGAGGAGTTCTAGTGAGAGAACAGATGCCAATGCCTCAATATGCAACACTCAAGGCACAGGCTTCTGAGGGCTCTAATGTAAAAAACACCACAAAAGCAGGGCTTGTGTCACCCCCTGGGCCAAGGGAGTGAAGTGGAGCTCCTGGGAGTGGCTGGCTGAGGAGCAGCCCTCTGCCAGCTGTAGGATGTTCTAAGTGAGGGGTTGGAGCTGACTCCCAGGGGCAGTGAAAGCAGGGGTAACCTTCAGCAGGAGCTGAGCGTAGTGAGCCCTTCTGCAGATCAGTTCCATGATTTCTGGTTAGACTTCATTTGTGCAATCCGTCCTTACTACTCACTTGGTGAAGGATTCAGCCTGAGAAGCCACACTAGTTCACAAAAAAATGTGCAAAAGTGAGATAAAAGGTCTAATAATTTTCCCAGATTTTCTTATGCTTGAGGACCATAAGAACTTAAAAAGAGAAACCTTTTTCAGTGTGATTCTTTGTTGAATCTGCTGGGTGCATCTGGCACATCTCCCTGTCTCAGGTTCAACCAAAAGCACCAAAACAAGTGACTTCAGCCATGACTTCCTATGAGTATTTCATGGTAGACATAGGCAGCCCTTTATAATGCTGGTTTTAGAAGTACATATTACCATTCCAGAGCAGAGCAGGATTTTTCAGATAGAGGAAAGAATTCACACCAGAGCAACACTCAGCCTGGCAGTTGAGTCAGTGGGTCTGGATCTGGACCCTTGTTCTCTGAGCTTTACTCCTGGAAATTAAACTGACAGTCTGTTTTTCCATTATGTTGAGGCTGATTGCTATTTTGGGAGGGATACATGAGGCTTGATTCAGGACTCAGCCTCTAGTTTACAATTATTGTCAGAGTATGAGTTATGATATTTGAGATGAGCTGTTGTAAAAACATATGTATGTTCTTAGCTGGCAACAAATTTTAGTATTTTAATGATGCTTAAGACAGCGTAGAGAAGACACCCTATTAAAAACAGTAAATCAAGCTCTGCAAGCATGAGAGCTGAATTAAAGTTTGAGCTATTCTAACATCTTTGCATTCTGCTTTGTTGCTGATGTGTACACACACAGACATAACTATTCGCAGTTACAGTTTTGCAGTTCAGTGTGTTGCTTACAGCAACAATACATTTTAAGCAAACAGCACAGTATTGGATCAGCTATCACCAATAAAGCTAGTTTTGCTTCATAAAATCCTCCTCAGTACATTCCTTCTTTTCCAAACTGAGTACCTTATAAGCCGCAGTTGGAAGAAATATCTCGTAGAAAGACTGAATACCTGAATAATGACAAAATATGTTTCCCATTCACCACTGTCTGATATGGATGAGGAGCTGGGGAGGGAGGTCGAGTAGTAGGGGGTAAAAACTCTTTTTCCTGGTTCTGCACTTAATGATTGTGGCAGTGTCCATATCTTAATAGACTGGACAAAGGAGAAATCTCAGGTACTCTGATGTGAGAAGGCATCTTGAACTGTGCTCAACCTTAAATTCTTCTTTTATGGAATATGAATATTAAACATCAACCTTAGCTTACTGTGACAGATGAGGTTTAATTTATGGCCTCTCTGCTCTCTGTGTCAGAGATCTAAACCCATGTTATCTCTGGATTCAGAACAAGCTCAGTAGCTACTTCTCCACTTTCAGCTTTTCATATTCTCTCTGCGTCTCAGACTACAGGTAAACAAAGTCCTTCCATCTTTTGCCTTTCAACTACAAAAGGCAACACTACTTAAAATTCTGGTCTTTCATATTCCATGAGTCCCTGGGAAGTCAATAAATGGCAAAGAAATGTTGGATTATTTATGTATTTGTTAGGTCTGTGTTACATTTCTGGGAAGACCTTGTGGCATTTGGTCATCACACTCTTAGAAGACTTATCGCATGGTAACAGCACTCCACATATATCAAAAAAATTTAGATGTTTCCCACACTACAATTAATCTGTATTGTTCTTGAAACATTAGTTGTTGGAAAAGCACTTCCCTCTTCATTGTATTTGTTGCCAAATGACTTGCTCAGTTCTCCTTTATTTTTTTTTTTTGGTGTGCTTTTTAAGGATTCATGAGCAAATTTTAGTGCAAGAAGGAACCAGGCTAGTCTTTGAATTTGTGCATTTCACACAATAATTTTTCTCAAGTCATGAGTGCTCCCTCATAGCAAAGGCAAAAAAGAATCTCATCAAGATGATGCTTAAGCCTTTTGGTAGGATTTGGGTAAAGATTTATGGCTTTAGCATTGGTGATAGCATCTTTCTGGCTACACAGTTATATAAATATAAATTTTTATATAAAAAGGCTTTGGCTAGTTACAGATAGTGTGAGCACTGCCTGCCCTGCTGAGCTTGAACCAAATGGTGCAGACAGAAGCTTTTTCTTAAATCTGGATGTCCTACCCGTGGATGTGATAAGCACTCTGTTATCATACCCTGCTGTATACCCTGCTTTTCTCTCTGAAAATTTAGATCACACAGCATCAACAGCCTTTGAAACAGAAGTTATTTGTAGAGACTAGAGACTCCAACCACGGTGGCAGAGGGTCCTAGGGACTCCCCTCTCCCCCTCCCACTGCACCCCACCCCACAATTCCTTGTTTTGACTGTGGGCTGTATTTTATAATTCAGCTGAATTTGGCTTATGGCTCATTTTTGATTTGGATGGCAATAGCAAACTACCTCTGTGTCCATTAGTGATGTTACTAATGGAAAGTCAGAACCTGTAGCTTCTGTGGTCTGCGCTAAGCTTTTAGAGCAGTGTTACAAGGCAAGGGACTACACAGAAATGGAAATGTGTGGTTTGTGTAAAATAAAAAGCCACTCTCCAAAGCTTTGCAATGAGCAGAAAGATGTGAGTCACGTGTAGCACACTCGTGTTGGACTTGAAAAGATTGGCCAAGGACACTGTTGACTAATTCTTTTCCTTTAATGAAAAGCTAATATGTAATTGTTATTATCCCAGCAGGAAAGACTGCTTTCTAAGTCTTATCTACATTCAGTAAACACCCAATATGTGGCTTATCATCCATAAAAAGACAAAATGTTATGCCTTATGCCTGGATTCAAACCAGTAGTTCATGGGCATTTGAATACTTCAATACCTTGTGCTCAGACTACTGAGCCATGTCTTCTGAAATCCATCATCTGCTGCGATGTGATAGTTAAAGCTGGTAAACGGGTAATGCTTATTTAATGAATTTTAATAACTTGTTTTTATGAGTAATCTGTCAGGAGGCCCCATTCTCTTTATGCATTTGTCCATCGATCTGTTTGCGTGAACAGCTTTTGCGCTGTTATTTACAAATTACTTTCAGATTGTGTTCTCCGTTTAGAAAGCACTGACAGTTTAGTGGACAAGATGATGTTTTTGATCAGATAATCAATGTCCAGATCATTTATGACTAACAGGAAGTAAATCAGAGGCCTTTCAAAATGGTCCCATGGATATTACTGGCCGCAGGCATGTGTGGTGACATGTTTTTTTCTCCCAAATCACCCATGTACACAAATACATAATTTATGACTATTTTTAAAATAATAGGAAAAGCTGACACTGTGCTAAAAGTAGAGCAAATGTCACCTAATAGTTTATTGTTTGTTTTTAAGCCTTCTAGATATGTGTTGTTTACTTTGTAGGCCAGTCAGGGACACAAGAACAGTTTGCCCAGGTGATTCTGTAATAAGACATAGTATAAGTTACATCTGGGGCAGCAAGGAAGAGAAATGTAAAAGGGAATAAAGGTTACCTCCAAGATATTAAATACAGGCAGATCCACATCTTGATGGCATACTCACTTGGATGGAAACACATTCACCTAAGTGTGCATAAAATATTATTACTTTTTTAATGGGTCAATTTAGCAGTAAGCCCAAGAATTCCAAGGTCAATTATTTGTATTTTTCATTACTGTAGATAATAAATAATGTGGCTGCCAATGTCATTGGGGTACCATTTTACTAAGTATGAAGGTAGAGTGATATAGGGCCTTCAAGGAGGTGTTAATTTCTGGCAACACAAGATTGCAGTCAACTGGGAAAGGAGTTTATTACTGACAGAATTTTTACTATGCTGGCTGTAAGTTTATTAAGCAGTATACTGCATAATTTCTGTCAGCATATTGTGTCATTTTCTGAGCTATATAATAATATTGCTTTGAACTTCTAAGTGCCTTCCATTTCTGTAGCTTCCTAAAAAGTTATACCTATCTTAATTGCCATGGCACCTCAGAGAGGCAAAGAAATATTTTCTTCCTCCTGAGAGATCAATACTACTTTTAGCAGTGAAAGTGAAGAGAAATGAAAGGCTCAAAATCAAGGACTGGGCTTGCAGAGGAAGCAACTTCTTGTGTCTTTGTTGTTGGATTGACAGGTCTCAAAGCAGCTGGTCTTGGCCACAGACTTTCTGCACAACACTTAAGTAAATTCCTTTTGCTTCACTGGATTTCCTGCTCCTAGTCTTGGCTTTTGTGGAATGGGTTCTTTGGGGCAGTATGTTTTCTGGAGTGTGCTTTGCTCAGTGAAACGTTTGGGTTCTTTGAACACTAATCACCCAGAACACAATAACAGTGTGTATTTACAGGAGTTCCATTTTTCCTCAGACAGTGATAGAATGGCTTTCTGCCTACAGCGCAGCACAGCCACAGTTTCTCCTGTGGCAGCTTGTGTGGCAGCTGAGGCATCTGAGGGAGAAAACAGGTGCCTTTGGCTATCTCAGAACAGGCCTAGAGCACCATCAGTTGGGTTCCTTCAGGTCATCAGTGCTCATCAGCTGGCCAGAACTTGGACTGGAAGCCTCTGAGGGAAACCCAGGATGCCTTAAGCCACTGAGAGGGAGATTTCTCGTACTGGACTTTGTGCCAGCCAAAGGTACACAGAGATTTTAGGATGCACGGTGCCTCCTCAATAACTGGCTACCAGATTTGGTATTAGATAAGTCCTCATGATTTGTAGGACTTGATTTGTCAGTGTTAGGCTTTTCAGCTCTCAGGCTCTAAGTCCTGTAACCTGTAATAATGTTCACAATGCTCTGATTCTTGATCATGGGCACACAATCTTCTTCATCGTTATCTCTGTTGTGTGGCTGTGTTCCAGCTATGGGTGTGGTCAGCAGGGCCTCTTTCATGCAAAGTACTGGGATTACAAGTTTGATATGCACTAAATTCTTTGTGATGCTTCATTCCAAACTACAGAAACAACCCACCCACTTTAGAGTGAAACAATATCACTTTCTCTCCTTGGCAGATCAGGTGACCCAGGGCAGAGGGAGAAAAATAAAGTCCATCTTCTCTATCCTTATCCTTTTGCTACAGAACCTTTGAGTCTATTATTTAGTCAGGACTATAAGGGTGACCTGCAGAATCAGGTTTTTTCCCTTTTTCATATCTTTATCTGAGGGCAGAAATGAAAGGTTTTTATCAACTTAAAAAAAAAGTAGCATTTTCCCTAATTTTTGCTGGGAATGTTAAGACTAGGTTTTCTGCTTTGGCTGGAGATTTCCTTCAAGAAAAGGGCTAAGGAAGGGATTGAGCAGGGCTCTAGTGGCTCAAGAACAGTCATAATTGAAGAGGCAAGGTCTGGTTCTCTAATGAAGTTTTCTTCATTTTCAGGATTTTTGCATCAAGACACTTTTTCTCAGGAGTGTTTTTGGCCTCCCTTTTACAGGAACTGAGCAGCATTTGCTGTTCTTCTTTGTAATATCGGAGTGATAGGGAAATCCTGACAGCTTTAAAAAAGTTGGTTAAATTTGAGTCAGGAGATATTTGTAGGATTAATTAAATATATAGATTGAGCATCCACAACTTGTGGATTTGACGAAGAGATTTGGCATGAACAGCGCCTCAGTCCTTGTCAAGCTGTGGCAACTATATTTCATCAGACCGAGGCCTTGCACTTTTGTCTCCTTTAGCTTGTCTATTTTGCCTATTTATCTATTTTTATTCTAAATAAACTATTGCAAAAGCTGTAGGAAAATATTTTTTTTCTTTTGGTAAGCTTTGTAAAAGCAGTACATGTGTTTTATATAGACACAGAATAGAGGGGGGGAAAGTCACTGGGACTTGGTGTTTACCCATCAAAGCAAGGAATAGAAGTAAATGCCAGAGGCAGTTACTCCATTCAATAGTCCTGCTTTTTACAGAAGAGAGAATTCAGAAGCCTTGCAAAGGGGGAAATACTCTTGGCTGATCACAAGTGGAAAAAGTGAAGGAATGGGATTAAACTTGAGGATAAAACACCTACATTGATAAGAAATAGATTAAGTAATGCTCTGCTTTTCAATTATGCTAGAGCAGTAGGTATGGAAGCCTGCTCATTAGCTGAGGGTATAAAATGCCACATTTATTGTGTCATTTTTCTTTCAAATATTTTCCTGTTGAGCTCATGAAACATTTAGCTCTCACTGCCTGAAATTCCCACTGGCTGTCCCAAAGAAAGCTTCTCTCTTCCCAGCTTTATACCCAGAAATGTCAAATCCACACCTGCTAGCTCTCCCTCTGTTAAACAGTGCTCAGTACTAACCTTTTTCACATACTCCTTGTGAAGAGAAACATCATGTCCTACTCGCCCTCCTGCTGACCATCAAATCTGAGCTGACCCTGTGGATTCATTGCCAGACAGCCCTCTGGGCTAGTCTGTCCTGGTGTCTCACTCCTCACTGAACTCTCCAGCTCCCCTAAGCTATTATTGACTCCGTTTTTCTCCACAAAATGAGCATGTGACAGCTCACTTTTATTTCAGGGCCTGAGCTATTGCTTTATTAATCAAACAGAAATTATTTGCCTTATATTTAGTACTTGCCTAAGTCAATCACCATCAGCTGTCCATCACCTTTCTTACCCCAAAATTCCCTCAAAGTGTCACCTTTTGCTTTTCTAGTCACAAAGTATCAGAACTTGTCCTGGTACTTGGGGGCCTCAAAGGAAAGTCAGTCTCCTTACTTGTCTTTGCCTCTCTCCCTTTCACAGGTGTGCATCCTTTCTTTGATGTCAAAATGTTGTCTTGGGGGATTCATACTTAGTTCAGCTATTGAGATGTAAGGATTTAACTGTTGCTTTTTGCAGTCAATCCCTTTGACCTTCTGAGAGTTTCCATGCAAATGACAATGTGTTTCGACAACAATCTGCATGGCATGATAACTGCTATACAGGATATGTGTATGTCAATATATTCCCAGCTCTATTAAGAACTGGTAATCAATTTTATAGTAAAGATTCATGTTCTTTCTGCTGATATTTTCACTTGTTGTGGACTATAGACTAGCAGAATATTATCCTTTAGCCTGTAATTGGTGACTTCTCTTTGCTGAATAATAACTGACTGAATTCAGGCAACCAAATGAAGTAAAAGGGAAAGAGCTGTAAGCCTTGCATTTCCTCCTTTGTGTGTTGCTTGATGGTTTTCCTGGTCTGATAATTATCTAATGCAGTAATAGAGAAAAGGTCAGAGTTATTGGGAGGCTGCTTCTGAACGTAATTTTTCAGCTCATTTTTGACGTGTCATGTGTATAATCTCCCAGTGATGAATATTTGCATTTCATTGCCATGATTTAGGAGGGATATTTTTTTTGCCTGTGCTTCAAATTGCTTTCAGTGCTCTCTGCAAAATATGCTTTGCAGCAATGCAATGTACTTTCTGAGGTCATTTTAGAAATTTGATTTTGTTCTTCCCCTTCACTTCTGGTGTCAATCTGCTGTAGGGGCAGCATGAAGGAGGTTGGAGAGAGTAGGAAAGAAATATATAGAAGATTTGTAACTTAATAAGAATAAAGAATATAGTTAATTTTGTAATATAATACAAAACATTTACTTCTTTGCAGAGATTAATGTTCAGAGGATTTTTAACCTGTGTGCTTGTACATGCTCACAGTGAATTACTATTATTCTTAAATCTAGAGAGAGGAGGGGAGCACTGGGGAGGAAACACAGTGTTTCCCTGACTTCTCTAGATCCCTGCAAATACAAAGAAGCTTGTAGGGCAGACAGCACATGGCATGAGAGGTGCTCAGAGGTGTTTGTTTTCATGGTGCTTGTAGTGCTTTTGTCTCAGAAGCAGTGTTAGTATGCAGGGCAAACCATACATCTGGTTTCACTCATCTTGCCTGAGAGCCAGTTCAGTGCCTTGTGGGGAAAGGTTTAGAATAGTGGAAGTGGTAACAGCTTTTATAAGTTAAAGATAGAGTATAAATGTATCTTCAGTGACATCTGTATGCCAGGCATGTGCCACTTTGGATTCAGGCAATGAACTCATTTCCAGAGTGGTGAGCACACACATAGGGCTGTGGAGACATGAAGGGCTTTAGGGGCTTGCATCTTCTTGCAGACAGATCTTATATCATCTATCTAAAGTGTAGGCACCATTGGTCCCATAATTCAGGAGTTTGGAGCCCTAAGCTTGCCAGGATTTAAGAGGCATTTGGACAATACCCTTAAAAAGTTACTTTAACTTTTTATCAGCCCTGAATTGGTTAGAGAATTGGACCAGATGATTGTTGTAGGTAGCTTCCAAATGATATTCTATTATAATCTGAGGTTCCTGCCAACTGAAACTATTCTATTCTATTCTATTCTATTCTATTCTATTCTATTCTATTCTATTCTATTCTATTCTATTCTATTCTATTCTATTCTATTCTATTCTATTCTATTCTCTCTTTATGTCTTTAAGTAAAACATCTCAATGTTTTTTTCTTATTTAGAGAGTTCTCATGTGGTTCTTTCTCCTTCAGATGACTTGTTTTATATAATATTTCAAGAAAAGAGTCCCAGAGAGGTTTTTTATGCATTGTTACATCTATTGACAATAGAAACAGTTCCCACCCTTAAACATCTGTAATCTAAGTAGAAAATTCAGTCTTTTTTGAGAGCTGTTCTCTTTCTTCAGTTTGGAGTGTTTGGTCGTCCCAGTCCTAACTGAAGAGTTAAGAGATCTGCTTATTATTAGTGTAAATTGTATGTTTGCAAAGAAATATGTGAATGTAATTGAAGAGCAATGAGAATAATCAAAAACCTAGAGAAACATGGGTTGGGAGAAAAAAAATTAATGTGTGGCTGTTTGATTTTCTAATATGTATAAAAGACTGCTGCAAGAGGAAGGCAATAATTCATTTTCCATGCCCAGGGCACAAGTAATTATGGCTTTAAACTGCAATTCTGAATCTCTCTGAGCATTCTCCTTTGGCTTGTATTTCTTTCAAGTGACCGATTACTCACCCACTTGGTATTCTCATAAAACCACTCTGGAGTGCTCCAGTCAGAGCCTCGCAGTGTGGTTCCACTGTGAGCTCTGTGACTCTCAGACAGGCTCCTGTGGGGCAGCTCTTGCATCTAAGGGCAGGTGGGGCAAAAGTCTGGTGTAGGTTGAGGCAGGGACCCCGACAGCAGAGCAGAGGGAGGACTTTGTATCTGGGACTCTGTCATGAGACTGATACAGGACATCAAATGTGAGCCTGCAAATGAAATAATTAATTCTAGATTCTCTCACTTCTGAGAGCCTGACTTTATCATCTTTCTCTTTCCTCTTTATGACCTCGCTGATAATCATCAGATGGCCCATCCCTAATCATGACATGTGTACCCCTGTTCTGTCTGTAATGGCTCAGAAAGAAGTTGGGCTCTCTGCTCTGATAGTTAGCAATATAAATGTTATCTGTGGCTGAGGGAAACTTTATATTGTTTTTTAATCTGTTGGACATCCTACTTGGAAGGAGGAGTAATTTTTCAGATCCTGGAAAACCATGGAAAGGAAATATTTTTTTACTGTTTGACTGATTTTCACACTGATAAATGGAAACAATCAATGGAAGTTACCAGCCCAGGAACATTTATCTTCCCTTTTTCCCATGTGAAAATCCCCAGTCTAAAATGAGACCAGCTTTATTGGGAAATGGAACTAGAATTCAGATATTTGCACTGGTATGGTGGTCTACTTCATACTGCTTACAAGATTTGTAATCAGAGCTGTCTGGATAATACTGATATCAGTTTCAGTCTTTGAGGTCCTTCTCAGTGTGACAGACTACCTGTTGATTTGTGTAGTTACATCTCCCTTACCTGCAATCCTGATTTTGAATAATTTTCTTTTCTACTCAAAAAGGTGGAATTAATTTTGGTTGCGTATTTAGTGGTCTTGCCTGGGGCTACTTCACATTCATCTGATAACCTTTAGCAACAAAAGCTATGAAGGAAAGGAAACTAAAGATGTGTGATGGCTTCTTTTGGTAATGTCATCCCTAAAACATAGTATCTTCCATAATAATTATTCAATCTGCTGTATGGAAAATAATCTCTTAGGCTGCATTTCCCTCATAAGAATGGTACAGATGTAGGTAGCACTTCCTTGGCTAAGGATTTGGCTCACATTACATTTCCTCTCCATTCCAGTCCCTGGATCTATCCCCATATGGATCACATTCTGGCATGTCTGGCACTGGTGTATGTCTGCTGCTCTCTCCTTTCTCATTCAAAGCATTGGGGGAAGATGGGTGTCTGTTCTAAATTATAATTCTTTTTTCTTTATTCTTGATCTGAAAAGGTGGCTGTAATTGTTAAGAATCCAGCAGGACCTGAAGACTCTTTTTGAGATGGAGAAGAATATCCAGGAAGAATTTAAAGTATAAGGAACTAGGCAGGAGTCTCAGCTCCTTTGTCACACAGTGGGCAGTCAAATTTTTGAACTCACTGTTAGCACTCAGAAACTGTGTTTGATCTCGCTATACTGTTATACAGATTATGCAGCTCACCAAACTGTGATTGCTGTTGGTTTTATGCTGTAAGTAACCAAAAGCCCATAGCCTTTAAGCCAACTTGTCACAGCACAGTTATTGGTGAGGTAGAAGAGAGCATTGCTGAAGGGTCCTGAGAAACATCCCAGTGTGACTGCAGGCTGAGGCTGACTACAGTGCTCTGTAGCTTGTGATTGCACTGGAGCCTCTCACTGAGAGACCAGGCTCCAGGCTCAGCTGGAACAGATCTGAGCTCTGCATAGAGGGACTAGAGAAAGCAGATGGGCATTCATCATACCCATGGAATCTTACAAACCCAGCTTTCCAGGATTTGCATACAGCTGATGGGGGATTTGAAGCTTAAACCCAGAAGGATCACAGGGGGAAAACCCCTTACTTACATGCAGTAGTATCTTTCCAACCCTATAGCTGCTAGCACTACTGCTTCCCTGCTCTCTACTGCCTCTTTTATTTTTTTGGAGGAAAATGGCTGATAAATAGAGCTGAAGACTGAAGCCAGGATGTTTTTAGCCAAAGTAACAACACTGTAAAAAGAATGATCCACACAAACAACTTTGGTTACTGTAATTCAGAGTCCTGCAGCATGTCAAGAAATTAATTTTGGGAGTTCCTTTGCAAGCAGAGAGACCTGCTGTGGGAATCAGGGACACAGGGAATATTTCTTTGTCTGTCCTGGGAGTTCCTGACCCCCAGGAAAACACTGTTTTTAACCTCCATCCATGGAAAAAGCTTCCAAAGCTTTGGGGTGGGTTGGAAACAACCAGAGTGTGAATTTATATAGTAGAGTAGTTAGTAGTTTGTCACTTGGTGAAAAATGTATAAAATGTTTTATATGATATGGGTGTAGGTGAGGATTCAAGATTGAGAATTCTGGATGTTGCCTCAGTTTCCCTTCTCCTTCTTCACCTACTCCATGTTCTGCAGTGTTTGGAGCACAAAATTATTGGATGAGAGAGCCTGTAGTGCAGGTGTTGCATGAACAGACA
>VWYI01047051.1:9522-20629 GCA_013399455.1 Anthoscopus minutus
AAAAGGAGTTTGAAAGATGATTTAAAACCAGAAAATTCTTCTCATGACCCTTTAAGACAACATAAGCTTCTTTTTGTTTCCTGCCTATTTCAGCCTGTTCCTGGTCAAGAATGCCACAGCTAATAATTGTGTCAGAAAACCTTCCTGTCTGAAAATGATCTCTTCCTAATGGATAGATGATTCCATATGGTTTCATATGTCATAGATGCAGAGAGAACATATTGGACGACTGGCCACAGCTGGCAATTCGTGTTAGTGCCATATGGATAAATGAGAGAGCTCTCCTGCATTGTGTATTTCAAGTAAACCATTTATCTAAACAGGTGCTGACCCACTGGGAATGCATTTTTATGGTCAAGCTTGCAGCATGCAGCGACATGAGCCGCTCTGTTCACCCCTCCTATGTCTGCAGTGCAAACCCACGACATTTATGTATCGTTTGCCTCCATTCTGCATAATTCCGATGTCCATAAAAGCACACCTGGGCAGACTCTTTGTAAATGAGACCTGAATCTGGCTCGCTGAACTGTGTGGATATTACAAGACCAGTTTCCTAAATCCTCTTTGGAAATCAGTCTGTGGTATTCACTACTAATAGATATTGCTATATCATATGCAGGGGATTAAAATCACCCTATTTATGAGGCTATATAAATAAAGAATCAGACTTTCCACCTCCTTGAGCTACTGTGTTCCATCCCTGATTCCAGATGAATTTTTTACACTCCTTTCCTCTCTGTGCCATAATTACCTCTTTGTCTAAACATGCTTCATTTTGGAATTCCTCTTGCTTACATTCTTAATATGTGTGGTTCAAGGTACTCGCTGACTGATTTATGCTAGGCTTGTGTGGCTCCCTTGGAAATGGAGCAGAACACATTCCATCCACCTGCGTAATAAAAACAGCTGGTGCAGGGTGGGAGCACTCAAACTGCAGCAGAAACAAAATTCACCTAAGTTTTGACTCAGTTATCTGTCTCTCTAACAACTCTTCTGATCATCTGTGGTATTAAAATCATGCCTAGGGAGCAAGCCCTTATGAAAGAAAAGAAAAATCTCTAATTAGGCTGTTTTTTCCTAATTATTCTGTTATTTCTGTGTCACTGCCAGCACCAGATACTGAGGTGAAGGAAAATGCTTTGTCTGCATTTCTGAGCAAGTATTTTGATAAGAGCACAGCCCTCTTAATATGATCCTAACATTAAGAAAATTTTCATATCAGTGAAACTCTCTGGGCTCCTTCTGGAATCACTGAACCACAGAATGGTTTGTGTTGGAAAGGACCTTTAATAGTCATCTAATTCTAACCCCCTGCCATGGGCAGGGACGCCTTCCACTAGACCAGCTGGTCAGAGCCTTGCCATCCTGGCCTTGAGTGTTTCTAACGATGGGGCATCCACTACCTATGTGGGCAACCTCTGCCAGTGTCTCACCTCCCTCGCTGTAAAAACTTCTTTCCACCTACTCTAAATCTACCAATTTTTAATTTAGATCCATTACCTCTTGTCCTATCATGCCAGGCCTTACTCAAATCTGTCCCCATCTTTCTTATAAGCCACTTTTAAGTACTGAAAGGCTGCAATAAGGTTTGTTCTTTGCCTCTTTCCATCAGCTTTTTCAGTGTAACTCTTGTTTTTATCATAGGAAGTAAAATTTTATATGAGAGTAAATTTAGTCCATTTGGTGATAAATCAATCTACAATCCAAAGCTCAAGTAATTATTTTCATTAATGAGATTTGATTTGGATTCCCTATTCACAGGTGTACCAACTCTACGGTGTGCAAAGAGGGAAAGAGTTAGTTTGGGTAGGAAAACTGGGAATTCTGCAGTGGTTGGAGGTATAAGCCTGAGAGTCACCACACATTTTTTTCTGCTCCGCAGTTTCATATCGCTAATAGTTCACTTGTGGCTCACTTGCAAAGTGGGAAAGCAAGATCTAAGATCTAAGATGCCTGCTCCCTTGTGTTTGTCAATTTGTGCTCATCTGTTCCAGACAAGAGTTAAGCTTTCGTAGTGTAACAGTAATAAGGCAGCTTAAATAGCAAGTTCTCAGCTGTATTTGGTGCACACCGTGCTGTGGGAGATTAAAAAGAAAATCAGAAAGTGTAGGATGGAGATTAAGATGGTTCTGAATTTGGTTCTGAATTGCTGCATGGAAGACTGAGTCCCCTTTGTGCCTCTTATCTGCTGTTTGAAGTACCATTACTTAAGCTCAGTGTTAGGGGGGAATGAAGGAAAAAAGTCTCCCTGAGAGGATGTGAGAAGCCATTTCAAAAGACTATGCCTCTCCAGTAAATAAAGCACAAATGTTTCGGGTCAGCACTGAAATGGTGGATGAGATGGAGTTTCATCCGAAAGAAATCTAGTTCAACCAGGAGGCTTTCAAATCTCCTGGCTGAGATAAAGAAGATCAAAGTGTTTAAACACGTTGATCTACTACTAAGGAAAATTTAGTGCTGGCAACAGACAGCAGCTGCAGTGTAGCTGGTGTGTCTTAACTCACAGCGGGGGACTAATTGCTCCTATGGATATAGGTTTGCTTTACAAAACCAGGTCGAAAGGATCGTCATTCTCACTCAGAATGATGGAGATCTATTGATAAGAGGTAAAATGCCAATCTGCACTACAGCAGCAGCAGGAGGGATATAGTCCTGGGAGCTGTGCAAGAGGGATGTGTGAAGATCCTCTGCTTTTTTTCAACTTGTATTGTGCAGGGAAAAATCCCATCAATTTACTCAAGATGATAACATTAGCTTGACACTCTCCTTGCTAATTAAATGAGGAAGAGTAGCTCAATTCAAAAGTTAATGTCATTTGTACAACATATTGTCCTGAGCGGTAGCCTGGATAGGGGGGCTTTTGCCATTAGAGAATTGCAAATTTTCTACAGAGGCAGAAATGTTATTTTTATACAAATTATTAACTGGGCAGGGATGGGATGGCAGTAAGGCTAATAATAAAAAATATTTCAATGAACGTATTCCTGAATTAAGTGATTTTTTTCCTGGTACAAACACAGCTGTAAAAATACTTGTGATAAGTCAGGCGCAGGGGCTGTTATGGTATCTCATCAAACAGGTTTCTTATTACTGTCCCAGGACATGACAGAATGTGTGTTCCTGTTTTATTAAGAGGGTAAATAGAAAGAAGGCCTATTGAGGGTTAGTGATGGGGCTTTTCTCATGGCACATGTGTGTATTCTGACACAGTTAGGAACTGAGTGGGATTTTTGCATTTGGGTGTGAATATTGGAGGTTTGAGTTCTTCTGAATGCCCATTTTAAATTTTTTTTAAAGAAAATTAAGAAAAATGCTGGAATTGTTATCCACAGCATCTTCCTTACAAGATATCATCATAGGTACTCAGTAAAAAACAAAGGCAGTTCGGCAGCCCCAGTCCTTCCAGTTGAGAAGGAGAGGCATCTTGGCTTTGGGAGGAAATTAATACTCCTGTGCGGGGTCACTACAGTTCAGTAAAATATAACAATCTAGCTCTAGCTGTTCAGCCCTTGTGCGTTATTTGTAGTTCCTTAAATAACAGAAAATTTCAGTACATGCATATATATGTGTGTGTGTGTGTGTGTGTATGTATATATATGTAGATACATTTTTGTGTGTGTATCTCCAGCCACATAAAAAAAAGTGTATGCTTTGACCTTTTTTAATACCACCTCATTCATTTAATAGCATCTAATTCTTGGGATTTTCCAGAAGTATCTACATTATTCACCCTGGGTTTTCAGAATAAGCAAAGTACGGAGCAAAGGGCATTCAAAGACAGCAGACTTCTGTCATCACAAATGAAAACCTTTCCATAGCTCTAAACTTGATTGCTGCCTTGCAGTGGAGACCCTCATTAAAGCTATTCAAATGGCAATATGCTGCCTAAATACAGGAGGTAAATTCTTCCATGGTTTCCAGAGAGGGCATCACAGCATGCTCACATTTGCCTCAGCATGAGGGCCAGCAGGACAGCCTACCAAGCACACAGCAATGGGGTAGACATAACATGCTGTGGGCCGCAGAGGTAGGATACAGCTACAAATGTATTCTCTGATGAATTAAAGGTTTGATTCATTTGGGAAGTCTCAGGATGTCCAACCTGGACTTTCTTTGCTGATTTGGAAAGGTGCAGGTCTTAAGTGTCGTGTCCGACCTGCCAGCCCAGAAGATGCCTGACATAGTGGTGACATCTCTCAGGGTCAAAAGCACCCATGGTTAGACCCAGGTAAACCACTTCCCGTCCTCCTTTGCACCTGTTGAGCCTCTGGGTGTGATCACATTGAGCTGGAGGCAGAGGTACAGGAGGGGGAATCAGACATCCCTGCATGACCTACCTGGAGTCTTTCCCTTTCTCAACACCCTCCCCAGCAATATTACAGCATGAGGAAGGGAGGAGATGAGGAGCACATCCTCCCAACACAGAAGCAGTCAGATTCAGGAGCAGTGTCCTTGCCCTCTGTTTACATCGTACTGCTCTTATTAATGCAACAACCAGTTGAATGAGACCAGTAAATCAATTGCAAATTAAGGAATAGGTTTAGAAAAGCCTTTCAGACCCAAAGTGGTGCAGAACTATCTAACCCAGTCTACTTGTTGGTCCACTCCAGCAGCTACATAATTTTTTAATTTATGAGAAAACAGGTTTTCAAAATATGTTCAAATACTATTTAATGTCCATTTCAGGTACCATTAATTTGATGCAATGTTTATACTGAGAGATTTCACTCCATACATCTTGTTAATCTTTGGTATCTGACATTTTGTAGTCTACCCTTAAGAAATTTGCCAAGACAGATTTTCCAGTGGATTTTTTGAGGAGAAAGTACTATCTGTGGCAAGAGGCATAAAAACTTTGCAAGGAAGCCACACTTCTCACCATTTCCGAGCCAGAGTATGTCAAAGTTCAGATGTACAAATAACTTACAAAATGACCAGATTGGATGTGTAAGGTGAGATACAGGAGTATTCACAGTTTACAAGAAACATGGGGTCCATATAGCTTCGTCCACAATTACCAGCCTTTATTAGGGTCAAGTTTTCCATCCTTGAGCTCAGTAGCTGTGCTCCTCTAGACTTCTCAATGTCAGCTTACCTATCCACTGGCAAAAAAATAGGGGCAGCAATTACACATCTTTTGAAAGCTTTGGAAGGGTTTTGGATTAGATCAGCAATGGATAAAGGAGAAGACTATTCCTTCCATTTAACAGCTTTAATGAAAAGTGTATTGATGGTCAAATTCCATTTTATTGCTGGTCAAGGCTCTGCTGAAAAAGCTGAAGCTGCTACAGAATCAAGGAACAATTACAGAAACATCTGTTGTGAACTGGGCAACACACTGTGATACTTTTCTAGGCAATACAAAAAATCTTTCTTTTACAATGACATTTTAAATATGCAGTTCAAATAGGCCAGAAAAAATGTTTTTACTTATTAAATGAACTCAACAGAAAAAATATTTTTTACCCACAGATAAAGGAAAAATGAAAAAATGATACAGAAGCCAAAGAAGACTCTTTTTTTTCCACAGTAGACTGGGAAAATATTTATTTTGGCAGTTCTATTGCACAAAAGGCATATTTTAATGCTTTGAATTTTGCTATATGGATTATGAGCATGTCAAAGCAAATTTTGCAGTAAGATCCAAAAAAATATTTCATATGTGAAAGGATTATGGTTTTCTAAAATGTTTGCAAGCCTTGATCAGATGGATATTGAATCCTAAAATGTTTTAGGTTGGAAGGAACCATAAAGATTGTCTAGTTCCAACCTCTTTGCCGTGGCAGGGACACTGTCCCCTAGACCAGAGCCCTATCCAATTTGGCTTGGAACAATCCCAAGGAGGAGAAATCCAACTTCTCTGGACAGCCTGTTCCAGTGCCTCATAATATGTGTGCATTAATTTTAAACTCTGGAAGTAGAGGACTGATTTTTCTGTGAGAGAGAAGTTGTTTCCTTATGATGCAATTTCTTTGTCCACCTGAAATCGAAGTCAAATGAGTGAAACTTGCAAAACAGAAGCAGTTCAGTTAAGGTGGTATGTTAGTTTGATATTAGTTAATATTAAGAATGAAGGAAGGAAAGCATCTACTGAAATAGTTTTTCTGAGAGACGCTCTTGGGAGCTTCAGAAAGGGCTAATAGCTGCCCAGTTCTGAGAACTGACAGCTTTGTAAACCATTGGCAATCAGAATCCACCCCCGTGAATATCCTATTTTAAAGCCCGGGAAACTCAGAACTGTCTCTTTTCAGCTTCCGGCTTCTGAAGGTATCGAAGCTGTGGGGGGGAGAGGGCCCGGCCTGGTTCCAGCGCGGCCTGCCGGGGCCTGGCGGGGCTGGGCTGGGCCCCAGAGGCTCCCAGGCAGGATGGGAGGCCTGGGGTGGAGTCCGGGCCCTGCCTCCGGTCTGGCCGGGCCGGGCCTGGCAGATCTCAGACGAAAATGGGAGGCCAGGGCGCTCCCCTCCACCACAGCCTTCTCCAGCAGCTGCCGAGCAGAGAGAGAGAGGAGCCCAGCTCAGCTGCAATCCAATCCATCACCCTGACTACTTCAGCCACTGCCCGGCCTGGATGAAATGTTAACCCTTTCAGTGCACAGATGAGACCCGAAGACCATGATTCTTCGAGTGAGAGAAAACCAGAGAATGACAACATGAACAAAACAGGGTCAGTTGAGGAAGAGTTTAAGTATCGGAATGAGGAGAGGGGGAATGAGGAGACGTCCTAGTATTGGGACTGAATGTTCTATTGGTAACACCATGGAGATGGACTATAATAACTACAGCATTTCCTTTAATTCATGAGAGAAAACAAGTATGGGGGGATGGAGTGTTCAAATGTGGAGCTGAACAGAGGCCGCAGATGTTGAAGAAGCAGTGATGCTCTGAGGAGTTTAAGCAGAGAGACAGAGATGAGAGTGAAGAAGACTGTCTGTCTCAGGGAGCAAAGAGGCTTCTGTTTTTTGGAGGTGAAGATGATTGTAGAAATGGGTGAAGAGAGTATTTTCCTTTGAACAGCTGATCCTTAAAAAACGACACCCCATAAGTTGACAATGACCCATTGACTCAATTGTGAAAATGGGAGGAATTTCACAACAGCAAAGTTTTTCTAAACTGGGCAGCTGCTGCTTTGTGAAGATGCAAGCCACAGAGAACTGTTCTTGTGGACATATCTCCAGGGCGTTGAGAAAGAAAACTTCTCACCCTATGAGAACTGAGGAAAGATTATTGTAGAAGTGATAACTGATTTAAAAATCCCAGATTTTGTTCTATGTTGTNAGAAAGAAAACTTCTCACCCTATGAGAACTGAGGAAAGATTATTGTAGAAGTGATAACTGATTTAAAAATCCCAGATTTTGTTCTATGTTGTTAGATGGAAAAGAAAAGAAGTGGGTAGGGGAGGGAAGTGTTCTGGTAGTTTCATTTTGATTTTTCCTTTTTTTAAAAATTATTTTAGTTTTGTTAATAAAGCTTTCTTTATAGTCTAAGTTTAAGCCTGTTTTCATTTCTCCTAAAATCATATCTCACAGCAGAGAAATGAGTAAGTGTACTGGTGAGTTTAGCTAGTTCTAAACCCACAACAGGTGGCAACTTTCCAGGCTGATGGAAATGCCTGTTTCTTTGATCTAGTTGGCTAGGACAGGATGTTTTGTCCTTGAGTTCTCCTGGCTTGCTAAAATAAGTTATGTACCAAATTTGTTATTGTGGTCTATTGCAGTATTTTGAACAGTGCCAATCCTGAAATCCTGCTCAGCCTTATCATTAAACATTAACATTAAAATTAATGACTGGCGGAGTGGTTATTCATTTGCATTGAGAAAACATAGCTTGGGTTGGGACTCACTGACTGGTAACTCATTCAACTAAAACTAGGCATGTAACAGTCTGGGCCTATAGCTCTCTAGCTTCCGTTATGCAGATGTCTGAAGTTAGCCAAGATACATCTCTGATGACCAATACATGCAAATGAGACTTAGGTATGGCACAGTTAAAATTAGAACATGAAGGCTAATTTTTCACACAAAGCATATCTGGTGATCTTGAAGCAAGTGAGAAAGAAGAGCTTGGTATGCAAAGAGCATAACACTGCAATTCATTGATGAACACTAAAATGTAATTCTTCTGGGATGCATTCTACATTCTTTATTTGTGCTATCATTTCCTAGAAATCCAATTTTTCACCTGAAATTAGTACACAGCAAGAAAATTGTCTTAATTCTGAGAAGTCTCTACTCTGCAACCTTTTTTTAACCTGCTCATAAACCACAAAAAAACAGCTTCACCCTTCTTAAAGGAAAAAAACCATCAAAAATATAAAAAAGCCCAACCAAACAAAAAAAACATAAGAGACAAAATACAATGAAATTGCCCTTACTACAGAACTGGAACAGACTGGGATGTTGTGGTGGGTTTAAAGCTGGTTAAACTCACCAGTGCACTTACTTATTTCTTGGTGTGAGATATGGATTAGGAGGAGGTGTGCAAAACAGGCTCAAAACTTAAAGACTACGAAAAAAAGAACTAAAATAGGAAAAAAAATCAGAATGAAACCTCCAGAGCACTTTCTCTCCCCCTGCCCAACTTCTTTCCCAGCTGACAATGTAGAGACAAAACCTGGGATTTTAAATCAGTTATCACTTTTACAATAGTCTTTCCTCAATTCTTATAGGGTGAGGAATTTTCTCTTGCCATGCCATGGAGACTTCTCCACAAGAACACATATTTCTCGTGGTCTTTCATTTCCACAAAAGCAGGTGCCTGGGAAAAAAATCTGTAATTGTGAAGCTTGTCCCATTTTCACAGCCTTCTCACAGCTTAGTGAATGGGCCATGTCAACTTATGGGGTATTACTTTTAAGGATGAGCTGTTCAAAGGGAAAGGCTCTCTTCATTTGTTTCTGTGATCATCCTCAGGACCAGAGGTCTCCTTCTATCCCTGGGGACACAGGGTCTTCTTCACTCTTATCTAGCGGGCCATGGCAGAGCAGGGCCGGCCCCACAGAGCTCAGGCACCTCCTGAGGCTGGAAGCAAGGAGGGCCTATACAGGCTTCCCAGGTTTTAAAATGTGGTATTCACAGAGGCAGACCTAGCTTCTCAATGGTTTAAAAAGCTGTCTATTCCAAGAACTAGACAGCCATTGGCCTTTTCTAGGCACAGAGGAAGCTTCCAGCAGTTTCTCTCAGGAAAATAATTTCTGTGGGTGATTTTCTTCCTTCTTTCTAAATATCAACCAATGATAATGTGCAAAACAAGCACAAAACACTCACTCCACTGGGCACTATTCTGGCTGATAAAGTTAAAAATTGCCCACTTGCCCAGTTGTTAGTGCCTGACAACTCTTTCAGTGAAGAGATTTTCCCTGATATTCCGCCTAAACCTCTCCTGGCACAATTTGAGGCCATTTCCTCTTCTCCTGTTACTTGTTACCTGGGAGAAGAGACCAATCCACACCTTGCTAACTCTTGCCACTCCTCCTTTCAGGGAGTTGTAGAGAGTGAAAAGCTTATGGTGGTGGTTGGACTTCAGTCACTGCAAAGCAAAATGCCACCTTACAGAAAGGCATCCTTTGGCTCTTCATAATCCAAATACTCTGTTCTGCTTTCATTTGCTGCCTCTTGGAAGGTGCCTATGATCTCCAAACACATCAAACGTACCTTTCTGTTTTCCATGGGGGAACAAAATAATGAGATGTTGTCTTGTGAGCAGGGCTTCATTTGGGAGGTTGATTTTTCAGCTCATTTCTGCATGTTCTGTCTCCACTTCCCGCCTTGCTCCGCTTAGTCGCCATGTCAGCATCATTGCTTACAGCACAGGATGATAATGGAAAACGAGCTGGAGAGAAAAGTGCAGCACAATCAGAAGCAGTAGCAACTGGCATATGTAGGCATATATGTATTTAATCCTGGTACTAAGTGTTCCCAACTCATTAGACTGTCCCTATTCAGCCATAGCCCTCTGAGAGAGCTTGGCTTCAAGCCCATGTTGAAGCTCTGCTGTCCCCAGTAAGACTTAAACTTGCACTTATTGGTAAATATCTGATAAAATAATTGTTTGCAGGTAAAACATGTTTCATACCTGAAAATGTATAACTGCTTAGTGGGTCCTCCAGTCAGGACCAAAGATGGGGACTAAAGTATTCTTGGCCAGATATGCCATTTAGCATGAATGTCCTTGGTGAAAATCTTTCCTCACTCTCCCACTAGCAGCCAGGCAGCCAGGCCAGCTATGACTATTTCTCATGTCTTTGAAGTGGCACTAATTGCCATCTCAGGAAAGGCATTTTCTTGCAAAGTGGACTGTCATTAGGAACTCAGTTGATGCCACAGTAATTCAGGGGCAACTCACCTACTGTGAGTTAATCAAAGCAGGACACCAGCTAGGAAAAGTTCTGCTCTTTCCAGCTCTGAATACTGCTTAGACCCCTTAGTTGCTTTTTGAATATATGATACACTTATACATATCTGAAAAACCCCCAAGCAAGCAAACTCCAAAGCAATCCAGCTATCAAAAGTCTGGACTAAAGAGCACAGGTGGTAAGAAATTTTTCTTTCCTTTTTTGTAGTCCCTGATGCAGATGCCTTGTTTTCACAACACTTCTAATGAAAGCATTTTTAGTTTTGGATTCTCTTTAGGGTACAATGTAATACATCGAAATAAATCATTGCATTGTATGCCTGTTACAGATGAAAGCTGATGCACCAAATGTCAGGGTTACTTGCTTTGATGAATCAATGAATATTGACAGTTTTTCTAACTGTGGAGGAAAGAAATGGCAGTGAAGGGGAAATGTTGACTTGATACAAATATATAAATAAAATTTCAATAAGATCATGCAGATGTAGTGATTACATTGTTTCAAATAAGGCAAAATGTCTCCTTGTGCTTTAATAGAGAAACTATCTATCTTTTTCTCCTCCTTTATTTTCACTTATTAAATGAATTCAGCAAGCATCGTCTTTGAAAAGCCATTCAACTGTTGTGGAGAAAACTTCTGATCAGACCAAGAACATTGGCTTCAAGGCCACTTTCCTTCCTGTGAGACAGGATCTGTGTGGTAAATTAACTGTGCGTGAATGCTAAGTCTTTGTGCTGGTTTGACCTTAGTTGGTAT
>VWYI01047055.1:0-28020 GCA_013399455.1 Anthoscopus minutus
AGGATTTATGCTTATATGCTGCTGGAAGAGTAGCAGGCAATTTTGGCATAATTCACAGGCAAGTTCGGTATAAAACTTAGCAGAACCTGCACCTGTCACCAGAATTATCATCAGTATTGCAGACATATCCGCAGGACTCTGCAAAAGCCTCAGTGCTTTTCACACTCACTTACTCATTATTGTTCTCATGATGTTTTACAAAATAAAAAGTATCTTTCAGTCTCTTTATCAGGCCTCCAATTATTTTAGTGCAGGTCGTTGGAAGGCTGGATTGATATGAAGCTGTAAGTTCTGCGAACCTTAATTTTTAAGTGTAGTCCATGCAGAACACCTGAAATGAAATTTTAAGTAGTATTTATGAAGGAATGGCAAATTCAATTCTCAGCACTGGCATAATTAAGTCAGATGAACAGGGTTTTTTTTATAGGCCCCTTTGAAATGTGTAAATGAACTTGTCTGCTCTTAGAGTCCTGCCAAATATATGGCTCTTGTTAAGGACAAATTCTAATATATATACATTTATTACCCATGTGTCCACAGGAAGAGATTGAAAGACGAAACCATATACCATCCCCATAAAATCCTGATGGGGAAACACTGAACAGTTAAAGAGAACATTTTCATTAAACCCTCAGAATGTGAAGCACTTGTGAAGATCACCTAAGCAAGACCTTATTAAAGGCATTAATACAAGGATCATGGCATTGCAACAGACTGAGGGAACTCCAGAATTTACCCAGTTTTCTCTGTGTACTGACAAATGGGTGGAATTGCTTCACAAAGAAGGAGGAAGAGTTGTTATAGAGCCATGCATCTGAAGTATGTTTAGTAAGACCTTCCCACTGAGACCTGAATCTCTGTGCTCACTTTTATCCTCCTCCTCCCCCCAAAAAACCCCAGAGAACAAACACACAAAAAACCAAAAAAAAACAAACAAATTTTTTTTTATAAATCCTCTTTGATAGGTCTGTGTTACACTGTACAGGCATGCAGGCAACATACTTGTTTAAGAAGATAACAGATATTTCCTGGAAAGATCAGAAGCCTTAAAGTTTCTTGGCTAATTGGGAAAAATAATGTATGAAATCCATCGTTTTCCCAATTAATCTTTTTTAGCTGCCATTAATTACAGGCAGCAAGGAACATGCTAGGACTTGCAAAGGTATTTCGAGGAATTAGATCTGTATGAACTGGGAAGGTTCAGTGAATCTACTTCTTCTCAGGCATTGAGTCCATAAAATATATTTACTCCTCAGGGGAAAAAAAAAAGTCAAATATGCTACAAGCTTTGCATTTCCTTTATTATTTTTGCTTCTTGCTCCTTTTCTTAAGAACAGCCTAGACTGATTAAAACTAAAGGTTAACAGCAAATTTCCTCATATGTCTCTAAAATGACAAAAGCAAATATCAGGCATAAATTTGATTTCCAGTAACTCTGCGTCCTGTGAGTTCTTAGACCTTTCCAGGCTTCCTGTACCTAGTCCCAACAGTGCTAAAAAGAGACTTGGATGACCCAGGGAGATCCCAGCAGCCTCCCTGCTGCACCTTTGGCATAGCAGCACTGCTAAATTTTGAAGCATCACCTTCAAAATGACCTTCTTGATGCCACGGATGATCAGCTGTGATGCTGTTTGAGAGGTCCTGAATGTGGCAGTGTGGATATGGTGGGAAAAACACAGGTAATTTCTCTGAGTTGATAAAAATGTTCCTGAAACATCTCATAGAAAATTAATACATTTTTTAATCCATTCAAAATTCTCCAAAGAGCAAGTGTATAGCATACAGAATATGAAAAAAGTATTTATTTGACTCCATGTGATTCCTTTATCTACTGGTAAGCTCCAGCCTAATTTGAGAAAGGAAGGATAAGGAAGGGACAATCTGAAAAGCAATGATTCATTCAGTGCTCATCTTGTCCTTCTTTCTCCTGCCTTTTACCTGGCACAACAGCACAGATACTGCACCACTTACGTAATTCACTTTTGAGGACATGACAGAAGGAAGAGTTTTTTTTCTTTTCTTCCACAAATTCATATTCAAGGCTGAAAATCCAAGGTGAAATGATCTTGTCTTGAACTATAGGACCAAACACCCTGAAAGGTCAATGACTCTGGAATATTTTACTGCAGTAATTTTTTTCCAGTGTTGACTGCTGATGGACACTTCTGGTCATCCAGAGGCAAGTGAATAATTCACAGTCATTTCTTCCTCCAACAGCTTTTATCTGTCACTTGGTGAACTGTTTCAAAGTGGATGAATTATGAAACCAAACAGAAAAAATTGGTGGAATCCTGCAAATCAAAAAAACTGAAGCCTTGCTTGGCAGGAAGGGTAAAGGAGGGACTTGTGTAGGTCTAGCAATTTATAGTGACTTAACTTGGGAAAAAAATCCATCTCTGATGCCTTGAGACTGGATACTGGTGGGTTATAAATGGAATGTTAATATATCAGGCCAGAACTGCGAGGCAGGTCAGGCTTAGGGATCTGCTACTTCTTAATGATTTAGCAATTACTTACCTCAGCTGAGGTCAGACCTGCAATAAAAGGTCAGATGATGCTCAGTGGTGTCTTGAAAGGATATGAATGAGGTCACATTGCCCCAAACCATGTGAACACTTTCCTGTGGTGTCCTAAGAAGAAATGACAGTAACTAAGTTGTGACTGCAGAACATGTGGAGAGCTGCCATTGTCCAGCCTGGACAGGAGAAGCTTTGGGGTGACCTCAGTGGGGCCTTGCAGGGCCTGAAGGAGCTGCAGGAAGCATGGAGAGAGACAATTGCCAAGGGCTGCAGGGCCAGGAGCCAGGGAATGGCTGCCAGTGGCAGAGGGCAGGGCTGGATGGGAGCTTGGGCAGGAATTGTTCCCTGGCAGGGTGGGCAGGCCCTGGCACAGGTGCCCAGAGCAGCTGGGGCTGCCCCTGCATCCCTGGCAGTGCCCAAGGCCAGGCTGGAGCAGCCTGGGACACTGGGAGGGGTCCCATGCAGTGGAATGAGATTGGCTTTAAGGGCTCTTCCCATCCAAACAATTCCATGATTCCATGATTTTGTGAATACTGTCAATCTTTTGGACATGTTAAACCCCATTCCTATTAGAAGTCCCATAGCCATGTACTTGTTCTCGGTGATGATGTGCCAAAAATACTCCTGGACCACCTACCCATGAACTGTATATATCTTTTTTGCTGGATTTGACAGAATACAGAAATGTTACACATAAGAAATTAATTAATTAAATAATGAAACTCATAACATTTATTAAGCAGTTGTACTTTAAGGTGTGTTTTCTGAAGCTGGGAGTTGGGTGAAATGTTCCCAAAATACAAGGTTAAATGCCTTAGAAAAGAGGCAATGTCCTGTCAAGACAGGTTTTTCATAGAGTAATAAAAAATGGGAATGGAGACAAAGAGGATCTCATGAAGTCACCCAGTTGATGTTTTGCCCCAATTCAAGCTTAGCCATTCCTGAGAGATGTTAGGCTAGCTCTTATTTTTCTCATCCCAGCATCTTTTAAAATCTCTGGCTGAACTTATTCTTTTATGAATCAGGCACTATCAAGTCTCTATAAAAGATTAAAAGTTCCCTTTGAATAAGAGACTGTAGGGTGTAAGACAAATTATGTACAGCAGACAAGGGAGAATTTCAGAAGGGAAAATGTCTGACCTAGAAACTGCTGTCATTACATTTCCAGATCTTCTTTATAATGAATTCAGGATTAAATAGTTACACATCGCAGCATACACTGGGATTTAAAAAGTCCTTGATAAAATCAAAATAAATATAAAAAAAAATCAATTATACCTTAAATGGTGTTAATAACATGCATCATGTCCTTTGCAAATCCCACAGGAATAAATACTTAATGCTTATCAGATGAAATCCTTGGCTGAAAAACATCATACAAATTAATGCTATTAATATTAGAAAAAAGCACATATGAGAGTTTTCCAAATAATGTTCTTATAACTGCTTTAATGAAGAGGTTGTTTTTTTTTTTTTCTTTCATTGCATGTGTCCAGCTTTGGCTTCTTTACAGATGCTGCCTCTCTCCCAGATTTAGTAAAACCTCTTCTTGGTGCTGGCTGCAGCCTGGGAAACATTAGACCTGCAGCAGACACTGTAAAGCAACACAAAAGAGATGCAGATTTGCTGGAATTATGTGGTTTGGCACCATGTTCCTTGCCCGTGATGCACTGAGGGTTGGTCAAAGAATTAATTGTGCTGAGACTCTTGCAAGAGTCGAAGGGATGCTGCAGAGGGCACTATTTACCAAGAGAATTAAAATAGGCACAGGGTTGGGGTTAAGGCATGAACCATGCTTACAAAAACACACGGGGTGCTTTGATCCGTCTACTTTTTACTCATTTTAATCAGGTAAGAAGCAAGGATTCCGTTCAGATTTTTCCCTCTCCAAGTTCATTGATCTGGGAATGTCTTTATCCGGAGTTTTCTCAAGCTAGTGTGTACTCACTCCATTTTATTTTTTCAGGAAGGGAACAATATTTACAAAGACAGTAATATCTGATGCAAAGTTATGTCTGAGACAGACGGTTTTTATGCTTTGAGGATTCTTTTTTTTTTCCTTTCCAGTCTGCAAATTGATGTAAAATGAAAGAAAGTAAAAATATAATCTCATCAAGACTAGCATTATACTGTAGCTATCCAAAAATTAAAAACAGAACAGAAAAAAAAATCCAAACAGAACAAAACCCCAAAAACCCCCATCCTGGCACTAATAAAATGACCAAACCAGAGAAGCTGGTCAAGTTCACTGTTTCAATGTTCTCAGAGAAGATGAACATATCACTTGCAGAACACAGTGCATTTTGTGTGTTAACTTAAACCCAGACATCCTGCTGGTGACAATCTGCATGTTGTAAATTCCTTGATGGATATTGCACAATAAAAAAAAACTCCAAAAATTTCATGGGAAATTAGAAGGGAGGTGGGAAGACGCCAGGTGAGAGGATGAGAAGGTGTTTTAAGAGACAGAACTCTCAATACCAGCCTCTCATGGTATTCCAGTCACAGCCTGGCTGCATATTTTATCACAGTAGGTAGCTTTAAAAATTATTTATGAGACTTGCAGAACACTTAGTGTACCAAAGAAAGGACTAATCCCTTCTGCTCAGTGTATATTTGTGTAGAATTCTCACTGGTCGGTAGCGAGGTTAAGATGGTGCTCCTCTTCTTTCCAGGGAAAGCAGCGCAGGTGTGATCCCAACAGGTGTCTGGTGGTTCAGCTCCTGGCACCTACACAGGGCTGGGAAATTATTTCCTCTCCCAGCTATGCCACAGAAAAGGAACCTGCCCCATTCCATCAGCAGGAGCTGTTTCAAGAAGCTTTGTGGTGGGTTACTGCCTGGCTGAATTAAAAAAGCCAGAAAGATGTGATCAGATCAATTTTACGAGTGTTATTTTGGGAGGAACTATTATCTCCAACTCAGTGTGCGCTGGTCAGATCTTTGTCTGTTGCTAATAAACTCAATTAATTAGATTTGATTGTAGCCTGGAGACAAGGAGACCGTCTGTGTTGGGGCGTTTCCATTACATTAATCAGGAAAATCTGCCTGTTGGTCCAGTCACAAGGCACCACCTCCAGAATGGATTTCCAGGTCATATAATTTGTTGTGTTCTGTTAACAAGAGTAATGCAGCAGTCGAGCCAACATGAAGTCACATCACTGTGTTACTGGAGCACAATATAAGCTCCCCATGCCTCACAAAAACTTAATGTGCCTTTTTAATCCCCACTCCAGCAAACACAGGGATCTACCCTACAGGTTCTTCAATCTCTTGTTTGCTCTGTGTTTTATGAAATTCATAAAGCATTATATGATGTTCTTTGTGTGCAGGTTTCTTTTACTTTTAAGGGCATTTAAAAACCAGGTCAAACTGTCTGGGAAATGTGTTTTTAAGTGAAATCATAAATTTATAGAATGGTTAGGGTTGGAAGGGACCTTAAATCTCTTCCAGTGCCTCCCCTGCCATGGGCAGGGACATTTCCCACTAGCCCAGGTTGCTCCAAACCCTGTGCAGTGTGGCCTTCGATGCTTCCAGGGCTCCAGGGACAGCCACAGCTTCTCTGGGAAACTTATTTCTGCCTGGAACAGTCAGCCTGTTCCAAGAAAGATGATTGTCACCTGATGAAGGAAGAGTTTTCTTTCTAAATGTTTCAAAAAGTAATGCAAAGTTTTGATGTACTGACTTGTTAAGAGTCAAATGCCTGCATTTAAGAAGGTTTTCAGCAGATGCTCATAAGATCATTTTGACACTAACAATGGTATAAGCATGGAAATGATACAACAGCAAGTTAGCTGGTTCTTAAGCAGTGGAATAAAAGACTGTAAACACATAAATTTGGTAAGTCTGAGTGCCTATGAATTTTCCCACATGTTCTTTGGAGGAGCAGCTGCTTTGCAGCTTCTGTCAGGATGAAACATTTGATGTAGTGTATTTGTCTTGTTGAGTAAATGACGTTGTGAGAATGGCAGAAAGATGCTTGAGATTTCCCTGTGTGACGATGCAACATTAGTTTTAGTTTAGCTAATGTCTTTTTTTTTATTATTTTTTATTTTTCTGCTATAAACTCTGACTTTCTGCAACAGTAGACTGGGTCTCTGATCACTGTGAATGCTCAGTAATGAGGACAGGAAGGTTCATCCTCTGTAACCACAGTCTAAGCTGACAATCAACAGTATCTGCAGAGCCTCCTTTTGATACAGGCAACTGAAATAAAATTGTCAGGGATTTGTAAATAAAACTGTGAATATATTGTTTCTGCATGGGGAAATCAACATAGATGTAGACTGCAGAGGTAAGGGCATAGAAGGAATCCCCCAGAAGCTGCCCAGTGGCTGTGCTAAGGTGGGATGTAGGATTTGGTTGGCAGCTGTTCACAACAAAGGCAGCAGGTCTGCAACTGGTGGCCAAACAATTCTAGCTCCATCCAGCCTCCAAGGAACTTGGCAGGGGAAATCTTTGCAGAGATTGGACAGGTTTATTTCTTGAATGTCAGCTGGCTTGGTATCACCTTTGTTTTGTTCTGGAAATCTGTGTAAATCAGTGGTTATGATGATCCTAATCTTTATGGACTTCCACTGAAGCAGCAACATCAGTGGTGTAATCAAACATTGACAAAGTTATATTTCCTTTCATTTTGTGAAGGTGAGAAAAGAGCAGACCAGCACTGAAAATCCAGAGGTCCTGGCTTTGTGAGGGCAGAAATCCAAGCTGCTTTAGTGTCCCATTCCAGATGGGTAGTTGGACATGCTCCCAGCACTCACTGCAGACTACTGATTGCCTGGAGGAGAAATTCTGTAGGTAAATTTTACACACAGGTCAAGTCTGACAGGGATATCTGGCACATTCTGGCACCTCAGTTAAAGACTTCATGCTCAAGCCCTTTGCCAGCCTCTCTCCCTTTGCTCTCAAAAAGCACATTTTTATAGTAGCTGTCCCAGCTCCCCTGGCGACTGCTGTGCCTGGGGCAGATCCTCTTGTTCTCTCATCCAACACTGTGATGAACAACAGTGAGAGCTCAAGGGTTGAAGCCTTTTGGGGTTGCCTAAGAACAGGGGCCAGACCAAATTAGGGGAATAAGAAGTGGTTATATTTATTGAAGGGTCTTTAGTTATGCTTTGGGCAGACAAAGCCCCTTCAGGGGCTGTGCCCAAAAAATGGACAATAGGTCATGGGTTCTCACACTTTTATAAGTTTGGTCCATTTGCATATTGGGGATTAATCTCCCAATTCCAGCTTCAGATAATGAAGTCATTTACCCCAAGTTTTCTCCCCCCAATTCCCTTTTGTTTACATTTATGGGGCCTGAGGCAGTGAGGTGCTCTTGATTCCCTCGTCTGGAGAGCAGTTGTTGTGTCTGACCAAAATGTGAAGACAGCAGCTAGCACTGTATATAGAGGTTAGAGTTATACACTAAAGATTTTCAAGATTATAAATGCATGAAAAATATAAAAGTTAAAACCCTAAGACACCAGGGTGAGCAGAGCATGTTCTTTTTGTTGTGTTGTACTCCCCATGCAGTGTGTGCTGCGACAAGATTTTATCTCTTTTCTATGACCAAGCTCTTTCTTAATGGAAGTCCATGACTAATGACAAGGCTATAAACCAAGTTTTAAAAACAAAAATTAAGTTTCAGTGAACTACACATGGCATGGTAGTGTCTTTAAAAACATGTAAAAGAAAATTTTATTAGTTAATATAGCTTGGCAGAGAGCCCAAGATAAGATTAGATTCTCTGAAAGAACAATAATAACCTTTAAGCCAGATACTAAAATATTTTCCCTATGTTTTTATTAAAGCAAACCTACTGTGTTAGTGGGCAGGGGAGAGATGACACAAAAGCTACCCGTAAATAATTTCGTACTATCATTTGTCTTAGGTCCCTTAGGTCTTCTATTACAGTCAAGTTTGCTATAACAAAACCACAAAGCATCATCTTTTGCTGCCTCTGTAAGAGCAGTTTCATTACATTCACTAGTTCTTCAATAGATTCTGCCTCTGGAGTTAAGAGAATTAATTTTGCTTATTTCAGTGGGTAATGAAGCATGATCTTACAGAGGAATCAGTGTGATTCTGGGTGATTTGTACCAAGAGATGTTTTTCATGAGCATTTTTTGAGCAAGCTCAATCTATGAGGCAATTTTTCTTTATGGAGTCTCTCAAAGTTGCATGACCGTCTTCAGCATCTCTGCTTCCACAGCTCAAAAAGACATCTAAATTAATTTCTTTTTGGCTCAGTCTTTCCCAGACAGCTCTTTGAGTGGTGAACTGTGCTGCCTTAGCCATTCAGCACGGCAAATGGATTGGCAAAGTGCAGCTCTTGGCGCACTGTGACACTCTCTCCCACCCATGCCTGGAACAGATATATGCAGGCTGCAGCTTGTGAAACAGAGCTGCAACTCCTCCATGCACATCTTTGAAGTGGTTCCAATCACTCCATTTCCAGTCTTGCCTCAGATTGCTCCCCACCTAAAACTCCTGTTCCTTGGCATATTTGAACCTCATTTAAGGCTAAAAATAATAAAGGGAAGCATGCCATGTAACACTAATGTTTGGTGGGGTTTTTTCCCTCTAAATAATCAGTTGTAATGTGATAAGAGCTTATGAAAGAGAAATGTTTATGGATTATGTGACTGTATTGATGTACTACCCTCATATGCAATTAGGTAAGTGCTTTACCTCACATGCCTAAATACTGCCAGAAGACACAGCATCAGATGTTATCACTGCAGCAACAGAAACAAAAATTTTCTTGAAAGCCTCATGCTGAAAACAATTTTTAACGGGAAATTTCTTAAATCTTTACCTCCATACTAAGAATCACAGAATCATGAAATTATTTGGGTTGGGAGGGACATTGAAGCCCATGCAGCCATGTGAGGGAGCCCTCCCAGTGTCCCAGGCTGCTCCAGCCTGGCCTTGGGCACTGCCAGGGATGCAGGGGCAGCCCCAGCTGCTCTGGGCACCTGTGCCAGGGCCTGCCCACCCTGCCAGGGAACAATTCCTGCCCAAGCTCCCATCCAGCCCTGCCCTCTGCCACTGGCAGCCATTCCCTGGCTCCTGGCCCTGCAGCCCTTGGCAATTGTCTCTCTCCATGCTTCCTGCAGCTCCTTCAGGCCCTGCAAGGCCCCACTGAGGTCACCCCAAAGCTTCTCCTGTCCAGGCTGGACAATGGCAGCTTGTACTGGTATGAGAACAAAACCAGCGAGAGACTCCAAGTCAAAGATACAATTTATTAGGAAATAGGAAGAAAAGAAAGAAAGCCACTGACAAAGTCAGAATACAACCTGATAGCCTGTTGGTCAGGGTGTTGGCAGTAGTTCAGTGGTACTAGATGAGCCTGGTCTTCCTCTGAGAGTCCAGTGAAGAAAGGCACCTTGGTGCCCCAATTCTCTGTTTTTTATCCAGGTAGAGGGGCTTGGCTCCTCCCCCCTGGATGGAGCATTTTCCAATGGGATGATGTAAGCTTATCAGTGGACTCAATGGCCCATCAGCTTCTCCCCTTGGATGGAGCATTTTCCAATGGGATGATGTAAGCTTATCAGTGGACTCAATGGCCCATCAGCAGAAAAACCCTCCCTAGAGGGAGGATGGGTCGTGGGAGAAATAAGGAAATTGTCCTGCTGATTTCTTATCAGCTGGTTTATCAACACAAGATTGCATCACCTCCCCTCATTCCAGTTCCAACAGATGGTGATAGAATAACACACTTTTGATCACATTTTGTACTGTAACCCATGACACAGCTGTGCCAGCCTTTCCTACCAGCTGAGCTGCTCCATCCCTCTGCTCCTGCTGGAGCTTCCTCTGGCCTGGCTGCAGCAGCTCCAGCTCCTGGGATCCCTGAGGGCTGGAGGTAAGTTGGTATGCTTCTGAGATGCTGGAATTTTTGACCTGAAAACAATTAAAATATTCAAGAACACCACTGTAAACATGGAATTTGAATTTCTGCTCAGGATAATGGCACAATTTTTCTGTGCAGCACAATCTGTGCCACTGTACAGCTACAGCTACAGAGATTTTCAGCTACAGGGAGATCACAGGTGACTTTAAGCCATCAGAACTTTTAAACACCTTACCTGTTCTTATTTTACCTGTTGTTATGTTCTAGTTTTCAGGACATCCAAGGGTATCTCATAAAGCACAGACAAAATGATGTGTACATTCACATGACAAAATGATGGCCACACCCATCTACCTTACAGGGGGACCCACAAGCTCACAGTTTTGGGTTTTTAGTTAAATTCCTCTGAAAAACCTTATGAGGACTGAACCCTTCACCACCTCCTGAGTCTCCCTGTCTCTTCCACATGGTCATGCTGCCAAATTTCTAAAATTCAGGAGGTTAAATATGTTGGATTTTAGGACTCCAGGTAGGCACTTGGAATTTTTTCTGGTTGTTATTTCTCAAGCTACAGTGAAATGCTTCCTACTTGTGCTTTTAACTTTGAAGGAGGCTTTAGACCAGGAAATACAGAATTTTACTATTAGGGGCATGAAGTTATTGAAAAATCCAATGCTAGATACATAGACACTGTGGTAGATACACACAAACACTAGAGCTGGGATAAAGACCCACCCTGCAAAAAAGGAGTCAGCTGAAGATTTCCTTGTGAGGTTGTCTGGTAAAGTCCTACTAATTTTTAGAAATAGAAAAAATAGGTGCAATCATTCGGTTTTAAAAAAAATGTTTAACTCTTCTCTCTCATGGATCTCTTTCCAGAGAGAGCCTTAAGGTAAATTGTGTTGTTTCAGATTAAAATGTCTGAAAATTTTGAGTGACAAAACCCCATGGATTTATACTAGAAACAGGTGGATCTTTCACTGCAGTGCTTTGTTGTCAGCATCAGCTCTTCCACTTACAATATATGTAATATATGTACTATATATATATAAAAATTATATATTCAAATGTGTATGTAATTTATAATATATTATAGTATATAATTGTATACAACAGGTAATACAATGTACAACTAAAACTATAATATACAATATACAACTATAAACTATAAATATATAAATTTACAATGCATGATACTATTATTATTTTACATATTACAATAAAATATATAATATCTATATGTAAAATATATTATACTTCCAATATAGGGAATATCCCACAGGATTTTCAAATACCAGCTCCTTTAACTTTGTGCCATCAGCAGAGTTTTGAGTTAATGTTATTCCCACAGAATGGCTGTAAATGAATCATCAAAAAACAAAAAGCCACAGAAATTGGTCCTAAATTCCTGTAAGTTTTGTGTAAGTTTCAGTGTGGTAAACTTGCTCATGTTATTCACTGTGTCTGTGGAAAACCAATTTCCTGGCTAAAGTTTTTCCCTCCAGATGTGTCTCAGACACCTGTTACATAAATATAGCTTTGTTGGTAGACAGCATGTGCTGCTGAGCAAAACCATTACCCTGTTTCAGCCAGAAAAAAAGGAACAAGTCTTAATTTACACGGAAATACCCAAAGGAAGTTAGAAGCTGGTCAAGCTTGTAGTTACAACCTTCCTTATTTTGACATCCACTATTTCCTGATGTGGGTTTTGTAGTCCTGTTCTAGAACATTACTGCCATGGACAGCCTGCTTTAAATTAACTAGGCTGGAGTCTACTGGGTGAAAATAGAGAATGAACAAAAGAAATGTTGGGTGTTTTGGTTTTGTTTGGGGTTCTTTTTCCTTTTTTTTTTTGTGTTGTTTTTTTTTTTCTTTTTTTTGCCAGGTGCTTCCAAAAGAATGTGTTTCCCTACAGGCTAGAAATAAAAAGCATCTTATTAAATCACATCATAAATGACCCTTGTAACACAGTTTATTTTACATTACCTAGGTAAGGAGGCACTGAGCCAAATAAATCAAAGTGAACAAGGTAATTATTGTTCCTCCCTTTATATCACCTAAAATATGGTAGTAATGAACAGACGTGATTAAATGAGACTACTACATTAGTAATAGGCTTTTCATTTATTGTTTTTTAGAGAGATCATGTTCACTGTGGATATGGAAGTCCTTTCCCCTGTATTATCAAGCTGACATTTTGTATATTTGAAAAGGATAATACTGTACTTGTAAAATAAGAACAAGCACAAAATGTAGGTGGCTTCCTTTAGAGAGATTTTATGAGCTGGATTTGTTTTGGATGTTTTTCCACAAAAAATAATATGCTCAGGAAGAGGTCAAGGCATCTCTTCAGTGCTTGTATTAAAAATTTCATGATTTTCTGGAGACTAAACGCCACTGTAGAGTCTTTCTTTCATGTGCCAGCTAGTTTTATTGAAATAAATGGAATTACTAAATTGAGGTTATGTGGTGAACCAGTTTCTTAACTGACCTGTGTACTTTGCCCATTACATTTCCAAAGGATTAAGATTTCACAGGGTAGTAAATTAGATTTAATCATTACAGCTTAAGTAAATGAAATAGCAATAAGGCCAAGTGTAGAAAAATGGACTTAATTATGGTTAAAAATGCAAACCAAGGAGGAATATATCTTCATGACCAAGATCAGCCAAACGCTTGGCAGGTCTGAAACACGATTATGTTTTCACAGGTGCATCTGAAAGGTTGTTTAAGGCAATATTCAGCCTGGTCCTTGCTGGCTCAGACCAAGGGCTCTCAGTGCTGTCTCTGAGGTCAGTCAGCAGCAGGCACAAGAACACCAGAAATAGGAAAAAACAGAATTATGGAGAGGTATTAAATGCAGCATTAAGTGTAGGTGCTTTCCTAGGACACCTCCCCTTTCTTTCTGCTTCACAGCCAAGAGTTCACATTGTGGACCCTGACGTGCCTGTGCTCTTTGGATTTGTCTGATCCTTTCCTGACTCTTTCACACATTTTGCAGCAATGTGTTCTGCAGCGGGATTGTGCAATCTGCAAGATTATTTCCTTCTGTTTGTTGTGGGTGCCCCTAACCCACCATGGGAAGTGCTGTTTGATTCTTGCTTAGCAGGAGGTTGCTGGCAGCACCAGAGCTGAGATTTTTGGTTGGACACTGAATTCAGATTCTGGGCTTTTGAGTCACCCTGATTTTGGGACAGAAGGACAGACAGAGGCTGTTGCACACCAACACTGCTGTTCCTCAGACAGACCCCAAAGCCATGGACTAAATGAACTCAGTGAGCATTTTGAGGACATTTATTTCCAGGGCATTTTGCAGAAGTGGTCCTTAGACTAAGGGAATAATGTCTCTGTGCCACATCAAAAGGTGGAGAGAGGGCTGGTGGTTAATGAGGGTGCACTGGAGACTGCATGGCCTAGGCATGGAAGAAGAGGCGGAGAATGGATGGCTTCTGGCTGGGGTAATGGGAATTTTGTTCACAGCAGCTGGTGTGGGGCTGTGGTTCAGATCTGTGGTGGAAAGAGTGTTGACAACACATGGATGTTTCTGTTCTTGCTGAGCTTCCACAAAGACATTCCTGCTCCTCCCTCCACCCTGCCAGGGCTCAGGCTGGGAGTGCACAAGGAGCTGGGAGAAGGCACAGCCAGGACAGGAGACCCCAGCTGACCCAAGGGACATCCCAGGCCTTGCAGCATCACGCTCTGCATGTAGAGCTCTCTGGGGACAAGGGGGAAGTGGGGAACATTTGGAGTGCTGGTGTTTGTTATCCATGACTTGTGACAGAGCCCTGCTGTCGTGGGATGGCTGAAAACCTGCTTGCCTGTGGGAAGTGGGGAATGGAGTCCTTATTTTGCTTTGCTGTGTGCATGGTCTTTCCTTTATATGTTAAACTGTCCTTATCTCAGCCCATGGGTGTTATCACTTTTGCCCTCCCAATTCTGTCCCTGATCCCACCAGGGCAGGGTAGGGAAGAGGCTGTGTGGGGGTGACTTTCTGCCTGGTATTAAACCATGTCACACATAAGTCATGACTGCTGATCATGAGAATGGGTGACCCACTCCCTCACAGTGATGCCATATTATGCCTCAGGAATGAATTCTGCTTGATGTCCTTACATAAATTGTATTTGTGAGTAGAAAGAATCAGGCCAGCTCAGACTCTGAAAATAGGCTCTGGGAGAGCCTAGTAACAATCTAGTGTAAAGCCTGGCTATCCAGACAGACAAAATTCAATCTTGTTTTCCCACAGGAATCCTTTAGGAATGATCTGGAGGCACAGGCCCACTCGTCCTTGCCCAGGGGAGCAGTGATCAACCTTTGTAGACAGGGCTGTAATCCCCATTTTCCAGTGCTGGCAAGCACAAAACAAACTGACACTTCAAAAGCGTTTTGTAATCCTGTTGGGATGAAAAAACCCTGGTAGCAGAATCCTCACTTGGCATTGTGACTCTCTTGTGTACAAAATATGAATGGAAAGAAAGAACAGTCCCTATCTTTTCTCCTCCGTTGTTTAAAGTCTCCCATAATTTAGACACCCAAAGCACCCCAAATTCACCTTTGCCTAAAGCACAAACCTTCTAAGAGTATTGTCTTCTCACCCCAAATTACCTCCGTGGATTATAAACAAATTCCTGGAGCCAGCTCACAGAACTGGCTCAGCTGTCAAATACTTGGGAGAAGAACAGAGGAAAGAGAGTTGGGCCAGCTCCCTCCAGCTGTCCAGTGATGTGATCAATGCATTTGTGCATCTGTGCTAACTCTGACCTGCCAGCCAGTCTGGGATATACATTGCTTATTTGGATCTCCCACACAATGGTGTCTTGCAGGATTAGATTTCTCAGTTTAAAGAGGAACAGAATCAACTAATCAGTAACAACAATTAACACTTTGTCAGGGTTTTTAGGGCCAAATGACACTGAATGCACTGCACTCTTAGGTTACAACAACCATCAAGCCAAAAATTGTGCTTCAAGGCAATGTGTTGAAGGAGTCAGGATCCTCTGTGCCGCACTGTGTCTATATTCACCCTGAAATATCTCCCTCTCACTGACATTAGCAAATCTTCTGAGCACAGGCCAACAGGAGAATAATGCAGGTCACTGAGAGTGGTTCCAAGAAATCAGTTTTCAGCTAAAGAGGTCTGTGCAAAATGAGACATGCCTGGGCTGTCCTGACAGCTTTTTGGTGCAGCCAGCAGGGACAACAAGCAGCACTTGCCATGGGTTATTTGTGAAAGGATTCAGGGCCGGATCCAGAAGCCTGGAAACCAAAGCAGAGTCCAGAGGGGTGTCCAGCCCTTCCTGGCAGACAGGCACCACCTGCATGATGGTGACAGCTCCAAACTGCAACTGAGCCCTGTGTGGGTTTTGTTTATTGCCACTGAGGGTGGCAGAGGAGCGAACGCTGCCTTTGGGTGCTGTTTGCTGTCTCAAAGGTGCGGATTCCAAGGCGATCCTTCTGGCTTGCTCTGCTTCACCGTGGTGGGGATGGGGCTGGGGGGCCGTGAGTGTTGCTTTGGTGAAAATGGTTTCATGTTGGTTGTAGTTGAGAGGGTGAGAGCACATCCAAGAGCAGCATTGAACAGATTGTGCTGAGTGCCGTGCGCTGTCTCCATCATCAAACGCGCCCGTTCCAAGGGTAACCAAACGCTGCCATTCCCTGGGAGCCAATAAATTACACCCTGCTTGTTAAAACTGGAGTGACCTTTTCAAGGCTGAGTAGAGCACTAAGTGTGTTAAACGAGCCATGCTTCTTTATCTGGCATGACAGATGTTTGATTTTGTTGACATTTTCAGGAATGCACAAACAATTACGACTTCAATTGTTTACTCGTCAGAGAATGCGAAGCTACCTGATGGTGCTCATATACTGCAGGGAATTGCTCAGTAAATCTTGCTGGGGTTGTTGGTGCCACCTAAGTTTATCAGCATTTAAAAAGGCAAAAGCAATGATTTTTAAAGTTTTTTTACCTTTTTTTTTTTTTTTTTCTTTTGTGGAAAGGTCATTCCTTTCCGATGGGTGATGTTTTAGGCACCAGCAGTACCTCATGGAAGCGTGAGACATTTAACAAATTACTTCCAGGCATTACAGAGAAATTCAGTACTGGCACAAAACTGCGCAAAAAGGCATCTGATTTGGGTACTCCTGAATTTTAGGAGAGTCACCAAACCAAGGAGTATTATGCTTCCTTGGGTGTTCTCTGAATGGATGGGGAGTAGCTGATGGATGTCTGACTGGGAATTCTTTCCCTTTACTTGGGGGCAGACCAGAATTTCTAATTTTTTTGGCAAATGTTTGAGCAAGCATTTCAATTTTCTTCCACTTATAATACCTATTATAGCAACAGAGCACTGTGGAAACACTGCCTGTTGAGAAAATTAGGTAAGGGAGTGATTACAGTCCTTTGGACATTTGTGTGAGACCACTTGAACTGAGCAAATAAATGAAGAATTACACAATATTTATTCAGACATTGCAGCACTGTATAAATAATAATTCTGTGCAAAGACTGAAGTTTTAGGAATTAGGTTTTACAGCTAAGAAGTACAGAATACAGGGTAATGTAATAACAAAGTTTTAGAAGTAGTTTTAATTTCTTCATTCTGTGCATATTCATTCCCAGGTAACAAATATTGGTTTTCAGTGGAACAGAGAGGAACTCCAAGCATTTACATAATTATTGATTTTTACCTGTACACACCATCATACACATACATAAAAAGTGGATGTAAACCAATACATCGGAAAAGATGCATCACATAAAGCTAAATAAGATAGTGGGACAATAAGCTGACATTTTCTTCACACAGTTTTGCTTTTTTACCATATCTATGCACATTTTACAATTCATTTGATATTCAAAACAATTTCTTAATTAGATAGACTTTGATTATAGATTTTGACTATATCCAGCTGCTATTTTATAGCTTCCCTGTCAAAACAAACCCCACAGTACCTTTTGTTAGGACTTCTCAAAAAATTTTTTTTAATATATCTGTATTCTAAGTAATACAAATACATTTACAAGGTCTGTAAAGACTCCACAAGGAAAACCTGAACTTCAGTTGTAAATGTCTGCTTTGTGTCTCATCAGCAGTGCCATCCTTCCTGCCTTAAAACCACATTTGTTTTACAACACTTAAGAGTACCACAGAACTTTGGATCTTTTTGGGGTTTTGAATGCTTTCTAAACTTATAATCTTTTTGTGATAAAAAGAAACTGACTGTGAGAGAAGGACATGCAGAAGATTATAAAGGAGAGGGAGGGAGCAGTGAATTTTTGATAACCTGCAAAACTATATAATTATTAAAATTAAAATTATTAAAATATTATGCAGCCAGATAGTGCATTGCCTTCTGAATGACTTTTGCATTTTACAAAAAGACTGGAAAATTTTAAAGTATTAGCAGCTGGATGGGATTGTCAAATAAGTATTTAATTATTTTTAATGGATTAAATTAAATTTAATTAATAGGTATCAGCACTGATAGCACCAGTGTTGAAAATTCATAGGGTGATAACAGCTAGAAATTGAGAAAGTGTAGTTTTACAGAGTGGCTAGTGATATAATGCAAATTTTTGAGAAGGATGGTGTTTGGGATTGCAGGTAAACAATATATTTTTTTTTTACTATACAGGCTGGTTTTGGTTTTTTCTACATTAACTTTAGTTGAAACTTCTAAGTTTTGGGAGTATGCTTTCCCAAAATCTGCCACTGATCTGATGTTCACAAAATGGGTTGAAAGACTTAAAAAATTGTTCTGTCTGAATAATTTGAGATCGGATACTCCGAACTGCATACCTTGGGTGATAAATACTGCAGAAAATACAAGCCAGAATGAGGAGATCTGTGGCTGATGCTTTATTTTTAGAGCTCTCCTGCAATTGTAGAAGGCTTAACTCAGTAGCATAAGTAGCATAACTCAGTAGCATAACGTAGCATTTTGAAGTGCAGGTGTGAATCCTAATTTATGTTCCTTCAGGAACATCAAAGAATATCCCTGTTTCTGGCACAGAGCTACCAAAACCTGCTCTCCCTCTCATGTGTGAGTTTGGGGTTTAAAACCCTGAATGTGCTGTCTGATCCCCCAGGTGTAGTTTGCACCTGCACAACTCAAACCAGTGAGGAGAAATACCTGGGAGAACTTAGGTCCTAGTTTTTCTCCATTGTTTTATGCCCCTGGAAGGTGGCCAAACACCCTTTGGTGGGAAGTTTCCCTTAACTGTGATTTGTGAGACATTTTAACCTTCACTTAGCACCTCTCACCCAGCAGCATCCTCCACTGTTTCATCTTCAGTGAGACGGTTTGAAATCTTGATTATTTTTCCATTTTTGTCAATAGACTTATCTTGAATTGTCTTCTGTTCCTGTTTGGTCACTAATTTTACAGAGGTCATTGATTCCCAAGAGAGAACAGAGGTTTCATTTCAGCAATCTCATGCGAAAATTGCCAGGGGCTTTTAACAAACGGCCGCTTTCAGCCTCCGATTACACATCGTGTTTTTCCTCTCCAGCAATTTCAGAAAAAAAATCTTTCAGAGTGTGTCTCTGCCAATAATGCCATTTTCAAAGGCAGAACCTGTGGTTATTTCCTCTCCTGCATGACCTGATTTAGTGGGTGCTCGCATGGCTGCTGGAGTGGTATCTAAATTTGGCTGGACGAAGATGATGTGTGTGGTCACCTTCCATCCAGGTGAGCTGTTGTGCATAAGATGAGAGGCTCAGGCTCAGTTTCAGGTGATTTGTGGTGGCTTCCCAGGGGTGTTGCTTTAATCCACACACTTGGAGCTGTTCTGGTGAGGGCCTGCTCTCAGTACCACCCACTGGGCTATTCCACTTTTCAGGTATTGTTTATGGAATAGGAGGGACAGTTCTGGAATTTTTCTAGGAGAGAATGAGCCTCAGTGTTCTAGTAAATAAAAAATAATAATTGCATACAATTGTATTTAAATGTGCTTTTGAGCAAGTGCTGGAAGTCCAGTCTCCTCTCATGTGAAATTAGGTTGACCATGAATTTTATGGGCTCTCTGTAGGGAAAAGTTATAGCACCCAACACCCCATAAAAACATGGGGGTCTGAGCCCTGTCCTTGTGCTTGGTCCTGTCCTGGTGCTGATGCTCTGCTAGGCTTTCTGGGCTTTGCACTTCCCATTCTTGGGTTTTCCTGCATAGCAGGAAAAATAACTGGAAAAAACTTAAAAGGTTACCAGTCTAAAGTCTTACTAGCTTAGGTTTTGCTGACCTACTTAGGATTACAGCAGCTGGCAAATTGTTTTATATAGTTTGATTCCAGAGGTAAAATTCCAATTGAACCGCTGCAGCGTTGCTTTAACTTCAAAGCAGTGCCAAACAGAGAATTAAATAAAATTGAGATAACTTTGAAGTCACACCTTCAGCTACTTCAGTTGTACCTCAGGGAGGCTGTCAGGTGCCCACACACTGCCTCTGGATTATGCAGTGGGCAGAGGAACTTTAGCTGTGCCTAACAATTTAAATCATGTTGGAATTTGCTGGATACCACCTCATTTGTGCTGCCATTCCAGAATATGAAGGACCTTACTTAGGGGTTGCCAGCTTTCCCCTCCAAAAAAAACCCCTTCATAAAGCCAGCACTAAAATATTCCCAAATGGGCTATCCAGAGGCACTTACAGCTCCTGGCAGTGGGTTGGGTTAACAACTGAGCTCCTGCTGTTGGGCTGAAAAGAAGTCTCTGCAGTATTGGAATCTGAGGACAGCACCACACCTGGGAGAAACAAATAGGAAAGAGAAGTGGCAGCATGGTTTTGGAGCACAGGGATGTGCACATTTCCAGAAAAGTTTCCAATTAGCTGTTCCCTAAATCCGCTCTGTGCTATCAGAAACAAGGCCTTGGAGAGATGTATCTTCTTCAGGGAGACACATTTTCTTCAATTTTCACTTCTAATTACCTTGATGGCTCATGGAGGCAAGCAAAAAGGATTTCTCGCTCATATTAATGACCAGTATATTTGTGTTTGTGTTTCCCCTCCCTCCCAACCAGCAAATTCTGCCACTATTTCAGGTAATAGGTTTGGTTCACAGCAAAGCCCCATTTAGCCAAATATCTGTGCTGATTGACTGGCTTGGTGGCTAGCAGGCTTTCCCTCCCTTGAGGAAGAGATCTTCTTGTTTTGAAAAAACATTTAGTCCAGAATTATGGAGCTATGTTTTGTCTTTTTTGTTTGGGTTTTTTTGGTGTTTTTTTGTTTGGTTGGGTTTTGTTTGTTTTTTTTTGTTTTTGCTAAACTTAGTCTAAAGAACCCTCGAGAGCTATGAATCTTAACTTGGTGCAACCAAAATTTGACAAAAAAGAAACAAAACCTCAGACCACACTCTTCCATCTCTATCCTTCCATCACTCGTCATAAGTTTTATATACATTTATAAACAAATACATTTTTACAGGTTTTTTGTTTTGTTTTTTTTTTTTAATACCAGCAATGTACATTTACACATTTTGTTGCTGGCTGTGGCTTGGTCAGGCTCTCGGCAACACTATTTATACAGTGACATTTTTCAAAGAGCTGCACGCTCTATATAGCTAATGGAAAAAGGTGGTGCAACCACAGAAAAGAACTTATTGTTATTCATGGAATACCAAAGGAGAAAATGAAACAGTGGATCACATTAATTCCAGCAAATACTATTATTTTAAACTCATTTAAATTCAAGTCAAACTAGCGTTTATCTTCCCTGTGCAAGCAGAGCAAACAGGGGCTGAGGGGGTGCTCGCTGCTTGCAGGAGGGGCTGCCTCTGAAAAACCCATGAGGAGGGCAGGGGGCAGAGCCCACATTTATGTTTTAATTGAAACAATGATTAATTGCACCAACAGAGGGTCTCACAGTCTCTGTCTTTTCGCCTCGACCCACCATAAGTCACTTGGTGCTACTCCAAATTGTTTTTCCAGTAGCGTATGTCCTAAACTTGCACCATTCCTCCCTGTTTCTCAACAGACGTCTTTTTGTGATAATTGAAGATGTAATTACACTTCTACAAATAAATTACTGTATTACTATGCTCCTCTGATACACGTTCCAACTTCCAATTTAGCAGCCCAGAAACTGCTTTGCCCTGCTATTTCTATCCTAATGTGTATTTTCACATGTTAAAATAATGATTACAATACTGTTCTCACAGCTGTTTGGGGTAGTCCACCGAGGTGGGAACAGGCAGGGGTATTTTCATAGCACTGGATATTGTATCCCAGCTCTGATATCCCCTATTGGGTGTATTGTTTGACCTTTATATAACTTTATTTTCTTGATTATGAAATTGAAATCAACTTGTTCCTTCTTCATGAAGGCAGCGATTTTTTTTTCTTTCCTTCCCTTCTTTCTACATAATAATTCAAATTAAAAAAAAAAAGATATTACTGGACTGAAAAGTCAACCAAGGTAATGAATTGGAGTGCATAGATGTTCTTTACCTTTAAAGGATAAAAATAGTTTGAATCTGCTAGCCCATGCAATACTAAGTTCTACTTTCATATTTTTATCCTCCAGCCCTAATTGTTTATAAACCTCTATATTGATACATATTCAGACAGAAATAAAAATCTCAGACAAGAAAGAAACAAGAAAAGAGTAGCTGATAACTTATATTAGAAAATATTTTTTATTTTCCCCCTACTATTTAATTAGCAGTAAAAAGATCTTAAAGCAATTTTCATAAGTAACTCACACTCTTAATTACTGTACAGGGCACCACATCTGTAAAGGGGTCACAATTTGAAGGAAGAAAAAACTTAGTCCTGGTGTTGTATTTGTATCAATTGTGCAAGAGTTGCCTGCAATAATTTAGAAGTGGGGCTCATCCAAGCCAGTTTCTTATCCCCAAAATGGATTAATACCAGATGCTTCAAAGTACAACTGAACAAGAACTGAAATTTCTGTTCTTTGGGGGATAACAAAAAAAATGTAATTCTCATTGCTTTCTGAAGAGTGGGTATGAAAAGGATATGCTGTCAAATTAATTGCTGAAAAGAACTTCTAGAATAATTTGATTTGAAAAATAATATATAAATTTTCACCAAATCAAAATACCCCTTTCAATGTAACTGAACCCAAGCCCTTCCAGACTTGTCCCTCTGGAACAAGGAGTGTTCCAGAGTAAGAAAGATCCACTAAATGAAAACATCCAAAATATTGAAGCATAAGTACATCTAATTCACATCTGCTCAGATTTAATTCAGAAACTGCTTGAAGACTATGCCTAAAATAATTAAAACGGAAAGCTGTGAAGCTCTCTGGAAGCAAAACAGAGAGGTTTTGAGTTTGTGCCAGAAAACATGAAGGTGAAAATTATAACAGGAAAATTAGGGGAGAAAAATCAGGGATCATTAATGATTTTCCTTAAAATAGGCATCTGGCAAGTAGAAAAATACAATCATTCACACAGATGTGTTATTTCCCAGAGGTCCTTTAACCAGTGCCTTGTTTCCTTCATACTATTTTAATGACAGAGGAGCACCACTTAAATATTGCTTTTTGCTTATTTTAAATTGATTTATCTCCTACCAAGTCAAGCTTCCCTAAAGGGAACCCAAAAGGCTATTTTAAAATAAATATGTCATTGGGCACCCAGACTATTATATAGCTGAGTGTGATGGAACACACTGTTATGTTTCTGCACAACTTAATTCTGCAGCTTGTGGGCTTTAATGAGTCTGATCCATCCCTCTTAATACCAATAAATATCAGTTCATTCATATCTATTTATAGTGACACTTCTGTCTCTAGAATCACTCAGGGAAATCACTAGATTTCCATGCTAGTATCTGTGGTGGGAATGTGTTTGGAGAAGTCATTCTTAAACAAGAAAATGAGGTGAGGAAAAAAAATCCGAGATTCTCTGACTCACCTCTTCAGCAGTCAGCAAACAAACAATGGATTAGGAGGACTCAAAACAATAAACCATAGAATGGGTAAACTGCAAAAGATCAAGACCAAGGTAAATTTGGGGAGCAAATGAAAAAAAAAAGGGCAGTTAAATGAATGAAGTAGTAAATAAGTATGGTTGAGGGAGTGTTGGCTGAATGCACTGATCTTCTCATAAGAATGAAATAAAAAAATGCAACCTGGAGTTGTGTCTCTGTGAAATTAGAGCACAAATTAATTGGTAATTAATGACAGGAGGCACATCTGTCTCAATGACAACCTGTATTGTCCACCCAGGCAACCAGAATAATGGATTTCAGAGTTTGCTTTCTTGAGCAGTGATGAGATCACGGATAATCTAGAAGTAAAAAATGCCTTTGGTTAGAATGCAGACTGCCCCATTTTGCACTAACAGAAAGACCAGCACAGATCTATTAATGCATTTCTGCTGCAGAAGTGAGAACTTCTGAAATCCTAAGGGAACCAATTACTTAAGTCAGGCAGGGAACTTACAGACTTGGTAATTTATGGGGCTTGAAAACAACTGAAAACTGCCTGAGCAACTCATGGAGTTGCCCCCCAGTTCTAAAGGGGCTCATTAATTACAGCCCTGGCAGCATGCAGGAATAACAAAGCTTGCCATGAATGGGGAACACAAGCACTGATTTCCTAACTCACAGTGCACAGGTGTTTCATCAAAACTACAAACTAACAAATACCCATGCTCAAGGAACCTTGAATTGACTGACTGTATTAGTGAAGGCTACAAAATTGTACATTTCCTTTGTAAATGGAAGATTAACTAGTAACAGCACACCACAAACAGAGGTTTATCAAATAGTTTGTCACTAATGTGATGTGTTTAGTCAGCCCTCACACAAAGCGGGGTTGATGTTCCATTTTTGCATGACTTGTGCTAGCACACAAAAACTGTGATTATACAGGGGGAGACAGCACAGAGGAGGTTCAGCTCCTCCATTCCCTCAGCACACAGCCATGGAAATTATGTAAAACAGCAGCAGATGAAAGATTACAAGAACTGTGCTCCACTCCACATCAGTGATTTATTTACCCAAGTTGTTGGCAGGGTTGGAAACAGGGTCATGATTTAGAGGCTACTCATGAGTAGCCCCCAGGACCTTTCCGCTCCTGAATGACTATGATCCATCAGAGTAACAACACAGTGGAAAGAGATAATTACAGTTCTAGAACACATCACAAGAGGAGAAAGTATCTAACATTTCATCCAAAAATAATTGCTTTACCACCCGTGCTCAGAAGTATCTTTGAAAACTAGACAACAAGGGGGGTGGCATTCAGAAAGGAGATCTTGCTTTTAGCACAGTAAAGGAACTGTAAACTTGCCTACCCCACAGGGTGAACCTTCAGAGGTGCTCTTGCAAACACATCAGGGACTCTTTGGGTAAGGAGGAACAGAACTGAGCACTTTAGACTCCCCCCCTGAAAAGAAAAACGTGGCACCCAGGAGCTGCTACGAGGAGCACGTTACCACTCCCACGTACTTCTGCTGAGGGAGTTTGATGAGAAGCTGGCATCCATTCAGATCAGAATGGCAAGGGAACAGAACTTTATGGAACTGTTCAGATTCTGATGCTTTGAGACACGTTAAATGCACTGTGCTGCAGCAGGAATGTGTTTGGTGGTGGGGGGAAAATCAAACCAGAAAAAGTTCTCAACAAAAAAGTACAGAAAGCCATCAGCTCTTTCCAAACACCTCAGATCTGCAGCAGTGTAAGTTTTGGTAACTACAGAATGTTATCAATACTTTTTTTCTGGTCACAGTTGTGTCTGCATCACTGCCTGGAGTCTCATGACTTGGGCAGTGCCCAAGTCCCTGCTCAGAGCTGATACTACAGAGATCTGGGAACAGCAGCTTTTTGGAACTGCTGAGTGTGGAAGAAAAGCCACAGAAAACCCTCACTGAAGTTAAAAATTCTGCAGCATGGATTATGGTGACAGGATACCCACTGCTATAAACTGTCCCAGGTCATTACTCTGAGCAGTAAAAAAAAAGTTCAGTACAATCCCGGTTTTGAAATATTATTTTCCCTACCCTCTGTTTTTATAAATGACAATTTAGTGTTTAATTGAATGGCAATACACTGCAATTTGAAGGGGTTCTCAGTACACACCAGCTGTCAAAAGCACTTCAGGAGTTTCACAAAACACACAGCCCAAGGCCTTGGGGTTTAAGATTTTATTTAGAGACATCCAGCACGGGTTGCAGCTATCATTTCCCCATTGAACAATGCTGTGTAGAAGACTTCAACTCTGCAAGAAAAAGAAAATAAAGAAATTTAAGAGCCCCGTAATAAACATGTATTTTAATTAAAATGTTTTATGTATTTGAGGATTTTTGCTTCATCCACTGTCTGGTTTTGCATCAGAAACCTCAACTTGCATGAAACCACACAGTTCCAAGTGCTCAAATTCAATGTAAGTCTGCTGATTTTGGTTTCCTCCTCAGTCAATGGTGGAATAAACATCAATCTGGAAAAGGAATGATATAATTTGTTCCAATTATGAGATTCCAATGAGCACTGTTATCTCCTTTTAAGAACTATCTGTGTCACTGAAGATCCTGAAAAATGTTTAATTTCTCAGATTACAGACAGTGCTAGGTACTTCCAAAGTGGAATCACCTGAGGCCAAACTGAAGAGGGCTTTCAACTGGAAGTGGCATGGTTTCACAGTCTGAGTCATGTCTGAGGCTTACCTTCCTAGGACCATCAGCAAGTACCAATTACATTTATGTAAATAACCTTTTCTTAATTGGACATTAACCTGTGAACGATGTAGATGGCGAGACTGTTTTGATACAGGTTCAAGAAAATGCAATTTTCCCCCAAGCTCAATCTGGCACATCAGAAAGCGTTTACAGCATCACAGAATTCTCATCCTGCTCTGTCACATCACACGTGCCAATGTCTCCCAAAGGTCACACCAGGTGCCCCTTTTTATTCCCTCAGGGGGGGAAGCAGACATGGTTTTGGTGACAGCCAGAAGCTGCAGGCAGAGAGGAGTGGCCTCTCGGGAGGCAAAGGTCACAAAGCACAGAGAGCAGCAGCTCTGTGACACCAACTTCCACCTGCTCACTGTTTCAGTTATTATTATGCAACTGCAGACCACAACACTTCAGCACCTGCACTGCAACAGGCTGACCATTATAAAGGTTTCTGACGAGGTCAGGCTCACTGAGTTCCACTGTGCTATGAAATCCAACAAAAGTAGCTACCCAGCCAGTGCAGCTACAGCCTGTCCTCTTCATTTCTTCAGGAGCTGGTGTCTGACTATGAAGAAAGGGGCACCAAATCCACTCCCGAAGAACACACACATCATCCCGAGCAGCCGCCACTTGTTGTCCACTGAGAATGGGAGGTTCTAGAGGGACAAAAAAAGGGGAGTTTTACTTTTGCAATCAAAGCATTAATTCCTTTCTAATCCACCCAGAAGTGCTACGAATCTCAGAACAAAACAAATATGCAGTTTCAAAGCATTTTATATATTCCTTAAGGAAAGAGACACAGTATTCATGGCAATAAGTAACGTTCCTGTATCTTATGGGTATCTAAAGGGAAGCTGGAGATGGAGTTCATCATGATGAATTACAGTACCAGGATAAAAGAGTAGAGATTCTAGCTGAAAGAAGAAAGATTTCAGCTGGATACTACAAAGGAGTTGCTTGCCGTGAGGCTGGAGAGGCCCTTGCACAGGTGTCCAGAGCAGCTGTGGCTGCCCCTGGATCCCTGGAGTGTCCAAGGCCAGGCTGGACACTGGGGCCTGGAGCAGCCTGAGACAATGGAAGATGCTCCTGCCCATGGCAGGGGGCGAAAAATGATTTTTAACGTCCTTTCCAACTCAAACATTCCATGATTACAGCCTGCATGTGACCTCTGGAGGTCACCTCGTCCCCGCTTCTCCTCTCTCTCCAGCCCTAGGTGGTGCCAGTTTGCTGCAGGTTTCATGGAGTAAAATGTAAAAGCCCCTGAAGATACATATCCTCAGCGCCCCGAGTGTCCTGGCATTTCATTATCTTCACTGTAAAGAATTTCCTCTAATGAGTTATACACACAAAAGTAAGCTTTTAGACTGAGAGCTTGAGAAAACACTCCAGGTACATCAGAAAGCGTTTACAGTATCATTGTTACCCCTCATAACGCAACGCTCATCATCTGTACCACCGCAGGAAAGGGCGCTAAGGTCCGTCACCACACGACCTGCGCTGCCGTGGCTGCACGGGCACCACCGCGCCACCCCAAAGCCCACACAACACCAGCCAGGAACAACGCAGCCACCAATCCCCACATCGCCATCCCCCTCCCCACGACCTTCAGCGAGCCAGGATACTGCTGCCCACCTTCCCGGGTCCATCCTCATAGTGGCTGCGGCGGATGGCGGAGGTAGCGAATCGACGGACACCGGCGGACAACATGACAGGGATAAGAGACGGCAGCCACTCGTCCGCCCTCCTTCGACCTTCCCGAGAGCGGCGCGGCAGACGGGAGACGGAACCGGAAACAGGAAAGAAGAGGAAGCTGGCTCCAGGGGCATGACGGGAGTTGTAGTTCCTTACGGTCACGTGGTACCAAACAGCTGCCCGCGGTTGGTCTAGCCCCGCGCACGCTCCCCGAGGGTGAGAGAGTCCCGCTCGGTCTCGCCGCCATTTTGTGGTGGCTGGGGGGCGGCGGGAAATGGCGGGGGGGGCTGAGGGGGGCGACAGTTCAGACTCTTAACTACGGCTCGTGG
>VWYI01047055.1:28036-43498 GCA_013399455.1 Anthoscopus minutus
TCTTAACTACGGCTCGTGAGCTGCACTGGACCGCTTTTGATGTAGAGCTCATGGATCCCACTAAATGGACGAAAAACACAGTTACAGAATGGTTTATGTTGGAAAGAACCTTAAAGCTTACACTGTTCTACGCTTCCTGCCCCCTACGGGTAGGGACATGTTCCACTGCCCCGGGCTGCCCCAAGCCCTGTCCAGCCTGGTCCTGGACACTTCCAGGGATCCAGAGGCAGCCCCAGCTGCTCTGGGTGCCTGTGCCAGGGCCTGCCCACCCTGCCAGGGAACAATTCCTGCCAATGTCCCATCTATACCTGCCCTCTCCTCGGCTGCATCCGTTCTCCCTTGTCCTATCCCTCCATTCTCTTTATTTTTTTAAAAGGATTCCTCTCTTTCATGGTATATGGTGGTGATTTGTACATGACTTATTTATATGGTATCGCTACCTTTAGTGATTATATTGCTGCCTGTTTAGGGAAGCTTTGGCAATGTGAGGGGAAAGACTGACCCATAGCACCCTTCCTGTTTGCTGAGGGATTAACAAAGTTACTTCTCATATTGGTAGTAGTCTCCCTCTGTGTTGTTACATGGATTATTTTAGAGACTTTTTTTTCAGGAAAAGGAAGTTTGGTGCTGCCATCTCAGTTTTGAAAGGAAGCAGGTTTTTTTTTCTGCATATCTATGTACTGTTAAAAGATAGAAAACCAGGATTTTTATGCTCACCAAAGTAAGAGTTTAATAAAAACTGGTCGAAATGACTTTGAGAACTGAGGCCTTATTGTATTAGTGGTGGTCCTTGACCATCAACAGGTGTTATTGGACCCTAGGACACCTTTTGTTATTATTCGGGGGTCTAGTTGTCATGTCATTAGCTAGTTGTTTTTCAGATATGTCTTCCTTTGGTTGGATAGACTTTATTTGTCAGAGTTTGAAATACTTTTTTTTCCTTCCATTTGCTCATTGTGAGGCATATTCAAACATACTTTCCTATTGTTAAATGCCATTGCTCTTCAGGCAGCCAGGCCTCTTCTCCTCCCCCATTCCCCCTTCTCAAGCATTTTCTAATTGTAATTAATGGCACAATAGTGCCAATGGATAGAGCCATTAATGGCTCTGCAATCTGCTTATCTTTTTAACAAATGTTCTTGTTTTAATGTGGTTCTTCTTATCCTGGAGTGGATTTTATAGTGTTGCTGCAGAAGAGTTGCTGAATAGAGGCATAAAGATTCCTTTTACACAGTTGCATTAGCAATAGCAGTTTAATCCTGGATGCTCTGCAGATATTTTCTCTGTAGACAGAAGCGAGGATGATCTCCAGGTAAATATGATTAGAGAGTGGTAGATACCTCGAGCTGGTTTACAGCCGGGGAAATAGAGCTGAACACTCAAATCTGTTCTTCTTCAAAGCACAAACAGATACAAAGTAAGTGCTCACCAGCCATGGAAAGCCATGGAGAAGGAGTTCGGAGTAACAGACTCGGGATGGCATTGATTGGAAATTTGGCAAGGAATGAAAGCTACTATCTTCTGAAGTGTTAGAAATACGATTATGATGAGGGTAATCAGGTAGCAGGGCAGATTTTTACAGGAGATGCCAAGTGTTCCACTGTATGCCTTTATGAAAAGGCAGTCTAACTCACACACAGACTGTGGGAATTACAGAATTAAGTACTGGGTGAAATTCCCTGGCCTGTGCCTTGCCTGGGATCAGAATGGGTGATTATACTGGTACCTTACCGCTTTTAAATCCACGAATTTTTGATTTTAGGCTGCTTGTTCACATACATCTTTTTATGTCTACCATTTTTTTTCTCCCTTTAAAAAACCTATTGCTTTTTGCCAGGTTATCTTTTTCATCTTCAATAATATGTTACATTTTGCTGCTGTGAATATGACTCAGTGATGGGTTCTTTCAGGTGCTGCTTGCTTACTCACTTTTCCCCACAAAGAATGTTTCTCTTCTTGATCTAGATGCCAAAAAATACGAGAAAAAAACCACAAGTAGCTAAAGAAAGTAATGCATAGGATCCATCTCTTATGATCTTGATGGAAGAAAGAAGCATTGAAAGCTTAGTGTATTTTTTACAAAACACACAGGGCCATACTTTGGGGGCTCAAAGTGTCAATCACTGAGACAGAGTGAGAGAACCAAGATAAAATTCGTACTGGCTTTTAAAATCCTCTTTTATGAGTAAGTAAACAACTGTTTTTAAATGCTGAAATTATGAATGATCAAGTTCAGATATGTGTACTTCACAAAAGCTTTTTAATAGCATAAACTCCCTAAACTGTTTTGCTAGTGTCATGGACAGAGGGCTCAGGAGACAAAACAACTGTTGGTGACACAAAAACATTGCTTTACTACAGAAATTATCCTGTTTTTGTTGACATGATAAATTATTTTGTCTAGCATTCAACTTAGGAATTAACCTCCCTTCAGTCATAAGGTCAGGTATTAAACACAAGATTAAGCAGTTGTTAAATGCTAAGTAATGAAAGGGAACAGGTAAATAGAAGCTGGGAGAGACATAAAATATAATGGATATTAATTACATGTTTTTAAGCAAAACTATGGGTTAATGAAAATATCTCTGGCAGAATATTTTGTCAGTCAGTCTAATTTCACAATTGTAGAAGAACACCTTTCATAAGGATAATTAACTTGCCGCATTTGTGATAATTTTCTTCCACAAAGTAGGTGCTCTGATACATTTGTATCTCACTAACATAAAATAAACAGTACTATTAAAAATAACGTGGGGATCTTTAGCTGAAGAAAGAGGTGTTGGTATGTGAAGCATTTGTATTTAGCAGGATGTGAGGCTGAAAACCTTGATGTGAAATTGTGGCAGTTTTGGTTGAACCAGGGGAAATGCCCATTAAGTGTGGTGGCTTGGGTTCGCTCATCCAGCACACCTATCACCATTTAAAAAGCTGTATGCAAGAGAGTTTTTACAGGGCTTTTTTATCTTTAAATGTGATTTTACACAGGTGTATTGAGCTCCCTTGAGTGGTTTAACAGCATGTCAATATTCAAAACTAGCCAGCTGGTTGGTTCTGTCAGGTTTGAAGGAAGCTGCCAAGTTTTTATTAGGAATGATTTCTGTAGCTGGTGGATTTTTCCTTATCTAGAAACCAAACTTTGTTAAACCATGACAGAAATACAGATAGTTCAAAAGAGTTATTATTCATAGGAGATACTTGCCTTGATTTCAGAGAGCCCACATAAGTCTCAGGCAAGTGAAGTACACTAGTGAAAAGAATTGTCCTTTGGAACCAGTTACAGATTTGATGTAGGCATTGATAGCAAAAGGATGCTCATGGGAAGAGGCTGCCAGGAGAAGTAGCATCTTTTATTCCTCCATTATTGCTGTTAAAACCAACCAAGCTTCCAAATGCACAAGCCTTCCTTAAGGTGTGAAACAGAGTTACTTTCAAATGTAAATATTCTCTGAAAATAATTTTTTCAGGGCACAGTTCAAAGGACACTTTCCTGTCCCCAGCTGTTCTTTGGACTGGATCATTTCACAGATCCAGTTCAAGGTGTAGTGGCACAAAGGCTTAACTGGCCCACAGAAATGTGTGAAACAGTTGGAGCATTAAAAAGGTGGAAATGAATGCATAGAATTAGTGCTTGTCTTGGCAGCAGCATCAGTTTATATTGGCAGAAAGAGCTCGTCCAGCTACAGCTTTACTGCAAATACCTGTGTATTATTTGTTATTAGGGCATGAGGAAATGATCACATGGGACAAATCAAACTCTTTCCCAAGCCTCAGATGCTGCTAATGCCTAGTGCATTTATTAATTATATTTCCCATGATCATTCATCATGATATTCAAGATAAGGTGGTAGATATTAAAATATTACTTAAGATGATTTCAGTGTATCATGATATGATATGATATGATATGAACAAGGGAATAAAATAATTGGAAATTTCACTTTGTACTATAATATCTTTATGTGCAGTCATCTTCCTGACAATCTGCTGTTCTCATTTTGTCAGCCACCACTCCACAAATTGTCTTTAGGACTCTATAATTAACATTTTTGACCTTTTACAGTTAACATGCTAACATAAGAGTTAACATATGCAGCTCAAGTTACTGATCTCAACCTGAATTAAAACACTCTTATTTTTGTGTCTGTTTGAACTCCAAAATTGGGCCTGTGCTTTGTAATTTCACCTGTTAACTCTGGTCGTACCATTTGGTTTGCCATTACGATTGTAGGGGGAAGTAACACAGGACTTTAGGAATTCATACTTTTAAGCAATCATGGATATGAAAGTTCTGTTGGAACTTCTTTGCTGTGACTGTTTATTAGTGTAGTTTTTTAGTGAAAACCACAGGTAGTAAGAAAAGTTGAGCACAAATTTATAGATTTGTGCTCATGGAAGCAGCTAAGGTGGGTGTGCATAGTGACAAAACCACAGTTTTGGCAATGTTCCTAGATGAATTTACTTTCACATTGTTTGAAATAGTTCAAAAATTGCCCCTTCATGTAGGTGATTCCTTATGGAGGCAGAGTCCCATTTGTATGTACTATCAGTATTTAAGCAGCTGAAATACATGTCTACCAATAATATTTTACCCTGACAGAATTTATTTTTTCATTAGTCTTTTGCAGTATTATCTTCCAAAAGACCGTTTAAAATACGTGAGGGAAGGTTGGTTACACAGAACCTCTTCTAGAGGCTTCACCAGGATACAGCACTTGCACAGTGAGTAAGAGCCTCTTTGCATTATTTATTTTGTCTTCAGGTCTTTCTCTAAAATGGAGTATGTAAAGCTCTGTATTTTTATTGCAGACCAAGACAGTTGGTTTGCAATTACAGCAAGCAGCATTATAATTACTTGCATTTTGAGCTATCTCATTGTAACAGCCATTGCTTGGTTGCTGAAGCTTGTGCCTGAAGGAGATCTTTTGTGTGTAGGAATATCTTAGGAGCCCTGAAATCACCGTTTTTCCGTGGAGGTGCAATACTCAGTTTACTTGGTGGTTAAAGCAAAAAATGCCCATAATTTTTCTGTGCTTATTTTTTCTACAGTTTAAAAAAGATTTTTTTAAAGACTTCCTAATAGTTTCTCCATCAAGAGGACGGTATGTGGTTCAAAATATGCATGGGAGTAAAAAAGAGCCCTCAAAATACAGTTACTGTAGTATACGTATGATATATATGATTCACATACTTGTCATATATTGTTTTATGTCTTTTTCAGTCATTACAAGTCTTTTTAATGTATTAATATTCCTGTATTATTTGTAAAACTTATTTATAAAATCTTCCACTGATGCCTTGCTTCTAGCTGTTCACAACTATACATACTATCACCCTCACCTGAGGTAGGTGAAAGACTTGCATATGTCTTAAAAAAATAAAAATTGAGTTAAAAAGAAAAAAAGTAATGAATCAAATTTTTTTGTCCCTTAATCTTGCAAAGAAATACTGAGGGGTAGAGCTCCATTTAATAAAATCAGTGTTGTCAACAATCTTTTAGTTGTTTCCAAAGCCATGATAGATATTGTGAACGTTTCCTAGAGAAATGTATTCTCTACAGTAGGCTAAAATTTGTGACATATTGGGCTAACCCATAAATGCTGCTGAGTTTTTGAAGGAGGTGTTTAACCTACCCAGGTCTTTTTTTTTTCACAAGTTAAAAGACCAATTACACTCAAACTACCAAGTCAAGCAGTTGATGTACAAGGAATTAGAAAGGGCTTTTTTTTTGTGTAGACAACATATTCAATGGTGTATGTGGTAAAATGGTATGCTAAGATATCAAGTTCCTGTAATTTCCATGAAAAGGAGTGACCAAGCATAAGAACCAAAATCTGAGGAGCTTTTGCCTAGTGTGGTGTTTGTTTTTTTCAGTCCTTGCAGCAATACGCTGGATGATTCCCAGTGCTGAGAGTTTCTGTGAGACAATGTCAAAAGAAATGCACCAGTTAGACTGAAATAAAGGTGGAGGGAGAAATGCTTTTCTATTAGGTACTTTTCATTCAAAAAATCACTTTTAATTATTGAAGGTCAATTTTTGTTCCTCTATAACTTATTGTAACAATGTAATTACACCTCTGTTTACTATTATTTTAAGTACTTTCACAGTGCACTTTCTGGACTGATGTTTCCAGCATCTTCTAGTTTGCTATAAACAAGAACTCTCTGCAGTATTACTCTCTCTCTCTAATTATGGCAGATGGTTTAGCTGCTAAGCAAGTATTTCTCTAATTTTTCTTGCTTATATGTTGTTAGCCTATAAATTCACCTGTGACAACAGCTTTTAATTGTGTCTTTTACAACAAGGATGCCTGGCAGTGTGCTTACTGCTGACTTACCATGATGAAGGAACAATAGCTGATGTTTTTACAATCCATTCTCAGGTACCATACACACACATGCCAGTGTTGGCAAGAGGTGAAATTCTGTAATTTCAGTTTTGACATCAGTGAGGATATAAAAATGATTTATCATCTTAGTTCTGAGTGCTCAAAGCTGGAACTTCTGAAGTTACTGAAAGTGTCTGGAGGTGCACTAGCTCAAGGGGCCTGATGAGATGCACCCACAGGTCCTGAGGGAACTGGGTAATATTTCACCCTCCTGCAAATATATGACAAGGAACTAGGCACATTTCTTATGATATTTTGATTCATTAGTAACAGTCCAGTTCAGTATAGCTATTTTATTTACATGTGAGCTTGTCAGTTCCTCCAGTGACCTATTCACTGGTTTCTTCTCCAAACAGTTTTTCAGAATGTTTTTGTAATATGCTGGTGAAATTGAGTGTATCACCTGTCAGTGATCACTATCATGACATATTATCTGTTTGAAATGTTGGATGTGAAGTCTGCTGGTGGCCTCTGGTTTATATTTATTGTGCATCCACATTATCACCTGTGTTTATGAGGTCAACAAAGAGTCTGCCAAAGCACAGACACTTCTCGTGTCCGAACTGGCTCTTGGTCAGCAGTCAGGCATGCTGAAAGTGCAGTGAATCTTTGTCTTGGACTTGGTTATGTGTTTTCTATGTAATTCAGGCTGTACTGACTCGTTAGCTTTAAATACGAACTTGACATGAAATGACAGTGATGAAGATTTACATCATCTTCATTACAAGCACTAACAAGGTCATTCTGCTAGAAAGCCTAGGGTCAAGTTTTACCAGTCAAATGAACAGGAGGAAATATTTTACTGATAAACTTTTCACAATTGAATAACCACAAGGTTTATTTTGCAGTGGCATTTTCAAAACGTTTGCAACTACTGCCTTACTGTAGGGTACTAAGTATCCAAAACAAAGTTTGTGCCAAGCTGCAAATTGCAAATGCAACCCAAGAGCTGAGTAACCACTATTTTTCCAAATGGAAATCTCAAGTTAGTATTTTGCTTTATAGTTTGGCAGTGGATCTGCTTCTGTGACATATCCAAATATTTTTGTGGAATATAAGCTGAATTTTGGTAGTGCGCAAGTTCCTATGCTGGAATGTTCTGTGTGAATGTTCTTCTCCACCTAAAACTGGATGTCTTTTAACAAACAAATAGTGTTTGTTTGGTCCACTCTGAGGTGCCATGGGAGAGTTTCCTGCTGTTTCAGGTTTATGTGGCAAGGTTTTGGTAGTGGAGTACTGCAGGATAAGGTCCTGAAATAGCCAGCCTGTGTTAGGAAAATTTGGCCCTCCTTATTTTGGAAATCATTAACTTGACTCTCCCTGCACTCCTTTTGGTTCCTCTCAAGTCACTGAACTCCAAAATCCTTATTCAGGGCTTTACTTGAACATTTTTAAAAATCTTTTTTATCAGCTTAATATTTGTTCCTGAGATTAAAAAAATCCTCTTAAATGTCTGAAGAAACAACTCTAGAATTCATATTAGGTGGACTTACTGTCATTTTTAATCCTCTGTGGCTCCAAACTTTATTAGATTTTTGATGTATTTATCAAATACCTTGAACAATTTCTTTTGCTCAAAAGGTTATCTTTTTTTCATGTCTCATCTTTGTCTTGTTCTATGTCTTGAAGAGATGCGTGCAAAACCTTCCCTGAAGAATTTGGTAACTTCAGCAACTTGTCACTGGGACCCAGCTCTCTCCTTTAAAATAGTTCATTTTATAAATGGCACTTCAATACATTTTATAAAAGGAAATCATTATCAACTAGACATGGGGATAGCAGTGGATTTTTTTTCCTGCACATACTCAATTGCTTCACGAAATTTCATTTCACAGTTGGAAACTTGACTCCTGACTAGAGCTGTATGATAGTGCTGATTTTTGCTTTGACTGTTGAAGTGTAAAAATAGCTAACTTTGCAAGAATACAGCATGTTTAATCCAGCTCAAGGGTGTCACATTGTTGTAGAGCAAGTGGTTCTTGTCTTTGAAAATAACCAGGCTGAAGTAATGGAAATGTGAAACAGAAAAATGTCATTTGCCTAGATGTACTCAGGTTGAATCAAGGGCTATTTATTGCTTGTCTTAATTAGAAATCAAGATTCTGAATGGCTAATTCTTATTTAAAATTATACAAAGCTGAGCAGATTGATGGCCCATTGTGCATACTTGTTTCGTACTGTTCTGGTAGCACATGGCACAATTAAATCCAGGTAAATGTGCTCCCTTTTGGCTCCTCAGAGCAGGGAGCAGGGCCTGGACAGCTGGGACATTTATTTCTGCTGGAGATGACACTTTTGTTATGGAAGGACAAGCACATGACTGAGTGCCTGTTGCTGAGTTTTGCTTGAAACTGCTTGTAGAACATTTTTTGGAGCAGTTTTTCAGATAAATAGATAGCATGGGTGGAAATGTTCTCAAAGCTTCAGCTGAGTGAGCATTCAGGGACGGGCTGTAGAAATATGGGGCAGATACACAAAGTTTCTCTAAGAAACTCAGTTCTCCCGCAGCTTTTACTTACATTCATAATGTCAGACATCAACTTTTCATAAAAATTTTTTTTCACTGATAGAACTTTCTCCTAGATTATGTCTAAAGCATGAGAATTGCACATGTAGGATGAGAACACTGAAGCTTTTTGTCTCTTGAGACTGAGGGTGCATGCCACAATGTTATCTCAGTTCTTGCCTCTGCTCTGTATTTCTGGGTTTTCTTTCCTTCTGAAAGTACTTGTAAATCATATTACAAGAGGCAAAAGTTGTTCTAATATTTATTCTTTTTCCTCAAATCTGAAGTCTCTTTCTAGGCTTCCTTGGAAGATCTCTTGAGACCTTTTAGTCTGTTAATGTTTTATGGGATTGCCTTAAACTGCATTCCATCTCTTGGGTACTTGATGCATGGAAGGTGATTTGGAGAGAAGGTTGGAATGAAGCAGAAGGCTGGGGCTGGAAGCAGATACATAAAGAAAGGATGTTTGGGAAATGTGGAAAAAACCAGTGGAAAAAAATATAGGGGATTGGATGACATATCCATGAGATAACAGCATCAGCTTTGTGTTCTATGCTGCCATTCCCCCATGGATTCAGCAAGGCCTTTTGGGGTACAAATACTTGATGGTGCTCCAGTATGTGCTGAAGTGCATCCCAGACTAGGATTGGCTTTACAAGTGAGCTCATGTTTTCATCTGATGCATCTGATTTGATGTCTTGATAAAATGAAGGCAGTAACACATCATTCTGTCATCGCAGTCTCCAAAGGGCATGTGAATGTTATAAGGAAATATCTGTTAAATATCTTGGAATTAGAAGTGACAATATAATAAACACTTTCACTTTGTATTTATTGTGCCTTGTGTGATGTTTATTCTTTTGCTTCCTACTGAGAGTATTATATTTGTTGAGAGGATACATATGTTTTCACATCTGCCATTCTCTCAAGTAAAACATTCAAGAAGCAAATTGTTGTCCTGAATGTTGTGCAGAGGCATACTAGTGTTGGTGATATGATACATGATGTATCATGCATGTCATCATCATACATGTGATGATGACAATTTGTACTTAAGATAGTTTTAAGTTCTTAATTATGGGATTTTTTTTACAGAATATTTTTGTGCAAGTCCTTGTTCGCTTGAAATCTCCCTCTCTTAAGTATTCCTAACACTCCTAACATTCTGTGCAATTCTACTTCCCTAATTTGCTTTATGGACTTTGTGAAGGCGTTTTATGACAATTTAGCACTTTTTTTTCCAGAACTTCCAGCCAAATTTACACAACTGTTCTTTGAGAGCTAGGCCTAGCTTCAAATCAGCTGATTGCCAAAGAAGATTGCATAGTCTTTTACTTTAAAGGAGATTTTAAATCACTTGCTCACGAGTCCCACAGTGGCTTCAGCCTTAGGAGGCCTTCCTTGAGAATCATATTCATTCCCTATAAAGCTAAAATATGGGGCATTTTCAAATTTCTCCTTGAATTTATGGCAAGCAAAGAAAGAAGAGTTGTGGAGACAAAAGTTCAAATCTGAATGTAATTTGTGATTTAGATCTGAAGGGGTCAGCAGCAGGTGCAGTCTGCTAATTTTTTCTCTTTGATCGACAGGAAGAATGATCTTAGTGTTTTTCTTGGTCTTGTGCCTTTAGCTGTGTGGTCTTTTCAAGAAAGTCTTGTCATAATCAGTGTTGCAGAGGTGATCCAGCATCTGACCACAGGAATTCTACAGAAAATGCAGGTGCAGGGAGGGTTATGCTGCTGTTTAGTGCCTTTTTGCGTTACTCCTAATGTATATTAGTCCTTCCTCTAAGTAAAAACTGCCTCCAATAATGTATTTTAGTGAGTCTCTTTTCTAGAGAAATTGTTAATAAATACATTTTAAAATCCCATGATGGTTTCTCTAAGCAGTGTGTCAGAATTGCTGGCTATTTCTGTTTATATACAGACATTTATAACCTTCTTAATTTGACTGAGGAGACTAAAATGAGAGGTTATCAGAAGAAAGTGAATTTTTCTAATTTCTACTTATTGGATTAGACTTATGGGGAGGACAAAAAGTCAATAATTTTTCTAAGTGCGTGCAAAGAGAGATCTTACAGGTCACATTTGGTATGGTGCAAGGGCTTATGAGCAGTTATATTGATGCTCATGACAGTCAAATAGGAAAGCTGTGTCCTGGTTATTCAGTGTACAGGCCTTAACTTTAGGACTTCCAAAGGGACAGGAAATTCATGAGGAAGGCCATGGGAGATAATACTGACATGAGACTTGAGCTTACCACAAGTTCTGCTGTGCATGACCTGAGGTGTCACTACAGTGGCACACAAAATGAATGAAGACATAAGTAACAAATAAACACTCCTTTTTCTTAACATGAGATACTTTGTTTTTATAATTTTATCTCAGAACATTGTGCTACAGGAAAATGTGATGAGTACTTGTAGAGTCCTTATGCAATGTAGTATAAAGAGTTAGAGTTCACAGAACTAATCTTAAACTTAAAAATACCACAAATGTTCAAAATAACAATTTTCCACTGATTTCAGTGGGACCAGGATTGTTCTGAAATTTGACTACCAGTCAGTCCACAACTCTGTAGATTCTCTTTGTTAGTTGCAGGGGGATGTCTGAGACTACTTTAATTTGCACCCTGGAATTACATCCTTTATTTACTGATTGATACAGTAGAATAAACCAGATCAAATGAGGAATAACATGTAGAGTTTTGGGGTTTTTTTTCCTAAGCTTGCAGTGTATAAGGAAGCTGGTCACTGCTTGGCTGTAACAGCAGTTGTAAGTCTTTTACTGCATTTTCTGTGAGTTTGCTCCAAGTCTTGGGTTTCTTGTGCAGGTCAGGAATCCGTGGTCCCTGCTGCTGAATGCATTTTTCCCTTACCCCATGGCAAAAGGAATGGATTGGTTTCTTGCTTCTGATCCTGGTGTGAAGCCTGTCTCACTTGGCTTCAGCCTCAGCATGGGGCTAGTAGGGCACTTGTCCACATCTGCCTGGAGTGGTTAGGGGCATGGGAATGTTATGAAAAAAATCCAAAAGATAGATCAGGAAGCATGAGAAAGCAGAAGGAACATCTTATATTTATGTGTGAGGGAATGATAAATAAGGTGCTGTTGGGTGTTTATATAAACACATATAGATACTGTATATATATACACTGTGTTTGGATACAGCTATAAAAACAGAAGCAGCTAGGAAAGCAACTTGGATATTTCCTGTCAGAATCTTTCTTTGTCTGAAGGTATTCCTTGGCTGAAACTGAAGCTAGAGAAATTCCCTGGGAAAATGTTTTAAATATCTCACCCAGACTTTCCCACTGGTGTTTTATATTGTTTGCAATGAAATCATGCATCAATGTTTTAGAGAGCAGAGAATTTCAAAATCGTGACTTCATGCCCTCTGCCCTTTTCTTACCTTTACAGGGAAGAAATGAAAAATGAATGTTAACATGACAGGACCTGCTTTAGTTTGACTGAGTTCTGTTTTCCTTCAAGATGACTTATTTTTAAGGCCTGTGAAAATATCTCTACTTCACAGCCATAACAGCCAGAAGAAAACAGATTTCTACGTGGACCTTCAGTGCCTCCAGGCCACATACAGATGTCTGTGGACCATCCTGTGGGTCATGGCAGCATGTGGCAGAGCATTTTGAGAGCTGTTTTTCCCTGTGAAATAGCAATACATGTATTACAATCAGAAGACTCTTAGTTTAGTTTTTGTTTGGAGTTTTGTTGTGCTGGTTGTTTTAGTTTATTTGTTAATTTGTTTATTTAGTTTATTTGTTAGTTTTTGTGGCTTGTGTTTTTTTTAATCAAACACCAGAACTGTAACAGTTGTGCAAATAGTTTAAAGAGAAATGTCTTATACAATGGCATGTTGCCTCCTAAAAATGTGTTTCTGTCTTTCCCACAAAAGATGGCCACTATGATTATTTTGTATCTGCAAAATGCTTATATCTTATTTTTCTTACCCCTGAAAAGATGTGAGGCGTTCATTTCATTGTGAGTTTGAATTGCTGCTCATTCTGGACCTGAGCAGTTGTTACATGTGTTATCTTTAGTCAGCACTGTTTTCAGTAGGTTTTACTCCTAAACCAGCTCCAAATAGAAATAAAGGAGGAAGAATGCAGTTTGTGAGGTTGGCCTTTGCATAGCAATGTCTTCTAACATGTGAAGGAATTGGTCTGTTGTCTGTGCAGCACCAGCAGAAAGCCTCAGCTCCTGTCACCATCAGCTGGAGCAGGGAATACAAATGAGCTTTACAAGAGGCAAAGGGGGAAGTGAGGAACGAGTGAGATGAATGTTAAACAATTTAAATAGTAGGTGACAGCTATCTGGCAGGCATCTGGCAGCTACCAGGTGGTAGCTGTGTTGGACAGGAACCAGTTAGGGGATGCTGACACAAAAGAGGTGCTGGAAAGTAGGTGATCGTAATGAGAAAACGGGCGAGGTGTTCTCCCCAGCTGCTGGAGCACCAGCCAGAGAAAATACATGCTGAAGGACCTTTGAAGGTCACCAATCCAACTAGCCCATAAACAGTGCTAACATTTCTATTGTGTGTGCAAATGTTGAAAATGTCAATTACTGCAATGAGCACTGCAATTTACTTGTGCAAACTGATAAAACACAATAGGGAATATCCAGTTAATATAATGTTTTCATTCAGCCATCTAATGTAAAGAAAGCTTTCTACTCAAGATAGTAGCTGGATAAGGCACTTTCTTATAGAGTGACAAAACAATAATACTAAGTGCTGTAAGAAAGGCTTTCTTAGGTGAAATATAATTTGAATTGTAGTAGTTGTAGGTTTCCTTTAAATATTTTAGTACCTAATAAATATTCCAGCAACAATGTAGATGAATTTTAACAGAGTGTCTTGCTGGTACTACACATGCTAATTTGCAAGATTTACAGCAATTACCATTCCTGAAAGCTAAAAAATAGTGAGTTATTTCATGAACACATAAAACAAGGCCTTTGAAAACATTTATCGGGACTCTTAAAATGAAATATTCAGCTCAGATATAATTTGGGATGGATACAAAATTAAAGTGCGCTGTCATTCCTGACATTCATAAAAATAAATTATTGTGTATTGTTTCCTTCTCTTTATTTCTGAATACAGATCAGTATGAAAGAAACTAGATAGTGTCATTCTCTTCTTCCTGAGGGTGTTGGGAGTTTGCTGTGAGCACATCCAAGTAGCCATTTAACCCTGGAAGCCAATAAACCTCTTTCATAAGCTTATGTCTGGAAAACTAGGAAGATTAGTCTCTTAAGAAACCACAACTCTTTGTGAAAAATATATTAAGAAATTTAATTCACTTTTATTGCTTTTCCCCCTCCATACATTCCTTAGTTATTTAATCTGCAGCTATTCCAGTATATCATGTGTAGGGACTCTTAAAGGGGAGGCAGAGGGGATAGCACATGAGAAGGAATTCATGGTGTCTCAGTTCAGAGTTAAAACTTATATTGTAGTGAGATCAGTGGGAGAAAAATCTGTTGATTACTGAGAAAGGTCTTATCACCAACATTTGTCTAGAAGTTCTGTTAGGGGATTTAAGTAAAAGAATTTGTGTGTACACAGCCCTCCCTCTCATGCTTATTCTTCTCTTGAGTTACTAGGTTCATGCTGTTTATGTGTATACCTGTACATATATTTTCACATCATATGCTATTGGGTAAATATTGCTTTTTTTCCCCATCTCACTTAGGGATCTTGTACTGATCACTGTAAGTACTCTAATTCAAAATATTTTTCTTTAATCGTACATCTATGTTTTTTAATTTGAGATCAAGCCTCTGACATTCTGTACTTCCATACAAACTATTCTCTCAAAATGGTACCTATAGAAACATTTTGAAGATTGACAAGGAAAAACTCATGATAGTGCTTCATAAGCTGGAAGCTTAGAGCTAAATAAATTTGTATCTTTAGAAGATACAGAAGAGCTCTCTAAACTAATATCAATATAATTCTATATAAGGTGAGTTCTCTGCTAGTGTCATAGTCTTTGCTGAAATTAAGTTTGTGGTTTTCTACATCCAAAACATTCTTTAATAATTTTAAGTTTTGCTAGAAAATGAAAAATACAAAATGTAGTAGTCTAGTTCCCCACAACTAAAAAGGAGGAAACAGAAGAAAAGTGATGGTGTGGATTAAACCATTCACACATACATGATACAGCATGTGATATATAGTTGAATTTGTGCACATGCAAGGATAAAAGTGATAAAATTTATCTCAGCCCCTGACTGTGGCCATGGGAATAGTTTAGTTGTATACTTTAGCCATTTTTTTCTTCAGGTGTTCAAGAAATGTGTTTTGAGCTACAAAGCAACAATTACACACCATGTCAGAAAATAAATTGTGTGCTTTTATTAAAATTATTTTGCTTTATTAGGAATGTACTGATAAATATACAGAAATTGGAGAAAATAATAATAAATAAATATATAGAAATCACATAAAATCACAAATGCATAAAACATTCAACAATCTCAGGCACAAATCTAGTCTGGGTCGAGAAGGGATAGCAGCCCTAGAGGAGCTGGGGGGGCTGTGGGGCAGAGC